>LR738710.1:517743274-517755638 GCA_902687465.1 Secale cereale
CCCCCCCCCCCCCCCCCCGCGCGTACTTATTGATGCCTCGTGGATCCCCCTAACTTGTCCCCGATGCCAAAAATTCTTATAAATAGGGCAAACCCCGAAAATAAACCTATATCGGGATTTCCACCTCCTCAAGCCTCTGTAGCCACGAAAAACTAATCGGGAGCCCGTTCCGGCACCCTGCCAAAGGGGGAAACCATCATCGGTGGCCATCTTCATCATCCCGGGGGTCTCCATGACGAGGAGGGAGTAGTTCACCCTCGGGGTTGAGGGTATGTACCAGTAGCTATGTGTTTGATCTATCTCTCTCTCTCGTGTTCTTAATTTGGCACGATCCTGATGTACCGCGAGCTTTGCCATTATAGTTGGATCTTATGATGTTTCTCCCCCTTACCTTCTTGTAATGGATTGAGTTTCTCCCCCTCTACCTTCTTGAAGCGTATTGAGTCTTTAAGGATTTGAGAACACTTGATGTATGTATTGCATGTGCTTATCTATGGTGACAATGGGATATTCACGTGATCCACTTGATGTATATTTTGGTGATCAACTTGCGGGTTCGGTGACCTTGTGAACTTATGCATAGGGGTTGGCAGACATTTTTGTCTTGACTCTCCGGTAGAAACATTGGGCACTCTTTGAAGTTCTTTGTGTTGGTTTGAATTGATGAATCTGAGATTGTGTGATGCATATCGTATAATAAAACCCGCGGATACTTGTGGTGATAATGGAGTATCTAGGTGACATTAGGGTTTTTGTTGATGTGTACCTTAAGGTGTTATTTTAGTATGAACTTTATGGCTGTTTGTGACACTTATAGGAATAGCCCAATAGATTGATCACAAAGAATAACTTTGAGGTGGTTTCGTACCCTACAATAATCTATTCGTTTGTTCTCCGCTATTAGCGAATTTGGAGTGACTCTTTGTTGCATGTTGGGGGATTGTTATATGATCCAATTATGTTATCATTGTTGAGAGAACTTGCACTAGTGAAAGTATGAACCCTAGGCCTTGTTTCTAAGAATTGCAATACCGTTTGTGCTCACTTTTGTCATTAGTTACATTGCTGTTTTTATATTTCAGATTACAGAAACCTATATCTACCATCCATATTACACTTGTATCACCATCTCTTCAGCGAACTAGTGCACCCATACAATTTAACATTGTATTGGGTGTGTTGGGGACACAAGAGACTTTTTATTATTTGGTTGCAGGGTTGTTTGAGAGAGACTATCTTCATCCTACGCCTCCCGCGGATTGATAAACCTTAGGTCATCCACTTGAGGGAAAATTGCTACTGTCCTACAAAACTCTGCGCTTGGAGGCCTAACACGAGTCTACAAGAATAATGTTGTGTAGTAGACATTAGATGTTCAGAGTCCACCGTGAAGGGGTGCAATGCAAACGTGACAAGAGTGATGTACATCGTCCGTTACTTATGAGATTGCATATTACGAGTACTCCTTTTTTAATGTAGTACAGACGCAAGCGCTCATACATACGTGAATACACTCTCCCCTATGAACGCACACACGCATACCCTACCCCTATAAGCACCTTCGAGAGACTGAGCCAGGCATATCATCTTGAGATTTATGAATTCACCGCCTCGTCATCGACGGGAATAGTGGGGAGGTCCAGACGTCTGCCACGTGAAACTCCAAAACATTGGTCCCATCCCACCCCCACAACTCTCTAGACTCCAGCCGTCCAGCTTTTCAAACTATGCGAGGTAAGAACCGATTGACCGGTCATTGCCGTTACCACAATTCACACCCGAACCGTTGCTGCTTGGCCTATGCCAGCTACTTTCCGGCCGGTCACCACTTCTCGAAAACCACACCTCCTCTCCACCCCATTCTACCACCTTTCAATCCCCTAGCCCGCATCAGCCGTCCCCTGGTTCGTCGGAGATCCATGGCACGCCAAAAAATCATGTACTACAAGATGCTGATGCTGGAGCACCGCGCAGAAATCGTGGCGGCTGTCAACGCCACAGACCTCTATTCCCAAGCTTGCTTTGCGGCGGGCCAATCCCCGAGTCCTCTGGAGCCAAGCTCCAAGGAGGAGGAAGCCGATCCAATGTTCATCGTGGAGGTCGTGGCCCACAAGGCCCCCGATGCGGATGACATGATGGACATCGACTTCGTGCCAGTGTCCGAGTTTCCCATGGTGCAGGCGGACCAGCGGTTCAACCTGGTGATCCTAAAGGAGCACCGGGTGGTGCAGACTTGACAGGACGTGGAGCGCGAGAAAGCCGCTGCCATCGAGGCCCTTGTGCAGGCGGAACTGAATGTCGTGGACGTGAACCACGTAGCGGAGGCTCAACTTGACGTGGAGTGTGCGGATGCTGCTGCGGAGGATCAACTCGACGCGGAGCGCGCGGATGCCACTGGCTTCGAGGCCTTCCTACAGGCGGAACTAGACATCATTTACGTGAACCGGGTGGTGCCCGCGTCTCTGCAGAGTGCCTGCAAGCTCTGCGTGAACGAGTGGCTGGAGGCCGAGGACAAGCACGGTGTAGAGACAAACGTCGGCAGCTGCGGGTGGTTCGCGCCGGCAGCCAAATATGACGAGGCTGGCTCATTCCGCTAGCAATGATAGTTTTTTCTTCATGTTGTTGTTCTTAGGGATCTTTTGTTGTGTAAAAACATATATTTATGCAAGTTGCTTGACTTTCATCATTTGGGTCAATAGACTATTTCAGGCAGTTGGATGCAGATCCTAAGTCTCCTAACCCTTCTTCTTCCTGACCTCTTCTTCTTCCCCAAGAGACCACCGCACGGGCCGCACGGATCTTCCCCAACATGCGGTTGGATAATTATGTATGAAAAATCATCAAGAGTTAGAGAAATATGGGAAAATAGTCGATGACAAGGAAAACAGGGGCAAATACTCAAAGAGCAAACAAACATGTGGCAAATCCTCAAATTCCTCTTGCCTTTGCGGGATCATTCGATATAAATCCTCGTTTGACATGTCAATTTATGCGTATTTTTTCTCCAACGCCCAACAAGCTAACCATCTCGCTCCTCATTGCTTGATTAATGCAGCACCATGCAAACCAACCTTCTCACTTCTGCATCCTTGTTATCACTTGCCTCGATTAGTGTTAGTGGCCTTCAACAAATCGTAATTTTGATACTAGCCTTTTATATAAAAAATGGAGGTATTAACCCTCCATAATAGAGTTGTCCATCCAGCGTGCAGTAAAGGTGGTTTCACGAAGAAGACGATGGAGAAGCGGAGTCAGCAAAGTGTGAAATGATGGTTGCTTTGTTCGTGCTTTTTGATTGGACGCCTCACTGCTTTGTGAGTTAAGATAGAAGGGATAAGGGAGTATACTATGTGCTCTATACATGTGTCCAGGCATGGGAGAAAGAGGAGAGAGGTTGCATTTTTTTTATTCCTTCAATCAATCAATTAGGGAGCATCGGTTCCCTCTTTTTTGGCTTTGGCAGCACCCTCCACAATGGTTCCCATCGTTGCCAAAAGCTATTTTCACATTTGGCTACACATTGTGGATGCCCTTAAGCGTACCACTTGGTTTTGCTCCTTGGTGCTATCTATAAAATCTCAGTTATATTGATCTGCAAAAATGTATCAAGATTAGTAAAGAGGAGGTGATTTTGCCGTGCCGAAGGCAGGGGAGGTTTCTTATTTTTAGAGGAGGTTGGCCTGGCGGTTTGCTAACATCCATTCCCACGTGTCAATGATGTACCAAGCTGATCCGTGTCCCACATGAGGCAGAACAATGGCAAAAGCAACACGTGGTTAACTTGAAGAAGAAGAAGAGGGAGAAGCGGATTCAGCAAAGAGTAAAATGATGATTTCGTCGCCCCTCAAACTTTTTAAACATCACTGTGAACACTCGGTTGCTTGATGTCCCACATGTTGGTGAAATGTACTAGAATAATTATGAAAGTGGGCGCTCCACTCTTATGACGGAGGAGTACACGACATGGCGGCCCAGTGAACTGTTACTTGTACTATAGTACTAGTACTACTATAGTTTTATTGTTTCGCACGATCCATCGATACAAAAACGATTAAATAGGTGAGGGTGGGATTTTTCCCGCGTGGTAGGCAGGGTAGTTTGCGATAGTCGGTTTGACACACAGAACGAGCAAAATATGTGAAATGCTTGGATGTGTAATGGGCCCTTGGGTGTGTGCGTGTGTGTGTAGTCTGACCTTTCATATCACTAGATGTTACTGGCCATACATTTCAAAGAAAATTTTAATATATGCAAAATGAATAATTAAGTAACAATATGAGATCTAGTAAAACTAAAAACACATATGATTTATTGTGTTAGAGTGTATAGTGCTATATTGCATAGATGTTAGATGTAACTTGCGAGAACGTGTAGAGATGTTCTTTTGGAGGGACTATAGAGAGAAATTGGTGATAAAGTGGATTCAAACATTTTTATTCGTCTTCATAGAATTTGTTACTCATATCTAGAGTTTATACGGTAGACCTGAAATCGTGAATGCTTGTTTGCTCTCACAAAACCATTGAGGCAATAGTGGGGTGGCATGCGTCAATTTAGACACTGGCACGTTGGCTTACTCGACTCCAAAGAGAGAGCAAGAGAAGAGACAAATACACTGGCGGTCAGTGTATTTAAAGCGAAAAGCATAATACGGTCACCGAACTTCAGAATACGCTCATTACGGTCAACATATACATTTTGTGGTGATTATACGGTCACTTGCTCACTGTTCAACATTGGATTGCACTGTGTTGACCGGCCAAATAGTCTGTGTGGCACTATGTTGACTGGTTAGATTGACCATGTTCCTTGTGGGTCCCACCTGTCACTTCGTATAGGAAAAAATAAGATAAAAACTAATTTATGCAGGTGCGACAAGACTCCAACCCTTGCGCGGGAACCACCTGGTTGTGTATGTATCTATTAGGGCCTGATGTATGTGCATGCACATGCAGTTTGAGCACTTGAGCGTGAGCGTGTGTGTTGGTCGTGTGGTGTGCTCATGCATGCCTGCGTGTCTGCGTGTGAGTGTTGCGTGGTTGCGTGTGTACGTGTGTGTGTGTTGCATGCATGATGTTTGTGTGCATGCGTGCTTGTGTGTATAACCATCACACTAGCTCATGTGTATTAAAAGAGACGGCTCAACATACCAATACAAGGCCACCTTGTCCATTATGCCCGCGGTCATGACTTCGCATACCCACCGTCCAATATTTTTTTATCATTTGTTTTCATTCTTCACTACTAGGAAAAGGCATGCTAGTGGCGCACCACTTTTGCCTACTAATGGTGCACTAGTGGTGCGCCACTAGCACCACGTCATTAGATTTTTCTACTAATGGCGCATCCCTGGTGTGCCATTAGTATCTGGTGCACTAATGGCGCACCAGGCAGTGCGCCATTAGTATGTCCCTCTGTGCGCCATTAGTATGCCTCCCAGGGGGCCATATGTACCCATGTGCTTTGGCATACTAATGGCGCACTGATGGGTGATGCGCCATTAGTTTCATCTGGACAGTGCGCCATTAGTATCTTGAGTGGTGCGCCAGTAGTATGAATATTAGGGATTTTTTTTTATTTTCTGATATTTTCGCAGTATACAAAATATATTATTGGACAGAATTTAGACAACACCAGACAGCAACACCAGATTCATCGAATACAATAGAAGGTTAGTCTCCGAATACAATTCATCATATTAGTCTCCGAATACAATTCATCATATTAGTCTCCGAATTCAAAAGACCGAACAAAGATAGAACATTATATTACAAGTCTCGAGACCGCGAGTAGCGAGTTTGTCTTCACATTACAAGTCGATATCGATCATCTAAACTACCATCACATAGGAGAGATGCAGTCATCACGATGAGCATCATCACGATGAAACTCGTCTTCATCCGGTTCCTCCAACGCTCCCTCCTCTCTGCCGCTAGATAGCGCGCGTATCTAGATTCTGCCTCCGCCCTAGTGGTGTACCCTTTGTAACTGTTACCGCTGAAACAGTGAACCTATCTTCGACACTCCTCAAAGTCGTCGTAGACTCTGGGAACCTTACCCTTGTACACGACATACGACGGCATTGATATGCACTAGCCAAACGAAACGTTAGTACCAATTCACAGACAATACATAAGCAATATATAAGTATGAAACAAAAGGATCGGAAGAGAAAAGCAAGACATTAATAGCATCGATTACATCTAAGTTGAACGACTGTCCAAACCAAAGAGACATACAAGTTCATTAAAGTTTAATTACAACATGAGCCAATCGATGTTTCAGAACTAGACATAGCATCACTACTTTCGACTCGACTCAAGGGACCGGAGCGTGGATGAAGCCGCTGTCTATCGTGGGAGTCATGAAATCGCGGGCGTTGTCAGCCTGCATTTGTAGCATTGTGTCTATGTCACTATTGGACAGTTGATTTCTGAGGTAGAACTGCACCGTGGTACGAAGGACATCTTGATGGATGATTTCCGCAAACTCCGACTGGATGCAAAAGAATTCTTGTCTGATGTCCGCGTCCTGGATTGCCGACAAGCTCGCGGCCCAATCTTTGAGTTTATCTGGTAGCAGAAGGTGATGATGGTCCCGTACGATCGCCCGCATGTGATGGATGGCGTAGTAGGCACCCTTCTGACCACCAGGAGGCTGCTTGACGCAGCAGAACGTCGTATTGTGGGCGAACACGTGCTTGCCGTACTTACGAACTGTCCTGGTGAAGGTGCCTCTAGATTTGGCGTAGCCGGGGAGAACATCATCAAGAACTTTCTTGACATTTGTGTAGTCTACCTTCGAATGACGGTCCGAGTCGAAATACGTGGCCATGGAATATTTCGGGCTTAGGAGGATGAGTGTGCAATGTGTGTCACTGCACAAAACACGGAATGTTAAAAGAAAAATGATCGAAATCTAAGAAATCATATGTTACGGGGTGGTTGAGGGGACGACTTACTCGGGAAAGTAAGGCACGAGGAAGTTATCCTTATCTCGGTTCGCCAGAATGACGCCTTAGAGGTAAGAACTCGCGACTTGCCGGTCCCCAGCGCTGCCCAAGATCTTGGCACGCATGTAGAAGGGGTCGACTATCATGATGTCCGGGGTCTTGTCTCTAATGATTCGCATCTCCATACTCAGCAAAAATAGCCGAACGAAGGTGTAGTGCAGCGGATGAAGGTTAAACATGGCGAAGATGTCATCAAACCACAGGACGATCGTACCCCCGATGGAGTTATCCACAAAGCCCTTGCCCTCTGGCACCTTGGCCGCGAAAACCGGGTATGCCACATCCTTCTCTCTGAGTCACCGCTTCTCCAAAGAAAGAACAATGTCATGCAGACTCCGCATAGCACCTGTTGCAGCATTGAGCATATTACTCGCTAGCATCGGCCTACCCGCCACATGCACCCTCCTCGTTATATCCTTAGGTGAAGGTGGCCCTTCCTGAGCACGGATCGTACTCGGTGCCGGCTGGCTCGCACCCTTGTTACTCTTTCTTTTACGTGCCTTCTTCTTCTCCTGTAATGGGACCGAGTTCTGCTCACAAACCGCCTTCTTGAGTGTGTTGGGGCTGATAATATTTCGCACCTCGGCTATCTGAGGCTCTGTGAAGTCGGCAACTGGAGGCGTCTCCTGAGAACTGAAAACCAGACGACGCCTGTTGCAACTTGGTTTCTCTGCGGTACCAGCTAGATCGCGATCGTCTTTTGTAGGGTTGGGTTCTTGAGAAGGAGGCCCCATGAATTCGCCATCGTACCCATGATCGACAAAGTACTTATCGACGTTGGCAAATGTACCGTCGTCGTTGTCGTCATCGTCATCCGGATCCTGTGCCATATGCATGTTCGGATCCTATGCCATAGGGATGTCCGGCAGCGTTGCGGCGGTCTTGCCATGGCTTGGCGCCGGCAAGACTGGTGATGTTGTCTTTGGGGTGGTGTCCCCCACCCCCAAACGAATATGGATCTTCGGCCAAAGCAGGGGCCAGCTTAGGCAGGCGCTGAGGGTCATCACATCATCTTCGTCGGCCCCGGCGGGTCGAATCAGAGGTAACAACTCGTCGCAGCCTGGTGGCACCCGAACCAGTTGAACCCTATACACGGTGGGTGGCATCGAATTACCGAGGAACATGGGGTTGCCCGGTTGAACGATTCTGCCCTTGGCGACATTGACCAACTCGTCGTTCACAAAGTGCAGGAGAGTGCATGGAACGTCGGCGGCGCCCTGCGAAAACATGTAGGGCATCAGGGATGCCCAGTCAAAGGCAAGGAAATGAAGTCCTCGGCCGAGAGGCTTAATTAGTTACCGTGATGATGGCGTCGAGCTCGGCTAATGTCGAGGCACCACCAACGGCGGGCGTGCAATTGACGGAGGGACCGCTTGCTGCAGAGGTGCCGGCCGGCGTACACCCGGGTGCATTAAGGTCCAATGCCCGTGTCGGCGTCGGAGACACCAATGTCGCCTCCGTCGGAGACACCAATGGCCCCGCCTGCGCGTTCTGCGAGTTGCTGGCAGTGAAGCTGGGAATCGAGGGCGGCCCCTGTTGGCCGCCCGCAATCCACGTCGTCAGCCCCTGAATCAAGGTAGGCATAATACCGGTGAGCGTCGATCCCTGTTGTTGTTGCACTTGCTCTTGGACAATCTCCGGAATCCGCGCCACTTGTGCCTTGAGTTCTTGAACCTCGCGCGCCTGGCTTTCCGAGCTGGTATTTTTCTCCTTTCGCCCACCAGCGTTATAGTATGACGACCATTTTGTGGACAAGCCTTTGCCGGCCACACGACCAGCTGACGACGGCTTACTGAGCTTATCCTTTTCTTTCATTACATTCAACGCCCTATTTAGAGTGGTGTCCCAAGGGGTGCTCTGAGTCGACCTCGCGCTACTGCTTTCAGTCGCCTGCATAAGGAATGTGAACCATTTAGAAATTTGGTTTCATTAATTAGAATGCTACCATATGGAGCTAATTACGCGGGGTTGTATTCCTTACCAGAACAAGCTCAAGGGCCCTTGTCTTCGGATCCGTGGTGAGCTCCTTTGTTACCGTGTCCTCCTTGTACCGGGCCCTGACAAAGTTCCTGGTCTGCTTGTCACCGTATTTATCGAAGAGGGGCGGTAGGCCTTGCTCGGCACGCTCCGCGTCCTCCTTGTCCCATATAGGCTCCGCCACTCTATAACCGCCGGGACTGAGTGTGTGCTCCCCTAGGTTCAACTACCGCATTTCTTTCCCCCACTGACTTGATTTGGAGGTTGCGGTGCTCTCGCACTTGATCTTGAACTCCTTGTAGTCATCTTCGGTGGTCGAAGGATTTTTCTCCTTGATCTTCTCATAACTAAAACCATTGTCAATCATTCTCTTCACCGTGCTTTTCCAAGTAGACAGGGCCGTGCTCATCCTCGTGAGGGCGGCATTGTTCACTTTATTCCTTGTGAGGCTTGTGTTTTCAAATTCAGCGGGGAACTTGTATCGTTCATGCAGCTTCGTGAAGAGGAGGTTACGCAAATTTCCTCGGTCCTTATGCCTTAGGTTCTCGGTGTTGATCGAGACGGTGCTCCGGAGAATGCACCCGAGCTGAACCGAGTACCCCTTGACTATTTGTTTGGGCGCCGTTGGATTCTCGTCGGAGTCCACTTCAGTAAATTCCTCCTTGACGGTGCGGAGCACGGTCGAGCGCCGGTCCTTCCGTTGCCTCTTCGGTTGGCTGCCATCTGTGCATGCGCCGCCATCATCAGTGGTGGCATCCTCGGCGGCACCATCAGTGGTGTCATCCCCGATGGCACCATCAGTGGGTTCCTCCTCGGCGGCACCATCAGTGGTGTCAGGATCGGTGTCTTTCGCGGCATCCTCATAGAAGTGAGGTTGTTCCTCCATCTCCTGGGACAGCTCCCAGAATACCTTGCCGCCCGAACCACCCGCCTCATCATTGTGGGCCATGTTTCTCTCTAAATAGGAAAAAAAATTGGTCAAAAAGTTGGTTATTGTCAAGGAACAAGATCATGGTCTCGTCATTTAGGGTTTGTCGACACCGAGGCATCCTAAAAGCTAAGCTTTTATCATTTAGGGTTTTTCGACGCCGAGGCACCCTAAAAGCCTAAGCTTTCATCATTTCGGTTTTTATCGACACCGAGGCACCCTAAAAGCCAAGGTTTTATAATTTATGGTTTGTCGACACCGAGGCATCCTAAAAGCTAAGCTGGGAAGGAGAATTCTAAGTTGGGCCTAATCACTTGGTTCTATTGCCGCCTATGGTTTAATGCAGCAAGAATAAAGGGGCAGTTGATCCTACTTAATTAAGTACTAAGATACCCCGGCCCATGCATTAGTCACAAGTACCCCATATGTCCTATTTTTAGCAAAGTCATGCTAAATTTCATGGAAAATTTCAGCATGACCTTTGCTAAAAATAGGACATATGGAGTACCCGAATTTGCCGAAACGGAAGTTAACCGACATTCGAGCAAACTCAAGGGCCTCTCGGGGTACCTGCAAAATCATCACGACACGATGGTCGGAGACAAAACCCAGCAAAAAGCTGCTCCAGGTTCACCAATTGACTGATACTCATGGATAAGCAAAGCAAACTACTACAACCAAAACAAGAACCAACTGATGGAGAGATATATCTGCATGTATGTATGTATGTATTAACCTACCAAAACTACTACTACAAAAATACATGGCTGCAGGTAATGTAAATAAACAAAAGGGATTGAGATCTTCCAGTGTATGAACACAGGGATACATAGGGTAAAATATAGGTAGGTGCATGCACCATGTACCTATAGCTGCCACATACACACAAAGAGAGATTAATCTAGTGCAAGCAGGCTATGGCAAGTGCCTCACTGATTCAGGAGCAGCTAGCTTAAGCATGTGCTTCATGGATGGATGGAATCCTCCATCATGATTGACCCAACCCCCATGTCCCCCAATTCTACATCTCAAACCTATGATTAGTAACCAAATAGAACACGCTCCAAGCAACTACTGAAGATTCTGCAATGAGCTTCAGGAAGCTCAGCTCAAGTGTTTTTATACCCTACCAATCTTTGATCTTTTACTGTGTTAAGTTCAGACAAGCTTCATTCAACATGGCCATTTTATTTATAATGTGGTCTCCGGTCAAATGTGAATGCTACATGATGCTGGCTCCTGCTGTTGTACTTTTAGGGGTCAAAGAATGACATGTTCAAATATTATGTTTCACTCCTCTGCTTTGACCCTCCACTGGTAAACACTGTTTATTCAGTTCAGACCGCACAATGACATTTTTGTTGCTTTCACTCACACAGCAATGCTACTTGCCACTAGTATAGTGGTCAAGAAACCAAGTGCTAGCTAGCTAGCTGTTTTACACTTAGTTTTTTACAGTTCATAACAGTATGTGGTAAATTCCCACTCTAAGCAAGGGCCAGTGAGTTTGTCATCTAAAGCAAGCTAGCTAGGTAGGGCCAGTTGGAGCAAGCAAACAAGGATGGATTCTCTGACCCATTTGCTTTCCTTTGTGTTCTCTTTAACCACACACATGTAGAAACATGCCTCTGCCCATGGTGTTTTTCTAGCCTCCTGCATGTTTTATCTAGCTACAGTCAGATTTACCCGGCCTTTCATGATGCCACCCATCTTTTGATGCCTCCTCTTTTATCAGGCAAAAGACAAAATTTAAAATTTGAAGATCCCCACGCAGAGGCAGCAGGGGATTGGATTGGATTGGATTCTTGCCTTGGTGCTGGAGGCAGGCATGCTAGAGCAGCAGCAATATGCTGGAGACTAAATTCAGATTCAGACTGCTAATTTGACCTAGTTAACTGCTAATTTGACCTAGTTAACTGCTAATAGTATAAGTTCAGATTTAGACTAAATTAACTGCTAATTTGACCTAGTTAAACTAGTTAATTAATTCGAGAGCGATTTGACCTAGTTAACCTAATTAATCTCTAGCAGTTAATTAATTTGACCTAGTTAACCTCCAGCAAGCAAGTTTGAACCTAATTTGACCTAAATTCGAGAGGGATTTGACCTAAACCTAGCAAAAGAAAGAAGAAGAGGGCATGGCCGGGAGGGAGGAGAGGAGGAAGAGAGGAGAAGAGAGGCAGAGGGAGGAGGGTTACCTCAGGCAGTGGTGGCCGGAGCGGAGACGACGGAGGGCGGAGACGGCGAGCTTGGGGGAGGCGGGGATAGACGGCGGGGAGGTCGCGGGCCTCCTCTCCTGGTGGACGTGGGCCTCCTCTCCTGGTGGACTTGACGAAGCCGGCCGGCGCGGAGCTCCTGGACGTCCTCCCCGCGTGAAGGCGACGACGGCGAGCGGAGAGAGTGGAGGGGGCGGCGCGTGGCGGGTGGTGGTGGCGCGGGGGGAGCTG
>LR738710.1:517755716-517789892 GCA_902687465.1 Secale cereale
TATGGCGGGGGTGGCGCGGGGGCGGCGCGGGGGCGGCGGCGTCGGGGCAGCTCGCGAGGGAGAGGGGAAGGGGATTGATCTGGGCGAGGGCGAGGGAGAGAGGAAATAGGTGGAGTAGGGGATGAAGTATGGATGGGGAAGAATACTAATGGCGCACCTCCCCCTGGTGCGCCATAAGTACATCTATTGAAATGGCGCACCGATTCGTGGTGCGCCATTAGTAAAAAAAAATATGTTCGAGCCCACAGGTTATCTTCCACCAAACCCCATCTACATCAGACAACTAACAGTGGCCCGACTGGTCAGCAGGCAGCAAACCCACAGGGAGGTCCTGTGTTCGATTCCCAGGCTCCCCAATTTTTTTTTATGCATTTTTTTCTTTGCACATATATTTTTATCCATGCATCCAAATATAACATGTCACATATGCTAGATGCTGAGAATTTCATGTAGAAAAATAATATGCAGTTTGTTGCCATGTTAACAACATTTAAAATGTTGTTTGATATTTATTTGCGTTTAAATATGTTCAAACTTGTTTAAATCATAACTAAATATAAATTGCTCCAAATTTGACAAACTTTATATGCTTTTGGGAGTAACATATAACCAAGCACAACTAGTATTTTTTTCGGATTTTTAGTTGCATTCATTTGTGAATTGGTAAAACATTTATGAATATGAAAAAATATCATCAAATTTGAAAAAATATTCATGAATTCAAAAAGTGCCCATGAAAAAACATTTATGAATATGTCGAAATACAATCGAGAAATGAAGGCTACAATGTAAATATAATCAATCTTAGCTAGCTATTTGTTCACAATCTTCTTGCCCTTCTTTTTCGCAAATGGAGTTCTTCTCTTGAACGGACGTCCTTTAGGTAGGGTGGTCCTGCTTCTTCTTGTGGTGTATGGCACTTCATTGTTGTCATCATGTTCCATCTTCGGGTCACCGTACTTGTCGAAGTCTTGCTCATTGGCGACTCCATCCATTCCGATGATCTTCCTTTTGCCTCTCCTCACGACAACACGACTGGGCTTTGATGGGTCGGTAATGAAGAATCATTGGTCCACTTGGGAAGCCAGTACCCATGGCTCATTTTTCGCGGTGACGTTTGCGCCCGAGGTCTTGGATTTGGCTTCGGGTATAACCATGGTGGTGAAATACCGGTCTTCTTTTATGACGCTCTTGGCCCATCTGACACGGAACATCGAGACCTTCTCTCCAGTGTAGCTCAGCTCCCAGATCTCTTCGATCCTTCCATAGTATATGTCCTTGTCGTTACCGGTGTAGGATTCCATCGTTACCCCGGAGTTCTGATAACCATCGCTCTTCATGTCCTTGTCCTCGATCTAGAACGTGTACCCGTTGATATCGTACGCCTCATAGGTCATCAGGTTGTGCTCGGCGCCCTGTGACAAGGCGAATATGAGATTTTCTTCTGCGGAAGAATCCTCATGTAAAGGGTACGACAGAAGCTTCTCGTTGAACCAACGCGTGAAACATGAGTTGTGCTCTTTGATTATATCTCCGTCTGTCCTCTGTTGGCCTCGGTCATTGTACGTCTTCTCAATAAAGGTTTTGTGCTCTACCACCCAATGATCGACAACGCCTATGTGTTGTAGTGCGACTAGGTTTGCTCTTTCAAAGTCGGCGAGTCGACCCTCAAAGTCGACATGCATTTCGCGGCAACCCTTGTGGTGACCCCATCCAGCGAGACTGCCGTGGTGCCTGCTGATGGGCAGACCTACGGGGTTCTCGATGCCTAGATAATTTGTGAACTAGGAGATGCACTCTTTGGTCAGAAAGCCCCTGGCTATGCTTCCCTGTGGACGTGACATGTTGCGAACGTATCCTTTGATGACACCATTCATCCTTTCGACCGGCATCATGCTATGCAGGAACGTCGGCCCGAGTTGGATGATATCCTCCACGATATGGACCAGCAGATGCACCATAATGTCGAAGAATGCGGGCGGGAAGTACATCTCAAGCTCGCATAGTATCACCATGATCTCTTCTTGTAGCCTTCTGAGTTGCCTCATGCCAACCGACTTCCGAGAGATGATGTCGAAAAAGTTGCATAGGCCAAATAGAGTTTCACGGACGTGGGCGTCCATGATCCCACGGATTGCAACTAGAAGTATCTGCGTGATCATCATGTGACAGTCGTGAGACTTCATCCCGCTGAACTTCTCCTTCACTGGGTCTAGGTATCTGCTTATCTTCCATGCGTAACCGTAAGGAAGTTTTACTCCTACGAGGCAGGTGAAAAACTGCTCGATCTCCTCCTGACTTAGAGTGAAGCACGCAGGAGGGTAGTCATTTCCGGTCTTCTTGGCCTTTTTGCCTTTGCGACGACTTTCCGTGTCCTGCTTCGCCTCATCATCATCATCATCATCATTAGCGTGAAGCTCATGCCTGATGCCCATTGATTTCAAGTCTGCCCTTGCTTTCGGCCCATCTTTGGTCCTCTCTGGCATGTTGAGCAGGGTACCAAGTAGACTCTCGCACACGTTCTTCGTGATATGCATGACATCAAGGCTGTGAGGCACACGGTGGATCTTCCAGTACGACAAGTCCCAGAAAACAGACCTCGTTTTCCATACCTTCAGTAGCGGCTCTGGCGCCTTTCGCTTCTTTCCCGGCTCTGGCATCTGTTGCTTCTTTCCCGGTAGTGGGCAATCTTTCCAATTTTTCAACAACTCGTCTATTTCCTCGCCGCTCCTTGTACGCGGGCGTCTTCGGGGTTCGGTTTCACCATCGAACAGATCCTTGCGTTTCCTCCACGGGTCATCTTCGCGAAGCCACCTTCGATGTCCCATGAACACGGTTTTCAAAGACTCGGGATCTCTATCTAGCTGGCGATACATTGTGTCATCCATGCACCTGACGCATCCAGAAAATCCGTGGACCACCAGCCCCACGACATATCCCTAACCGAGATAGTCGTGCACATTCGTGAGCAGTGCGGCTCTCATAGGGAAATATTCTTTCTCTGCGGCGTCCCATGTATTGGCTGGCGTTTTCCACAGTGTGTCTAGCTCCTCTTTTAGCAGCCCCAGATACAGATTGATGTCGTTCCTTGGTTGTTTCGGCCCTTCAATTAGCATACTCATGTGAATGTACTTCCTCTTCATGCACAACCAGGGGGGAAGGTTGTACATCCACACAAACACAGGCCAGGTGCTATGTGTGCTTCTCTGGCTGCCAAATGGATTGACTCCATCGGTGCTCGCGCCCAGCACGATGTTCCTTGGATTGTTCCCAAATTCTAGGTCTTCGAAGTTCAACGCTTGCCACTAGCTCGCATCCTTAGGGTGACTCGGCATCTTGTCTTTTTTATTTATCTCCAGATCATTTCCATCATCTTCTCGCTTCTTCTCCTCCCTATCCGCGTACCAACGCAGGAGCTTTGCTACCTTAGGGTCCGCGAAATACCGCTGCAGACGAAGAGTGATCGGAAAGTACCACACCACTTTTTGAGGAGCTTTCTTCCGCTTCTTGTATCGAGTGACGCCGCACATCGGACATATGGTAGACTCCGCGTGCTCGTCCCGATAAATGATGCAATTGTTCATGCACACATGGTATTTCACGTGCGGTAAATCCAGGGGACACACGATTTTCTTCGCCTCCTCGAAACTGGTCGGGCACTTGTTCCCCTTGGGAAGACGTTCGTGCCACAATGACATGTTTTCGTCGAAGCATGCGTCGGTCATATTGTGTTTTACCTTCATCTCCAGAGCCATGAGCGTTACTTGCAGGCGGGTATCCTTGGTCATGCATCCTTCATACAATGGAGTAACCGCGTCTATCTCCAGTTGATACAGCTTGGCTTTCTCTCGGGCGACAGCTCTTGCATTATCCGTCTGCTTGAGAAGCAGCTCTTGAATATGAGGTTCCTGCACCCAGCCTCCATCGTAGTCTGCTCCGACATCTTCATCTAGATCATGATCATGCCCTTCGTCTTGATCTTCCTCATCATCATGTCCGGCATCTTCTACATGATTACTGTGTACAACATCACCGTAGTGATCATGTCCTGGAGATTCTTCGTCTTCTCGCCCGCCCTCGCCACGGTGGTTGTCTTGCTGCCCTTCCTCATTTCTTCCCCGGCCATGGACGACTTCATAGTCATCTTCATCACCTTGCCACCGATAGCCATCCATGAAACCACGCAAGAGCAGGTGGTCCCGCACCTGCCCGGAATCCGGGTCCACAATAAGGCTCTTCAGCTTGCATCTTCGACACGGACATCTTATCTCCATCTCGTTCTTTTGAAGCATCTCGGCCTTCGCGGAGCTCAAAAACCTATTCATGATGCCTACGGTCATCGTGCGGACCATGGTCGCCTGCAGGGTAGAGCAAAACGATATTTTAGAACCAAGAAAAATTTTGGCATGACTTTCCCTAAAATAGGACCAAAAAGAATGCATAGTGCCAAAATTCTCGCCGAAACGGAAATGAATCAACATTTCGGCAAAATATTGGCAACTATCGCATTTCAAATACCGGTACCTGCAAACACAAACATATATGCAACACCACAAACATATGCAACACCACAAACATACATAGATCTAGCTAGGACATAAAAAGTGCATGTGCACGGTTGTTGGAGCTCGAGGGAGAAAAAATGATCTACAACATAAAGATAGATTTTCCCCCTTACTTACTATCAAAAAAAAGCTAATGTAACCACTTAATTTTGATGAATCTATGGTGCAAATGAGGTGAGGAGGAGGAGGCAGCCGACACAAGCTTGGAGGAGGAGGTGGAGAGAATGAAGTGGGGAAAGTGAGTGTGTAGGTGTGGCTGTCCAAAATATCTAGCTGGTCCCACTTTACTAATGTCGCACCACTCATCAATGCGCCATTAGTAACCAGTGTTACTAATGGCGCATTAGTGAGAGGTGCGCCATTAGTAGTTTTGCAAAATAAAAAAATTAGTACTGGCGCACTGAGTTGGAGGTGCGCCATTACTAGTTAAACTAGTAATGACGCACTATGCCACCGTACGCAATTAGTATGTTTGTAAAAATAAAAAATAAAGAAGTTGTTACTAATGGCGCACCGAATATCGGGTGCGCCATTAGTATTTGGACACTAATGGCGCACCAACACATGGTGCGCCATTAGAATATACTGATGGCGCACCACATGTCTGGTGCGCCATTAGAATATACTGATGGCGCACCACATGTCTGGTGCGCCATTATCATCTATAGCCCTTTTCCTATTAGTGCTTATATACGCGGACATGTGGGCCCTATGGTAGTGAGATAATGTGATGCAACACTAGATGTGCCACATTGAGCATTTAACTGGTCAACTAGTCGTGTCTTCACCAAATACGGAGCTATACGGTGAGCCCGTACTGTATAATAACCACAAGACATAAATGGTGACTGTAATGAGTGGGTTCTGAAGCCCAATGAACGTATCTTGGTTTCGCTTCAAGTAAAGTGATCATCGATGTATATAAATTGTGAGAGAAAGATGAAACATGCATGAATGTGCTGGGGGCATACTTTTAGAGGGCCTAGAGATAGTTTTTGTGTGGACGTGAAGGGGTGTAGAGGGGGTGCGATGGACAGAGAGATGCTCTTTGTTTCTCTTTATTCTGACTAACTTTATATATAGTATTAAAATATAAAAATTGACAGTGCGGAATAAATAACATTGGGGTGTACCATATAATGCAAATTAACTTTCATACTCCATATAACCTTGTAATGTTGTATATATGTACAATTTCTAAAATAAATTTGTGGCCACACTTTGTGTGGTTTTATATCAACAGGAATATTGTATGCGAAGTAAAAGTGAAGCGAGGGCTTTTTAGATCAATGGGGTACGTGATAAGATGTAACATGTGTGAATGTGCAGTTGATGTATTTGGCAGAGCCTAGAGAGGGTATTTGTACGTATTCGAGAGAGGCATGGATAGAGGGGCCGGCCGGGGGTGGTCAGTGGGCGGCTGAGGGAGAGATAACACGAGGAATGAGAGAGGTCCACAGAGAGAGAGAGAGAGAGAGAGAGAGAGAGAGAGAGAGAGAGAGAGAGAGAGAGAGAGAGAGAGAGAGGGAGAGAGAGAAATAGGAGGTCTCGATGAGAGATGCCCTTGACTGTGTCCATGTAGGGGGGATACAGGCATGAGGAGAAATAGTTTGTGCAGTGTCTGTGTTGGTATGTGTGGGTGTAAGAAGATAATTGGACCTAGGGGTAGAGGGTGTGTTACCGCGTGAGGTCAGGTGGGCCGAGGTGAGGCCCTTGGGCCGGTTCCGTCCTGCACCACATTGGTCGGCCCATGACGCATTTCAGGGAGACCCATGGAGGACTAGTCGTACAAGAGAAATATACCAGAGTCGTGACGGACTTTGTCTTCATTGACAAAGCCGACAAGGATTTGTAAGCTAGGTCCCCGAACTAAGGTAACCTCTTGTCTCCCATATTACCATTCATCCAACCTAACTTTAAGGGGCATTATGACGCCCTCAATTCGACCGTACACTAATCATGCACGCAAATGTGTACGACCAAAACTGGGGACTCACGGGAAGAAATCACAACACAACTCTGGACACCAAATAAAATAATACAAGCTTTATGTTACAAGCCAGGGGCCTCGAGGGCTCGAATACAGAACCTCGAAAGTAACAGAGTCAGCGGAAAAAACAATATATGAGTACACACATAAGTTAAACAATTTTTGCCTTAAGAAGGCTAGCACAAACATCAATGATTGAAGAGGTAAGGCCTCCTTCCTAGGACTTCCTATCTACTCCTAGTCGTCAGCGGTCTCCACATAGTAGTAGGCTCCCTCGGGGTAGTAGTGGACGTTGGTGGTGGCATCTGGCTCCTGGAATCCACCATCTGGTTGCAACAACCAGAAAGAAGAAGGGGGAAAGGGGGAGGAAAGCAACCATGAGTACTCATCCAAAGTACTCGCAAGCATCATATCTATAGTATGTATGCGTCAGTATCAAATGAATGAGCTGTATCTATGGACTGAACTGCAGAATACCAGAATAGAGGGGAAGGCCTAGCATATCAAAGACTAGCATCTTCTGGAAACCACCATCTTGTAGCAGTAGAAGGGAGTCAGAATAGCATTTTATAATTAACAAGCATGTTGTAGAATTAACGGCCTAGAGGTCCTTCCTCGACTCCCTGCGAGAAAGTAATCTCGGAGCCACATATCCATCACATATCTCAAGTATACATTTCTAGTTATAATAGATCAGGATATAAGACTGAACGTCCGTTACCGTGGACACGGCTATTCGAATAGATAACTTCCCTGCAGGGGTGCACCATGTTACACTCACGCTCGATCATCTCTGGCCAGACACACTTTTCTGGGTCAATGCCAGCCCTCGGAAGATCAACACGTCCAACCCTACCTAGACTCAGTAGAGAGATCCCCGTCAGTCTACATCCTAAGCACTCTGGGGTCATGGGCCATCGCCCATTGCACTACGGATCATTGCGCGCAGGGCGATCCAGGCCACCTCCATTGGGGTGCCAACCAGGCCGTGCCGCAATGCTGAACTGGACGTCTGACAAAGCTTCGGCTGACACCACGACGTCGAGGCCCATAACTATTCTCGCGTGGCGGTTAGTGCGTAAAGGCTAGAGGCCAACTCATATAAAATACCCAAACTTGTTAGTGCATTATTAAAAGAAGTGACGACTGTCGGGGCAAGTCCGTAGCTACCACCCCTCCTGGATGATATCGCTAAATAGCCAGCCGCCACCATAACTCCCGCGGGTGCTCACCGACCTGCCCGCCTTTCACAAAGGTCTCAAGTAAAGTCAAGGTAACCGTGTGTCCAAACATCAAGGGGAAAACCTGAGGAATCACCCTAGGTGGTTTCCACTCAAATCATCCAGGTGAACGTATGAGTAATCACCCTCAAGGTTCGCACTTGAGGGGCTGCACAACAGAGTCGTATTAGGAGTGGTGAAAGAGGAATCACCCTGGCTACACTACAGAGTTATCATCAGGAGTGTGTTATGAGGTATCACCCTCGGCACTAGATAGTACCTCTACAGAATCAAGGAACAAAGGGGGTGTGATGTGGTGTGAGGTGTCGTGCTCTGGTGGTCGATCACGTTCTCATGTCATCGATGATGAAGCAGGGGCGACAAGGATAAGGCGCGGGTCACTAATGGATCACTATCCAACCTATACTAAGCAGTTTAGGATAAGCAGGTAAGGTACAACAGCATGTTACAAAAACAGGATACGCGTCAGAATAGGAGCAATCAATAATAGTAGCAAAATCTAATGCAAGCAAGAGAGAATGGAATGGGCGATATTAGGATGATCAAAGGGGGGGCTTGCCTAGAAGCTTTGCTGATACGAAAAGAGGGTCGTCGGCGACGTAGTCGATCACAGCAGCATCGGCAGTGGTCTCGGGGTCTATTAGAGAGAAGAGGGAGGAATAGTAAATAGAAAGCACACATATGCATGACATGACTACGGACAGAGCTAGGCGTGTTCTAACGGAGTGCTACACGATACTGGCGAAGAGGGAAAACATCCAAGAAAGCATTCCCAGTGTTAGGAATTTTTGGACACGCGAGAATGTTGCATGTTCGCTATGATAGGAATGTGTGGTGGACGAATGGGCCGCGTATTCGGATTCGTCTTATCGTTTTGAGCAACTTTCTTGTACAAAGTATTTTCATCCGAGTTACGGATTATTTTATATTAATTTATAAAGATTTTATCCATTTTAGAATTAATAGAATTAATTTAATTCGAAAATGCATTTATGACGTCATGATGACGTCGCCGGTCAACTCTGACCGTTGACTCGTCAAACTGACACATGGGTCCCACTGTCATTAACTGGGATTAACTAAATTGGTTAATTAATTTAATTAGAGATTAGGTTAATCTAGTCAGGATTAATTAAGTTAATTAATTATATAATTCATTTATTAATTAATATTTTAGTTATTATTATTTATTTATATATTTATTCTTTTTAAAAAAATTCTGGGTTAGGCCCACCTGTCATAGGCCCGAGGGGGCCTAACGGGGCGGAGCGGTTAACGGGCACGCGGTACGGGGCGGGCGCCGCCCAGGGGTGCAGCAGTGGCCAGCATGGGCGGCCGGCGCTGCCGGTGGCCATGGCTGGCCAGAGCAGACCTAAGGGCCAGCGGCTGGAGCCGACCGCAGCTGCCGGCTGCGGCGGGCGGCATGGGGCAGAGACATACGGGAGGAGTGTCACGGCGCGAGCGCCGGAGCGCGCGGCCATGGCGGGGTGGAGTGGCGCACAGCGGTGGCAGCAGATGAAGAGAAGCGGGGCCGGCGATGCCAGGGGAGGTGCGCGAGCACGGGCGATGCGGTGGATGGTTATGGGGCATGCCGCAGCGCCGGGGGCGAGACAAGGGGTGGCTTGGGGAGAGGTGGGGCGATGAGCAGCGGCAGCGCCTGGCGGAGGCTATGGCAGGCATGGGCGGCAACACGGAAACGAGCAGGGGAAGTGCAGGGTGAGCGAGGCGCGGCGAGCAGCGCTAGTGGGGCAGCGGCGGTTGCGGTCGGTGGCGAGCGGGACAGTGGGCGGCCGCTGGTCGCAAAGACATGACCAGGGGTGCATGCGAGAGGTGTTCAGGCGCGAGCCATGGGGAGAGGAGGCGCGGTGAACGTGCACCGGGCGCGACCAGAGCATGTCGACCGCGGGTGGGGACGGCGGCGATTGCGGCGAGCGGGGAGGACGTCCCGGGGGGACAGAGGGGGAAGAGGAGGATCCTCACCCTCGTTGATGGGGAGTGGGGCGGCAAGGCATGGGGAGGACAGTCGGGGAGGGGGTCGAGGAGGCGAACACCGCCGACAGGCGGGGATGGTGACGACGGGGTCCGACGTCGACGCGGGCACAGGGCGTCGGGGGCGTCGATGGCCCCCAATCGGATCCACACGGGAGGGAGGGTTGAGGAGGCGGGCGGCACCGGCGATGGCAAAAGGGGGCGGGGTGGCTAGTTCGATCCATATCGGGGAAGAGGGTGAGAGGGGAGGAGAGATCGGGGGAGAGTGGGGAGTGAGGATTTAGGTCACGGGGGAGGGGTAAGTGTAGGCACGGGGTGGGCCGTCCTGGTCGGCCAGCTGGGCCGTTTGGCCGAGTGGGGGGCTCTATTTTATTTCTGTTTTGTTTTCTTTTTCTTTTAACTTTTCTTTTTATTTACTTCACTTAATTCCCACATTATTTTAGTTTAATAAAACTATGAGACCAACAACTAATTTAGTGTTTTAGTTTAACCCTCTGCCACATAAAGTTTCACACACAAATAAAATATTTTAATTTTTTAGAAATTATAAAGGGCATTTAAATGATCGTTTAAGCCAGTGATATATATTCACAAAAGGGGGATTTAAACACTTTACAAAAGTGTTGGGTCACCACCATAACTAGTTATGGAATATTTGCCGCACTTTGAACAATTTATTTTGCATGTTTGAGAAACTTGAATTTCGGACTTTAATTTGAATTTGAATTTGAATTCTGATTTGGATTAAGCGGGGATTAGCAACAGTAATGTGATGGCATGGCATCATTAACTGAGGATGACTGTAGCTTAATTATTCGGGCGTCACAATTCTCCTCCTCTACAAGAAATCTAGTTCCAAGATTTTAGGAGGTAGAAGGATCAAAACGAGGTATTCATCACGAAGATGTTCGTCTCGTTCCCGAGTGGCTTCAGGTTCATAAGGATTTGACCACTGAACTTTTAGAAATTGAATAGTCATGTGACGGGTGCATCGTTCAGCTTGAACAAGAACGCGGATCGGATGCTCTCTGAAGTGAGATCATCGTGCAGGTGTTGCGCTTTATAAGCCATGTGGTTGTTTCAAAAGGACTTGCGACTCATGGCATCAGCCATGTCACTAGCCTTTCCAGGGGTATAAGAAACACCGTAGTCATAGTCTGTGACTGGTTCCATACATCGCTATTAACGTAGATCTAGATCTAGCTGAGTAAACACTTGCTTCAGACTTTGATGATCGTTGAAGACCTCGCAACGATTACCAAGAAGGAAATGTTGCCACAACTTCATTACAAACTTAACTACAACAAGTTCAAGGTCATGGACTGGGTAGTTCTTTTGAAAAGACATCCTGGAATTCACAAGAGAGTCGAGCGTTTTCAATTCTCACTAGAGGAGAAACGTTTAACACATTTAAGTAATAAATTTGTGCTTCAGCATTTTGAACAAGATGAGCATGGTAGCTCACTATCTCATTTGAAGGATGTAGTAGACGGACGATTTTTAGTGGCGCAAATGATAGAAGAGGTATGTGTTTTTAACCATTCCATTCCCAGAATTAGGTCGATATTGGATGACTTCAAAACAATGGGGGAATCATGGAATTCCAACCCTTGAATTTCAACGAGGACATTGTGACTAACCATGGTGGTCTCGCATTGGCCCGTGAAATGCATCTAGAAATTCTGGCCAACTGATGGCGGTTCCAACAGGTAAGGAGTGCCTGTGGTTGTCCTACCATTGAGCAACGGGACCTTTCAGGTAATAAGTCGTTGAGGTAACATAGTTGGCAGGGGCTACATCAGTAGACGACGGCTCGAAAGTGATGCCATGGAGCCAGTCATCAGTATCAAGAGACTGGGTTGAGCTGTGGTACATGACAGGGTTGAGACGTGCAAAGTCTTGCAGAGTCACTAGGACTGGTTACTGATCCATATTGGGACGCGAAAACTGAGCCATGACCCCTTCCGTGAACGGGCGATTCAGCTCAACTGTTGTATCATTTCGGCCATGAATTCGGGAGGTGGTGGATTGTCAGCCATCCTGCTAAAAGCATCATGAAGTAGTTCAACAAGGGGTGGAGCAAATGTATGGAGTCATTCACGATGCAACCTGAGCAGTGAGCAAAGGCACAGTATGCATAAAGCAGTACTGATTGAAGACATACATATACATATACGGGGCCAATTACACGTTGTTCGTATGAGTTTGTACAAGAGAAACATCCTAGACATACTAAGCGGCATGCATGCACGCGACAGAGGGATAAATCAACGGGACATAGCAAAGGCTACATCAACGTCGTAGAAAACCACAAGAGCGAGGGATTAGCAACTGACGATGCAGGGTGCCCTCGATATGCGGATCCTTCGGTAGTGAACAATGTGAAGAAGATCTTGGACCTGAATTCGAGAATGGGGTGATAGAAACCTCCGGGTTGATGTGATCACAAGAACCTAATGTTAGAGTTAGCAAAATCATTTAACCTTAATAGAAAAGAGAGCAGAGGCCCAGAGTATAGACGAGGAGTAAAAGATCCTAATACCACCCAATGGCGACGTGGGCACGTATGCCACACTGCCATGTTAGTAAATCAATTTTGCAAAGACTCGACTCAACTTCAGCCAAGGAGTTGGAAAGGAGGTTCCTATAGGCAGTCGGCTCTAATACCAACTTGTGACGCCCCTGATTCGACCGTACACTAATCATGCACGCAAATGTTTACGACCAAGATCAGGGACTCACGAGAAGATATCACAACACAACTCTGGACACCAGATAAAATAATACAAGCTTTATATTACAAGCTAGGGGCCTCGAGGGCTCAAATACAGAAGCTCGAAAGCAACAGAGTTAGCGAAAGCAACAATATCTGAGTCCAGGCATAAGTTAAAGAAGTTTTGCCTTAAGAAGGCTAGCACAAACGTCAACGATCGAAGAGGCAAGGCCTCCTGCCTGGGACCTCCTATTTACTCTTGGTCGTCAGCGGTCTCCACATAGTAGTAGGCTCCGTCGGGGTAGTAGTGGACGTTGGTGGTGGCATCTGGCTCCTGGAATCTGCCATCTGGTTGCAACAACCAGAAAGAAGAAGGGAGGAAAGGGGGAGCAAAGCAACCGTGAGTACTCAACCAAAGTACTCGCAAGCATCAGATCTATAATAAGTATTCATCAGTATCAAAGGAATGAGTTGTATCTGTGAACTGAACTACAGAATGCTAGAATAGAGGGGAAGGCCTAGCCTATCGAAGACTAGCACCTTCTGGAAACCACCATCTTGCAGCAGTAGAAGGGAGTACAGAATAGCATTTTATAATTAACAAGCATGGTGTAGAATTGACGGCCTAGAGGTCCTTCCTCGACTCCCTGCGAGAAAGTAAGCTCGGAGCCACATATCCATCACATATCTCAAGTATCCATTTCTAGTTATAATAGATTAGGATATAAGACTGAATGTCCGTTATCGTGGACACGACTATTCGAATAGATAACTTCCCTGCAGGGATGCACCATGTTACCCTCATGCCCGATCATCTCTGACCGGACACACTTTTCTGGGTCAATGCCCGGCCTTGGAATATCAACACGTCACAGCCCTACCTAGGCTCAGCAGAGATGTCCCCGGCGGTCTACATCCTAAGCACTCCGGGTCATGGGCCATCGCCCGTTGCACTCCGGATCATTGCACGTAGGGCAATCCAGGCCACCTCCACTGGGGCGCCGACCAGGCCGTGCCGCAATGCTGAACTTGACGTCTAACAAACCTTCGGTTGATACCATGACGTCGAGGCCCATAACTATTCTTGCGTGTCGGTTAGTGCGTAAAGGCCAATGGCCAACTCAGATCAAATGCCCAAACCTGTTAGTGCATTATTAAAAGAAATGACGGCTGTTGGGACCAGTCTAGAGCTACCACCCCTCCTGGGTGATACCGCTAAACAGCCAACCACCACTGTAACTCCCGTGGGTGCACACCGGGCCCGCCCACCTTTCACAAAGGTCTCAAGTAAAGTCAAGGTAACCGTGTGTCCAAACATCAAGGGGAAAATCAGAGGAATCACCCTCGGTGGATTCCATTCGATGTAATCATCTAGGTGAACGTATGAGGAATCACCCTCGAGGTTCACACTTGAGGGGCTACACGACAGAGTCGTATCAGGAGTGGAAAAAGAGGAATCACCCTCGCTGACCATGACCAACTAGCTACACTACAGAGTTATCGTCAGGAGTGCGTTATGAGGTATCACCCTCGGCACTCGATAGTACCTCTATAGAGTTGAGCAGCAAAGGGGGTGTGATGTGATGTGAGGTGTCGGGCTCTGGTCGTTGATCACGTTGCTCGAGTTGTCGATGATGAAGCTGGGGCAACAAGGACAAGGCGGGGGTCACTGATGGATCACTATCGAACATATACTAAGTAGTTTAGGATAAGCAGGTAAGGTACAACAACAGGTTACAAAAACAGGATATGCATCAGAATAGGAGCAATCAATAATAGTAGCAAAATCTAATGCAAGCAAGAGAGAATGTAATGGGTGATATTGGGATGATCAGGGGGCTTGCCTGGAAGCTCTGCTGATACAGAAGGAGGGTCGTCGTCGACATAGTCGATCACAGCGGCATCGGCAGCGGTCTCGAGATCTATCGGAGAGAAGAGGGAGGAAGAAACAGTAAATACAAAGCACACATATGCATGACATTACTACAGACAGTTAGGCGTGTTCTAACGAAGTGATACACGACACCGACGAAGAGGGAAAACATCCGGGAAAGCATTTCCGGTGTTAGGCATTTTCGGACACACGAACTGGAGGGGGAATGTTGCATGTTCGCTATGATCGAGATGTGTGGCGGACGAACGGACTACGTATTCGTATTTGTCTCGTCGTTCTGAGCAACTTTCATGTACAAAGTATTTTCATCTGAGTTACGGTTTATTTTATATTAATTTATAAAGATTTTATCCATTTTAGAATTAACATAATTAATTTAATTCGAAAATGCATTTATGATGTGATGTCAGTGGTTAACTCTAACCGTTGACTGGTCAAACTGACACGTGGGTCCCACTGTCATTGAATGAGATTAACTAAATTTGTTAATTAATTTAATTAGTGATTAGGTTAATCTAATCAGGATTAATTAAGTTTATTAATTATCTTAATTAATTAATATTTTAATTATTTTTTCTATTTTATTTAAAAAAAATCATTCTGGGCTAGGCCTACTGTCATAGGCCCGAGGGGGCCTAACGGGGCGTAGCGGTTAGTGGGCGCGTGGTATGGGGCGGGCGCCGCCCTACATGGCGCACACCAAGGGGCGCAGCAGTGCCCAGCAGGGGCGGCCGGCGCTGCCTGCGGCCATGGCCGACCAGAGCAGGCGCGAGGGCCGGTGGCCAGAGCTAACCGCAGCTGCCGACGGAGGCGGGCGGCATGGAGCAGAGACGTACGGGAGGAGTGGCGTGGTGCGGGCGCCGAAGCGCGCAGCCACGACGGAGTGGAGTGGCGCACAGCGACGGCAGCAGATGCAAAGAAGCGGGGCCGGCGATGACAGGGGAGGCGCGTGAGCGCATCCGTGCAGCAGGCGTAGCGCGGGCGGCACGGTGGATGGTTGTGGGGCGTGCGGCAGCGCCGGGGACGAGACCAGGGGTGGCTCGGGGAGCGGTGGGGCGATGAGTTGTGGCATTGCCTGGCTAAGGCTGTGGCAGTCGTGGGCGGCAACGTGGCTCCGAGCAGGGCAAGCGCAGGGTGAGCGAGGCGCGGCGAGCAGCGCTAGTGGGGTAGCGGAGGTTGCGGTCGGTGGTGAGCGGGACAGTGAGCAGCCGCTGGTCGCAACCAACACGCGAATAGGGGCGCATGAGAGAGGTGGTCGGGCATGAGCGATGGGGAGAGGAGGTGCGGTGAACGCGCAACGGGCGCGGCTGGAGCGCGTCGACCGCGGGTGGGGACGGCGGCGACTGCGGCGAGCGGGGAGGACGTCCCGTTGGTGCAGAGGGGGAAGAGGAGGATCCTCACCCTCGTTGATGGGGAGTGGGGCGGCGAGGCACGGAGAGGACCGCCGGGGAGGGGGTCGAGGAGGCGAACGCCGGCGACAGGCAGAGATGGTGACGACGGGGTCCGACGTCGACGTGGGCGCAGGGCGTCGGGGGCGTCAATGGCCCCCGACCGGATCCACACGGGAGGGAGGATTGAGGAGGCGGGCGGCGAGCGGCACTAGTGATGGCGAGCGGCGGTGGGGTGGCTGGTACGATTCAGATCGGGGAAGAGGGTGATAGGGGAGGAGAGATCGGGGGAGAGTGGGGAGTGGGGATTTAGGTCAGGGGGAAGGGGTAAGTGTAGGCACGGGGTGGGCCGGCCTGGTCGGCCAGCGGGGCCGTTTGGCTGAGTGGGGGGCTCTATTTTATTTCTGTTTTGTTTTCTTTTTCATTTAGCTTTTCTATTTATTTACTTCACTTAATTCCCATATTATTTTAGTTTAATAAAAATATGAGACCAACAACTAATTTAGTGTTTTAGTTTAACCCTCTACCACATAAAGTTTGACCCACAAATAAAATAGCTTAACTTTTTAGAAATTATAAAGGGCATTTAAATGATTGTTTAAGCCACTGATATATTCATAAAAGGGGGATTTAAACACTGTACAAAAGTTTTGGGTCATCACCATAATTAGTTATGGAATATTTGCCACAGTTTGAACATTTTATTTTGCATGTTTGAGAAAC
Source organism: Secale cereale (assembly GCA_902687465.1). Taxonomy (NCBI): domain Eukaryota; kingdom Viridiplantae; phylum Streptophyta; class Magnoliopsida; order Poales; family Poaceae; genus Secale; species Secale cereale. Next base: position 517,772,220 of record LR738710.1, read on the forward strand.
TTGTTCGGACTTCAATTTGAATTTGAATATGAATTATGATTTGGATCAAGTAGGGATTAGCAACAGTAATGTGATGGCATTGCATCATTAACTGAGGATTACTGTAGCTTAATTATCCGGGTGTGAGAGGCATCCTACATAATGCTTTGTTGGAATCATATTCGTCAATTAGGAAGAGAGGTGGAGGCAATCCATGCGAGATAGGCCTAAAGATAATGTGCATGCGAGAGAGACCTAGGCAGGTATATGTATAGAGAAATGGTCGATGAGGATTGTGCGTGCGTATGCGTGTGAGAGGAAGAGTGCTTGTGACAAAGGTTAGTGAAAACAGTTGTAAATGGTTGTGAGAGAGGGGGTGATATCGAGAGCATGTGTGCAAGAAAGACACCTCGGGAGAGAGTGTGTGAGCATGTGTGAGAGGCACCCGATGGATATACACCGTGTGCATGTATGTGTGAAAGAGAAAGTTAGCGCGTGTGTGAGGAGGGGCATATGGAGAGTGAATCTACACGTAAAAGACTTATGTACACATTGATTAAAAGTATAAATTGTATCCAAATATTAGGATGTGATCGTGATATTTGCAATTCCCCTATGGAACGGTCATTGATCCATCAGACATCCATATTCAATCAAATTTGAGCATGTCTATGTTATTATTCGACATAAGTGATCCATAGAGTCAGTATTCTGAAGTTCAGACAATGCATCACTTTAGCAATTCAAATATAAACATGAGTATATTTTATGTTGTGTGTTTAAAGCACGTTATATACAAAAGTTACACAATGAACATTCTAAATAGCTAGCTAGGAACTAGCATACATTTGAATTCACCTTAAGGTGGTTAAAAAATCGAATTCAACATGAAGTCTAATGTCGCTTATAGCTACATCGGTATTTCCCGAAAGAGGAAAGTATGATGCAGCACAGCGGCGGTAGGTATTTCCCTCAGATATGAAACCAAGGTTATCGAACCAGTAGGAGAACCAAGGAACTCAACGTAAACAGCACCTGCACCCAAATAACAACTTCCCGCAACCTGATGTGTTAAAGGGGTTGTCAATCCCTTTCGGGGTACGATGCCTCAAGATAGGCAAAACGGACGCGATGAATTTGTAGTAAATAGATAGATCGAATGCCAAATAAAATATATAAGAATAAATTGCAGCAAGGTATTTTTGTATTTTTGGTTTAATAGATCTGAAAATAAATGCAAGGAAAAAGTAGATCGCAAAGGCAAATATATGAGAAAGAAGACCCGGGGGCCGTAGGTTTCACTACTTGCTTCTCTCGAGAAAAATAGCAAACGGTGGGTAAACAAATTACTGTTGGGAAATTGATAGAACTTCAAATAATCATGACGATATCCAGGCAATGATCATTATATAGGCATCACGTCCAAGATTAGTAGACCGACTCCTGCCTACATCAACTACTATTACTCCACACATCGATCGCTATCCAGCATGCATCTAGTGTATTAAGTTCATGGAAAAACAGAGTAATGCAATAAGAACGATGACATGATATAGACAAGATCTGTTTATCTATGGTGTAGATATAGATCTCGTCATTTTATCCTTAGGTAGCAACGATACATACGTGTCGGTTCCCTTTCTGTCACTTGGATCAAGCACCGTAAGATCGAACCCACTACAAAGCACCTCTTCCCATTGCAAGATAAATAGATCAATTTGGCCAAACAAATCCCAAATATCGGAGAAGAAATACGAGGCTATAAGAACTCATGCATAAAAGAGATCAAAGAAACTCAAATACTTTCATGGATATAAAAAGATATAACTGATCATAAACTCGAACTTCATCAGATCCCAACAAACACACCGCAAAAAGAGTTACATCATATGGTTCTCCAAGAGACCATTGTATTGAGAATTCAGCGAGAGAGAGGAAGCCATCTAGCTACTAACTACGGACCCTGAGTTCTACAAAGAACTACTCACGCATCATCGGAGAGGCACCAATGGAGGTGGTGAACCCCATTCGAGATGGTGTCTAGATTGGATCTGGTGGTTCTGGACTCTGCGACGGCTGGATGAATATTTCGTCGACTCCGCTAGGGTTTCTTGAATATTGGGGTATTTATAGAGCAAAGAGGCGGTCCACGAGACACCCGAGGTGGGCACAACCCACCAGGGCGCGCCTGGGCCTCTTGGCATGCCCTGGTGGGTTGTCCACCCTTGGGGCACCCCCCAGGCATAGCAAGGGCCCATTACATTCCTTCTGGTCCATAAAAATTATCTGTGTAGTTTCGGGACATTTGGACTCCGTCTGATATTGATTTCCTGCAATGTAAAAAACATGCAGAAAACATCAACTGGCACTTGGCACTGTGTCAATAGGTTAGTACCAAAAAATGATATAAAATGATTATAAAACATCCAAGATTGATAACATAACAACATGGAACAAGCAAAAATTATAGATACGTTGGAGTATGTATCAGCATCCCCAAGCTTAACTCCTACTCGTCCCCGAGTAGGTACGTGATAAAAACAGAATTTTTGATGTGGAATGCTGCCTATCATGTCATATCATATTATTTTCTTTATAGCATGAACATTTGAACTTTTATGTGATTCAAAGCAATAATCTAGTTTTGACTTAATAATTTAGATACTCAAGCATATCAACAAGCAACCATGTCATTCAAAATATCAAATCTAAAATAAGTTATCCTTGGCCCATCATGCTCAAACATTGATCTGTTCATGAAACACACTCGAATATTAGCTACGCCCAATACTTAAGTACGATCATATTCCCTCCTAGTTGGTGCTTTTTATGAGAGAACATGGAGACTCAAATTCAAAAAAAAAATTGCATAAGTTAAAAGAAAGACCCTTCGTAGAGGGAAGTAGGAATTTGTAGAGGTGCCAGAGCTCAAAGCGAAAAATTAGAGATAAAAATATTTTGGTAGGTGTATCCATCCCACCAACGAAAACGACTTAGAGTTCCCAAAACTTTCCATGCTAGATATATCATAGGCGGTTCCCAAACAGAAAATAAAGTTTATTCCTCTTTCAACCATACTTTCACTTTCCATGGCTATCCGTATCCACGGTTGCCCTCCATACAAACACTTTCCAAGGAATTTATTATTTGACATCATAAAGTAAATTAATTTTTGCATTTAGGGACTGGGAATCCCTAAAACCTTTGCCTTACTCCCGTGCAATGACAAGTGAATAAACACTCATCATGAGAATAACACATCCAGCATGGAAAATATTAGCCACCCCTCACCACTCCATGAGCGAAATAAATACACAAAAGAGAAGTTCATTTTGAAAATTAGAGATGGCACATGCAAATTTTCTTAGGACGGCAAAAGAATACCACATATAGGTAGATATAGTGGACTCATGTGGCAAAACTGGTTTAAAGTATTTCGGATGCACAAGTAGAGATCATACTTGGTGCAAAATGAAGGCTAGCAAAAGATTGAGAAGCGACCAACCAAGAAACAAATAATCTCATAAGAAAGCATTAAGCATAAATAACGTTGAATAATGCATCATAAGTACGATATAATTTCATTACATGACTATTGACTTTCGTATTGCATGGGGAATCACAAACCTTAACACCAATATTCTTACTAAAGCACAATTACTCGTCAACATAACTCACATATCACATCATCATATCTCAAAACTATTACTAAGAACCAAGTTTATTTTGTCCAATGATCTTCATGAAAGTTATTATTATATCCTTCTTGGATATCTATCACTTTGGGACTAATTTTCATGTGTTGCTTTTCATAAGCTCAAACAAATATAAGTGAAGATCATGAGCATAATTTTTCTTTATTCTCTCAAAATAGTTTAAGTGAAGCAAGAGAGAATTTCTCTAAAATATTACTAAATCTCAAATAAATCTAAGTGAAGCGAGAGAGCATTTCTTCAAAAATATAAGCACACCGTGCTCAAAAGATATAAGTGAAGCACTAGAGCAAGTCCATTGCTCATAATTTTTTTAGTGAAGCATAGAGAGCAATTCTAGCAACTGATGAAATAATTATGACTCCCTCAAATAAGTGTGTCCAGAAAGGATTGATGACTTAAAACACAAAATTAAAAAAGCAAAGACTCATATAATACAAGACGCTCCAAGCAAAACACATATCATGTGATGAATAAAAATATAGTTTCGAGTAAAATATCGATAGTTGTTGGAAGAAAGCGGGGAAGCCACTCGGGGGCATCCCCAAGCTTAGTTGGTTTCTCATTTTTGGATAATATCTTGGGATGCCGGGGCATCCCCAAGCTTAGGCTCTTCTATCCTTCCTTCACCCATCGTAAGATAACCCAAGACTTGAAAACTTCAATCACACAAAACTCAACAAAACCTTCGTGAGATCTGTTAGTATAAGAAAGCAAATCACTACTATAAGTACTGTATCAAACCAATTCATATTTTGTTTTTGTATTATATCTATTGTATTCCAACTTATGTATGGCAAAAACTCATCAAAGAAAACCATAGAGCCATCAAAATAAGCACACAACACAAAGAAAACAGAATCTGTCAAAAACAGAACAGTCTGTAGTAATTGGGAAATTTCGAATACTTTGGAACTCTAAAAATCATGAAAAAACTAGGGTCACGTGGGCAATTTGTATATTAATCTTCTGAGAAAAGAATCAACCAAAAAAGCACTCTTCCGTTAAAAATGAGAATTTTTCTCGTGAGCGCAAACATTTCTGTTTTTTCAGCAAGATCAAATCTACAAACACCCAATGTGTTTTATTCATTGGGTTGCCTCCCAACAAGGTATTTCTTTATAGCCATTATGACAGGCTTGGAACTTCAATGATGTTCACATGAAAGACAAGAATTGAAGCGCAAAGAGAGAATCATAAAATATGTAACAAACACATTTAAGTCTAACATACTTCCTATGCATAGGAATTTTATAAGCAAACAAATTATCAAGACAAGAAATATCTAGCATATGCAAAGGAGAGGAATAAAACATTGAAAATATCAACATAACGAGAGGTGATTTAGTAACATGAAAATTTCTAGAACCATATTTTCCTCTCTCATGATAATTACATGTTGGATCATACTCAAATTCAACAATATAGCAATCATATAAAAATTTCTTTTCATGATCCACTTGCGTAAAAGTCTTATAATCTTCCAAGATATTGGGACTAACATCAAATAAAGTCATGACATCTCCAAACCCACTTTCAATATTATCACAAACATATTCATCATGAGGCTTAAATAAATTGTCAAGATCGTAACAAGCATCACACCAATCATGATCATTGCAATAAGTAGAGGATATATCAAAATTAGCATTCCCAAGCTTGGGGTTTTGCATATTACTAGCCTATTGACATTAATATAATTTATTATAACACCATTGCAATCATGCTTTTCATACGAGGAGCTATCATGAACCACTTCATAAATTTTTTCTTTTATCACTTCATCACAATTATCAGATTCATGAATCTCAAGCAAAACTTCATAAAGATAATCTAGTGCGCTCAATTCATTAGCAATTGGTTCAACATAATTGGATTTTTAAAAAGATTGGCAAGTGGATGAGGATCCATAAACGCTTTCCTTACGATTTCCAATAAAATACCCAATTATACCAAACAACCAAGCAAAATAACCAAGTAAGACATAAGGGCAAACAAAAATAGATCTGGCGAGGAAACAACAAACGAAAAAGCGGGCGAATGAAAACGGTAAATTTTTGTGAAGTGGGGGAGATGAAAACGAGAGGAAAATGACAAATAATGTAAATTGCGAGGATATGAGATTGGTGATTAGGAACCTGGTATAAGTTGAAGGTGCTCCCCGACAACGGCGCCAGAAATTCCTTTTGATGTCGCTTAAAGCTACGTTGGTATTTCCCCAAAGAGGAAGGGATGATGTAGAACAGCGGCAGTAGGTATTTCCCTCAGATATGAAACCAAGGTCATCGAACCAGTAGGAGAACCAAGTAACTCAAAGTAAACAGCACCTACACACAAATAACAACTTCTCGCAACCCGACGTGTTAAAGGGGTTGTCAATGCCTTTCGGGTTACGGTGCCTCAAGATAGGCAAAACGGACGTGAGGAATTTGTAGTAAATAGATAGATCGAACGCCAAATAAAATAAATAAGAATAAATTGCAGCAAGGTATTTTTGTATTTTTGGTTTAATAGATCTGAAAGTAAATGCAAGGTAAAAGTAGATCGCAAAGGCAAATATATGAGAAAGAAAACCCGGGGGTCGTAGGTTTCACTAGTGGCTTCTCTCGAGAAAAATAGCAAACGGTGGGTAAACAAATTGTTATTGGGAAATTGATAGAACTTCAAATAATCATGACGATATCCAGGCAATCATCATTATATAGGCCTCACGTCCAAGATTAGTAGACCGATTCCTGCCTACATCTACTACTATTACTCCACACATCGACCGCTATCCAGCATGCATCTAGTGTATTAAGTTCATGGAAAAAACGAGTAATGCAGTAAGAGCGATGACATGATGTAGACAAGATCCGTTTATCTATTGGGTAGATATAGATCTCGTTGTTTTATCCTTCGTAGCAACGATACATACGTGTCGGTTCCCTTTCTGTCACTGGGATCAAGCACCGTAAGATCAAACCCACTACAAAGCACCTCCTCCCATTGCAAGATAAATAGATCAAAGAAACTCAAATACTTTCATGGAGATCCCAACAAACACACATTGCAAGATAAATAGATCAAAGAAACTCAAATACTTTCATGGATATAAAAAGATATAACTGATCATAAACTCGAACTTCATCAGATCCCAACAAACACACGGCAAAAAGTGTTACATCATATGGTTCTCCTAGAGACCATTGTATTGAGAATTCAGCGAGAGAGAGGAAGCCATCTAGCTACTAACTACGGACCCGAAGGTCTACAAAGAACTACTCACACATCATCGGAGAGGCACCAATGCAGGTGGTGAACCCAATCCCAGATGGTGTCTAGATTGGATCTGGTGGTTCTGGACTCTGCGGCGACTGGATGAATATTTCGTCGACTCACCTAGGGTTTTTCGAAAATTGGGGTATTTATAGAGTAAAGAGGCGGTCCGGGAGGCACCCGAGGTGGGCACAACCCACGAGGGCGCGCTTGGGCCTCCTGGCGCGCCCTGGTGGGTTGATCCCCCCTCGGGGCACCCCCAGGCGCAGCCAGGGCCCATTACGTTCCTTCCGATCCATAAAAATTCTCTGTCTAGTTTTGGGACATTTGGACTCCGTCTGATATTGATTTCCTGTGATGTAAAAAACATGCAGAAAACAACAGCTGGAACTTGGCACTATGTCAATAGGTTAGTACCAAAAAATGGTATAAAATGACTAAAATGATTATAAAACATCCAAGATTGATAACATAACAACATGGAACATGCAAAAATTATAGATACGTTGGAGACGTATCAAAGTCCATTCAGTTATTTGTATTCGAGATCATGGCATTTGTAAATCATACCTAAATTTTGGGGCACCAATCTTTGCTCTGCTTTTGTACATAAGCATATATAGTTTTGTACAAATTAGATTCAAATTTACCTCCTCCATTAAAAGTAATCGTAGTTACAAGATTTTCAAGACCCAAAATTTTGAAAAGAAGTGCATAATATAATGAGGTTTTCAAACATACAAGGTCAAATTTAATGTTGTGTATTTAGGTCAATCCTAAATGTTCAAGAGTACTCTAAACGTGAATGCTTCTGTTTCAAAATTTCGAACGAAGCGCCCAAAGAGCCTCTACTCGCCCAAAACTGCATGAGACCAATGTTTGGTAGAGGAAATATCTGTTATAGCTTCGACCCGTGAAACCTACCGGCCCGATGTCCAAAGGTCTAAACCGGGGTAGGTTTGTAATTTCATCTAGACGATGTGCAACCGCCTCTAGAGAACATTCATACACCATTGCCTCCTAAACACACATGTGCTCAGCCAAAATCGCTCCCGCCCACTATTTGGGACACCTGGGATTACCTTCCTACTCCCGACCCGCAGTAGGTCCGAAATTTAAGAGGGGGCAAAGTTTGTAATTTCCCCAAATTTCAAACAAGCGTGTCCACCTGTTAAAAAAAACAAGCGCGTCCCAGACCAAAACATGGTTCCCCCTTAGCCCCCCGGTCCGATTCCCCATTCGTACTCCGTGGGTGCCAAAACTACCTCTCCACCAGCCGTGAAACCCCAGCGGCCTCCATCCGCCACCCCATCCCACCCATCAACCACCGCCCTCCTCCCTCATGCAGGAGCCAATACCCCGGTGTCGTCATCCACCGCAAACGCTACTGCAATACCCTCCACGGCTAGTAGTTGAAGCTAAGACCAAGCTACCTCCAGGACACCGACCTGCACCATACTCGAGCCAGTTCAACCACGCCGTCCTGCGCCTCACCGCTACCACTCCAACGTCGCCACCGTCCACTGCACCGGAGTTGTTCCCGCTACGCCGTCCTTCGCTGCCTTGGATATGCTTCCCCTCCGCCGACAGACGGCAACCGCAAAACAGTCAAAAATTTGTCCATGGGTTTGTCCTAGTCTCCACGCTCCTCTAAAACATTGGTTCCCCCGGTAAAAAGAATAAAATCGCCACAAATTCAGGAGGACACAGCACTGGCAATCGGAACTGGTACTCCTCTTCCCTTATTCGTGCAAATCTTACGTGTCTGCTTGCACGATATTCATCCCACAGAAGACACTAGTTGACCGCTTCTTCCTGCACCTTCTTCCTAATACTAGATGCTCCTAGTAACTCGCGAGGTACAAGGTTTCTCCTCATATACTATTTCACCTTAGCTAGAGGTTTGTCGCCCCCTCGATTTCAATTCCTGGTCAATTGATTCCCAATTAAAGGAAGCATTACCCAGTGTAATAAGCACTAGTCGGCCTGTTACGCCGGAGAAGCAGTGCCTCGGTGTTTGTATTAGGGGTGTGTGGGGCCTAGGAGCTGCCAGCGCCCAATCTGGAGGTCGACTGTGCTAAAAGGGATGGTTGGGGGCGCTGCCAAGCACGGCGGTGGTGTGAGGTCGAGGGGAGGACGTGGCGGCGGAGGCAGGGGTTTGCGCTGGTGGTCGCTGGCGGTCCGAGAAAGATCGTCAACCGTGACTGGCGGGAGGTACACGAAGGCCATCTACCCGTTGCTCGTAGATCAGACGGTGCATAAAAAAAATCGACTGACCTATTTATTTTCAGTCGAGTGTTATTATGAAAGGACCGCATGTGGTGGTGTGCTGGAGGAGTACCTGCATTTCCCAACCATCCTTGTGCTCATATATTACAAAATCATACAGACTAGAATCTAATTTTGTTTTCCATGCAATGTTGTAGAGCTATCATATGTCTCCTGTCATTTATTTTTCAGCCACCTGCTATCTGCTACTTTTACAGTGCACTAGTTCTACACATACTTCACCCATACTCTCACTATTGTTTTTTTATGCATGGTATTTCTGCCTCTGCCAAACGGTTGATAGAAGCACGAAATAAAAGAGAGAAGTCGCTCTAGCTTTCTTCGTGCTTAGGCAAGACACGTTTCAGCGCTCTACAGGGTGTAGTGTTAGCAGATGCAGACAGTAAACGTAGCTCTGGAGTTGATGATCTCGCTCGCCATGAACCACCATCCTAGGTTCTTGCTTTAACTTCACGGTGTCATATGTGGTTGCATGTTGCATATGGTGTCTAACTTGTATTCAAAAGGCCAACGTTGGTCTTTATTAAGATAAGGAAATATATTTTATAAATGAACCACCATCCCGGGAGCACCAGAAGCCAAATAGCTAGTCAGGCCACTAGACGAGCCGGTGACAAGCCCAACACAAACAGGCATCACCTGCAAGCCAACTAAAAAGCCACGATGGTGGCGAAGCAGCCCGCCTCCCACCAGGCTCTTAGTTCCTCGACGATCATGCTCACCACTCCAGCCAGGTGTCTAGCTTGTATTGCTTCCAATTTGGTTAAATTGCATCTGCTTAGCTTACACATTATACCTTTGAATATGACATGCCTTCCTAGTTTTGGTACATACTACTACATCTGTCTATTAACCATGTTCTTACATCAAACTAATGTTCTTGTGAATCCCTCATCAATCACTTATGATGAGACAGTCAGGGTCGTGGACTGATGTAAGAAAAGATCCTCTTTTAAAGAACGCAGTGTCAGCCTCCCCACATGATTCTCAAGAAACAACAATGCTAGATGAAGATTGTGAACGTAGCTATGTATTTGATGACCGCATTTCCCCTACACCACCATCGCAGGTGATTGCTCTAACTTGGCAGTGCGATATGTGGTTGCATGTTGCATACAATGTCTAGATTCTAATTCTTCCAATCTGGTTAAATTGCATGTGCTATTCTTCTTAGTTTGTACGTTATACCTGTTAATGTGACATGCCTTCTTGTTTTTGGTACATAGTACACATGTCTATTAAGCATGTCCTTACACAAAACTACTATTTTTTTGTATCCCACATCAATCAAGTATGATGAGACACCTTTAGTATTTGCATAGTGATATTGGTTGCATCTTTCATATGATTTATAGCATGCACTGCTTCTAATTTGTTGAAACACCATTTATGACGGGACACTTTTAACTTGGCATAGTCATATTGGTTACATCTTCCATGTGGTGTCTAGCTTGGATTGCTTCTAATTTGTTGAAATGACGTCTGCTTAGTTTATACAAATAGTTGTGAATATGCCATGTCATCCTGTTTTTCGTACATTTTCCATCCTCGTCTCATGTGTTTGCCTTACATCAAAGTAATCATTTTCAGGATCATGTATGAATTAGTTCTGAAGAATGAACTTTATTGCTTTTTATTGTCGGTTTTACTTGACAGTGAAAAATCAAGAAAGCGGAAGGAAATTAGCAAGGCAATGGATAAAGGTACTCCTTCCAAACAACTGAAATGGTGGGCCTCTACAGATTCTACACCACCATCCCCTCAAGAAGATTTGCAAGACAACACATGCATACACACTCAACATAGTTGTATTGATGATGAGCACGTCTCCCCTAGTCCACCATCACAGGTGCTCCCTCTAACTTGGCACTGTTATATGTGGTTGCATGTTATGTATGATGTCTAGCTTGTATTGCTTCTAATTTTGTTGAATCCCATCTGCTTACTTTACACATTATTCTTGTGAATAAGACATGTGTTCCTGTTTCTAGAACATACAATATCTATCTATCACACCATGTTCTTGCATCAAAGTACTACTGTTGTGTAACCTGCAATAGTCACTTATCATAAGACATGTTTAACTTGGAAGTGTGATATAGGTTACATCTTGCATTCTTTTCTAGCTTGTACTACTTATAATTTTCTAAAATGGCACTTATGAAGAGACAATTTTAACTTGGTAGATTGATATTCGTTGCATCTTTCATATGTTGTCTAGCTTTCATTGCTTGCTTTCTACTTAGTTTACACATCTTAGCTGTGAATATGCAATGTTGTCCTTTTTTTCTTACACATTCAATCGTCCTATCATGCGGTCGCCTTACATTAAAGTAGTGTTCGTCAGCATCCTACATCAATGAGTTCTAAAAAGAGAATTTTTATTCATTTTTCTTGTGGGTGTGACTTGAGAAGGCAATACAATTAAGAAAGAGGAAGGAAAAATTAAGGTAGGGATTGATAACGCTCTTCCGGCAAAACCGGCATCCCAGGTGCTTTCTCTTGCTTGGCAGTGTGATATTGTGTTGCATGTTGCATACGGTGGTTAGCTTGTATTGCTTGTAATTTGATTAAATTACTTCTACTTAGTTTACACAAATAGTTGTGAATATGCCATGCCATCCTGTTTTTCGTACATATTCCATCCTCGTATCATGTGTTTGCCTTACATCAAGGTAGTGATTGTCAGTATCATGCATGAATGAGTTCTGAAGAGTGAATTTTATTGCTTTTTCTTGTTGGTTTTACTTGACAATGCAAAATCAATAAAGCAAAAGGAAATTAGCAAGGTAGTGGATAAAGGTGCTCCTTCCAAACAACTGAAATGGAGGGCCTCTACACATTCTACTCCGCCATCCCCCCAACAAGATTTGGAAGACAACACATGCATAGACACTCAACATAGCTGTGTTGATGATGACCACGTCTCCCCTAGTCCACCATTATAGGTGCTCCCTCTAACATGGCACTATTATATGTGGTCATGTTATGTATGATGTCTAGCTTGTATTGCTTCTAATTTTGTTGAATTCCATCTGCTTACTTTACACATTATACTTATGAATAAGACACGTGTTCTTGTTTCTAGAACATACAATATCAGTCTATCACACCATGTTCTTACATCAAAGTACTACTGTTGTGTAACCTGCAACAATCAACTTGCACAAGACTCGTTTAACTTGGGAGTCTGATATAGTTTACATCTCGCAATATTTTCTAGCTTGTACTACTAATTTGTTCAAATGGCACTAATGACGACATAGTTTTTATCTTGGTAGAGTGATATTCGTTGCGTGTTAGACATGGTGTCTAGCTTTCATTGCTTCTAATTTGTTGAAATTCCTCCCACTTAGTTTACACATCATAGTTGTTGATACGTCTCCAACGTATCTACTTTTCCAAACACTTTTGCCCTTGTTTTGGACTCTAACTTGCATGATTTGAATGGAACTAACCCGGACTGACGCTGTTTTCCGCAAAACTAACATGGTGTTATTTTTGTGCAGAAATAAAAGTTCTCGGAATGACATGAAAATCAACGGAGAATTATTTTGGAATATAAAAAAAATACCGGCGGAAGAAACCAGACCAGGGGGCCCAAACCCTGTCCACGAGGGTGGGGGCGCTCCCCTGGGCACGCCCCTGCCATGTGGGCCCCCTGAGGCTCCACCGACATCAGCTCCAACTCCATATATTCACGTTCGGGGAGAAAAAATCAGAGAGAAGGATTCATCACGTTTTACGATACGGAGCCGCCACCAAGCCCTAATCTCTCTCGGGAGGGCTGATATGGAGTCTGTTCGGGGCTCCGGAGAGTGGAGATAGTTGTCGTTGTCAGCATCAACCTTCATCGCCAATTCCATGATGCTCACCGTCATGCGTGAGTAATTCCATCGTAGGCTTGCTGGACGGTGATGGGTTTGATGAGATTTACCATGTAATCGAGTTAGTTTTGTTAGGGTTTGATCCCTAGTATCCATTATGTTCTAAGATTGATGTTGCTATGACTTTGCCATGCTTAATGCTTGTCACTAGGGCCCGAGTGCCATGATTTCAGACCAGAACCTATTATGTTTTCATGAATATATGTGAGTTCTTGATCCTATGTTGCAAGTCAATAGTCACCTACTATGTGTTATGATCCGACAACCCCGAAGTGACAATAATCGGGACCACTCCCGGTGACGACCATAGTTTGAGGAGTTCATGTATTCACTATGTGTAATGCTTTGGTTCAGTACTCTATTAAAAGGAGGCCTTAATATCCCTTAGTTTCCAATAGGACCCCACTGCCACGGGAGGGTAGGACAAAAGATGTCATGCAAGTTCTTTCCCATAAGCACGTATGACTATATTCGGAATACATGCCTACATTACATTGATGAACTGGAGCTAGTTTTATGTCACCCTATGTTATAACTATTACATGAGGAATCGCATCCGACATAATTATCCATCACCGAACCTACGAGCTTTTCACATATTGCTTGTTGCTTAGCTACTTTACCGCTGCTACTGTTACAATCACTACAAAACTTCTACCCCTACTTTTGCCACCGTTACTGTTACTACCATATTACTTTGCTACTAAATACTTTGCTGCAGATATTAAGTCTTCCATGTGTGGTTGAATTGGCAACTCAACTGCTAATACTTGAGAGTATTCTTTGGCTCCCCTTGTGTCGAATCAATAAATTTGGGTTCAATACTCTACCCTCAAAAATTGTTGCGATCCCCTACACTGTGGGTTATCAACTATGAATATGCAATGGCACTAATGACGAGAGACCTTCAACTTGGTAGTGTGATGTTGTTTGCATCTTGCATATGATTTATTTCTTGTACTGCTTCACATTTGTTTAAATGCATGTTATGACAAGACACCGGTAACTTGGCACAGCGGTATTTGTAGCATCTTTCATATGGTGTCTACCTTCCATTGCATTGCTTCTAATTTATTGAAATGTCTTTTGCTTAGTTTACACATCATAGTTGTGATTATCTCATGTTGTCCTCTTTTTCGTACATATTACATCCTCCTATCATGCGGTTGTCTAACATCAAAGTTCAGTTCATCTGTATCATGCATCAGTATGTTCTGAAGAACATTTTTTTTCCTTTTTTTGTCGGCTTGACTTGACATGGCATAGAGAAAGAGGAAGGAATACATAATGGCAAGGGATGGTGTTAGTACTCAGGACGCACGGAAACGGAAGCGGAAGAATTATGCAGATTCTGCTGGTACTGATGGTGCAATAGAAGGTCAAAGTCCGCCGGAAAATTGTACAAACACGGTATCCCTGCTACCAGCTGCAAAACAACCCAAACAAAAACTAATAGCTGCCACCAAACAAGCATCGACGACCCTAATTGTTGCAACACCTTCCACAGTACGAACAGCTGCACGAGTTACTCATTTGTCAACTCAGCTAGCGGCAAGTTCCCAAGGTCCATTGCCACCTGACACTACTTCCGAACCACTCTTGACACAGGATGAGTTGGAAAGACTCTTCACACAAGGTAGTTGCTGGAGTCAAGTTACAGTTGCATGCTTCTTTATATGTAGTATCACAGTTTGATGTACACTGACACTTCCTATGTTCGTTGTTGGACTGGCACCTAGGCGCAAGAGGAAACAAACATCAGGGATAACTTGATAGGTTAACTAAATCTAGAGGAGGAAGAATGGAGATCCATTTTGAGGCAGGTTTAAAAAGACCACGTGATACTACAGGGTCAGCCAAGTTAGTATCAGAGGCATTGGTTGCTGTTAGGTGTCATGCACGTATCCTCCCAGCATGGATTCAGTACAGGAATGACAAAGACGAAAACCAGTCCAACACCTTACTCAACCATTTATCTATAAGTATGGTTATGTATGGAAATTAGTAATATCGTTTTGCTCTATCCCATACTTTCTAGGTTCCTGGTAATGAGACTCACAAAATTTTCAACATATTTTGTTCAAGTTGGATAGCCAAGATGATGCAACCAGACAAGCATGCACCCATGTTTTTGAGTCTGCTCTGTGACAGTATCGGTATAACTTGAGGAAAACTCACTTTGAAGGAAAGGCTAACTGTGAACTTGCCCAAACATCTCCTGTGGAAAGTATATCAGATGAAGACTGGAGAGGCCTCGTTAAACATTGGTCTCATCCAAAGTATCAAGTATGTTATATATGTGTGATCAGATCACATGTTGAACTCCTATTTACGCATGTGCCTCAAAATCTATCTTCTTGTATGTGAACTGTTCAAAGAACAAGCCCAACCGTATGAAAGTGAAATTCCAACAGATGACGAGATCTCGTGGCTATATTGCACACTTCGAGGCTCTTGTAATTAGCTCTTGTTTCACTCGTTTCGCTCTGCCATTTTATCAGATCTATATTGACTTGTTCCAAATGCAGAGGAAAGCCTGCCAGGACCAAAAAGTACCTGAACCAAATGCTTTGGAAATCTTCAAGGACTGTCACACCAGCCAGATGAAGGGCATGACTACACCAGTCAAATCCGCTATTGTAAGTCCTTAATCCTCATGCCTTTTAACTACTACTTACTCTGACTTGTGCATTGAACTGCATGGTTTGCAACCAATGTCTATTACTCTTTTCAATTTTATAACAATTGTCTTAGCGTATCATTGGACCTTAAAAGATTTAAAAGAGATGAGTGATGTTCCTTTGATCTTGATATGTAATCTAGTTTCGTGCTGGACTTGTCTACACAACGGTACAATTGCATGTTTGTCTATTCATAGTTGTTTTGTGATATGAATGATGTCATACTATGCTTACCGTATTATAAACTTTGTCTCTTTATCCTTAGCTATCAATACAATGTGAATAAATAGATAATACATTAGCCATGGTACACGGTCATATGTTTGGAACCTGGTTTTATTATGTACTTTGCAGTAAAATACAACTAATATTTTACACGGGTTCACCCAAATAAGTCAGTTATATAGACCAAAGCTACTTTGTTTTGTTTTGGTGCCTCCTTAATATTTCTGTTTTGGTACTACTAATGTAAAAACTCAACTTTTCAGCAAAGTATGGAACAAATGGAGGAACCGACACCTTCTGAAGGTGATGAGGCAACTATCAGTAC
This sequence comes from Secale cereale, assembly GCA_902687465.1. NCBI lineage: Eukaryota > Viridiplantae > Streptophyta > Magnoliopsida > Poales > Poaceae > Secale > Secale cereale. The sequence goes on from LR738710.1 coordinate 517,788,577, forward strand.
AAGAAATTGAAGGAAATATGCCCTAGAGGCAATAATAAAGTTGTTATTTATATTTCCTTATATCATTATAAATGTTTATTATTCATGCTAGAATTGTATTAACCGGAAACTTAGTACATGTGTGAATACATAGACAAAACAGAGTGTCCCTAGTATGCCAATACTAGACCAGCTCATTGATCAAAGATGGTTATGTTTCCTAACCATAGACATGAGTTGTCATTTGATCAATGAGGTCACATCATTAGGAGAATGATGTGATGGACTAGACCCATCCGTTAGCATAGCACTATGATCGTTTAGTTTTACTGCTATTGCTTTCTTCATGACTTATACATGTTCCTATGACTATGAGATTATGCAACTCCCGAGTACCGTAGGATCACCTTGTGTGCTATCAAACGTCACAACGTAACTGGGTGATCATAAAGATGCTCTACAGGTGTTTCCAAAAGTATTAGTGGTGTTGGCATAGATCAAGATTAGGATTTGTCACTCCGAGTGTCGGAGAGGTATCTCTGGGCCCTCTCGGTAATGCACATCATAATAAGCCTTGCAAGCAAATGACTAATGAGTTAGTCACGAGATGATGTATTACAGAACGAGTAAAGAGACTTGCCGGTAACGAGATTGAACTAGGTATAGAGATACCGACGATCGAATCTCGGGAAAGTAACATACCGATGACAAAAGGAACAACGTATGTTGTTATGCGGTTTGACCGATAAAGATCTTCGTAGAATATGTAGGAGCCGTAGATGAGTCTCGGTCATGTCTACATAGTTCTCGAACCCGTAGGGTCCGCACGCTTAACGTTTGATGACGATCGGTATTATTAGTTTATGAGTTTTGATGTACCGAAGGTAGTTCGGAGTCCCGGATGAGATCACGGACATGACGAGGAGTCTCGGAATGTCCGATACATAAAGATTGATATATTGGACGACTATATTCGGACACCGGAAGTGTTCTGGAAAGTTTCGGAATTTACCAGTGCCGGGGGGGTTACCGGAACCCCCCGGGGGAATGATGGGCCCTGGTGGGCCATAGGAGAGAGAGAGGGCAGCAGCCAGGAGGTGGCGCGCCCCCTCCCTAGGAGGAGTCCGAATAGGACTAGGGGGGGGGCGCGTCCCCTCTTTCCCTCTCCCTCTCCCTCTCTTTCCTTCCCCCCCCCCCTTTTCCTTCATTGGTGGACTCCTACTAGGAATAGGATTGCAATCCTATTCCTAGTAGGATTGCTTCCCTAGCCGCACCATAGAGGGCCGGCCGGCCTCCCCCCTTGCTCCTTTATATACGGGGGCAGGGGGGCACCCAAA
>LR738710.1:517789915-517816908 GCA_902687465.1 Secale cereale
CTCTCCCTCTCCCTCTCTTTCCTTCCCCCCTTCCTTCATTGGTGGACTCCTACTAGGAATAGGATTGCAATCCTATTCCTAGTAGGATTGCTTCCCTAGCCGCACCATAGAGGGCCGGCCGGCCTCCCCCCTTGCTCCTTTATATACGGGGGCAGGGGGGCACCCAAAGACACACAAGTTGAATTGTTCTAGCCGTGTGCGGTGCCCCCCTCCACAGAAACACACCTCGGTCATACCATCGTAGTGCTTAGGCGAAGCCCTGCGTCGGTAGATACATCATATCCGTCACCACGCCGTCGTGCTGACGAAACTCTCCCGTGAAGCTCAACTGGATCAAGAGCTCGTGGGACGTCATCAAGCTGAACGTGTGCTGAACGCGGAGGTGCCGTACGTTCGGTGCTTGATCGGTTGAATCGCGAAGTTCGACTACATCAACCGCGTCACTTGACGCTTCCGCTTCCGGTCTACGAGGGTACGTAGACACGCTCTTCCCTCTCGTTGCTATGCATCTGGTAGATAGATCTTGCGTGATCGTAGGAAAATTTTAAAATACTACGTTTCCCAACAGTGGCATCATGAGCCAGGTCTATGCGTAGGTGATATGCACGAGTAGAACACAATGAGTTGTGGGCGATACTAGTCATACTACTTACCAGCGTGTCATACTTTGCTTCGGCGGTATTGTGAGATGAAGCGGCCCGGACCGACATTACGAGTACGCTTACGCGAGACTGGTTTCACCGTTACGAGCACTTGTTGCTTAAAGGTGACTGGCGGGTGTCCGTCTCTCTCACTTTAGTTGAATCAAGTGTGGCTACGCCCGGTCCTTGTGAAGGCTAAAACAGCACATACTTGACGAACATCGTTGTGGTTTTGTATGCGTAGGTAAGAACGGTTCTTGCTAAGCCCGTAGCAGCCACGTAAAACTTGCAACAACAAAGTAGAGGACGTCTAACTTGTTTTTGTAGGGCATGTTGTGATGTGATATGGTCAAGACATGATGAGTTATACGGTTTTGTATGAGATGATCATGTTTTGTAATGTTATTGGCAACTGCCAGGAGCCATATGGTTGTCGCTTTATTGTATGAAATGCAATTGCCATGTAATTGCTTTACTTTATCACTAAGCAGTAGTGATAGTCGTAGAAGCAATAGTTGGCGAGACGACAACGATGCTACGATGGAGATCAAGGTGTCGCGCCGGTGACGAAGGTGATCATGACGTTGCTTTGGAGATGGAGATCAAAAGCACAAGATGATGATGGCCATATCATGTCACATATTTTGATTGCATATGATGTTTATCTTATTATGCTTCTTATTTTGCTTAGAACGACGGTAGCATTATAAGATGATCCCTTACTAAATTTTAAGGTATAAGTGTTTTCCCTGAGTATGCACCGTTGCGAAAGTTCGTCGTGCCGAGACACCACGTGATGATCGGGTGTGATAAGCTCTACGTTCAAATACAATGGGTGTAAGCCAGTTTTGCACACGCAGAATACTCGGGTTAAACTTGACGAGCCTAGCATATGCAGATATGGCCTCGGAACACTGGAAATCAAAAGGTTGAGCGTGAATCATATAGTAGATATGATCAACATAAGATGTTCACCATTGAAACTACTCCATCTCACATGATGATCGGACATGGTTTAGTTGATTTGGATCACGTGATCATTTAGATGACCGGGGGGATGTCTATCTAAGTGGGAGTTCTTAAATAATATGATTAAATTGAACTTTAATTTATCATGAACTTAGTCCTGGTAGTATTAGCATATCTATGTTGTAGATCAATAGCTCGCGATGTTGCTCCTCGTTTATTTTATATGTTCCTAGAGAAAACTAAGTTGAAAGATGTTAGTAGCAATGATGTGGAATTGTTTCGTGATATGAGGATATCCTCATTGCTGCACAGAAGAATTATGTCCTTGATGCACCGCTAGGTGACAGACCTATTACAGGAGCAGATGCAGATGTTATGAACGTTTTGACAAAAGCTCGGTATGATGACTACTTGATAGTTTAAGTGCACCATGCTTTACGGCTTAGAACCTGGACTTCAAAAACGTTTTGAATGCCACGGAGCATATAAGATGTTCCAAAAGTTGAAATTAGTATTTCATACTCATGCCCGTGTCGGGAGGTATGAGACCTCTGACAGTACTTTGCCTACAAGATGGAGGAGAATAGCTCAACTAGTGAGCATGTGCTCAGATTGTCTGGGTACTGCAATTGCTTGAATCAAGTGGGAGTTAATCTTCCAGATAAGATAGTAATTGACAAAGTTCTCTAGTCACTATCACCAAGTTAGTAGAACTTCGTGATGAACTATAATATGCAAGGGATGACGAAAGTAATTCCCGAGCTCTTCGCGATGCTGAAATCGGCGAAGGTAGAAATCAAGAAAGAGCATCAAGTGTTGATGGTTAACAAGACCACTTGTTTCAAGTAAAGGGCAAAGGAATAGAAGGGGAACTTCAAGAAGAATGACAAGCAAGTTGTCACTCCCGTGAAGAAACCCAAAGCTAAACTCAAGCCTGAAACTAAGTGCTTTTACTGCAAAGGAAATGGTCACTGGAAGTGGAACTGCCCTAGATATTTGGCGGATAAGAAGGATGGCAAAGTGAACAAAGGTATATTTGATATACAGATTATTGATGTGTATTTTACTAGTGTTCATAGCAACCCCTCGGTATTTGATACTGGTTCAGTTGCTAAAGAGTAGTAACTCGAAATGGGAGTTGCATAATGAACAGAAACTAGTTAAAGGATGAAGTGACGATGTGTATTGGAAGTGGTTCCAAGATTGATATGATCATCATCGCACACTCCCTATACTTTCGGGATTAGTGTTGAACCTACATAAGTGTTATTTGGTGTTTGTGTTGAGCATGAATATGATTTGATCATGTTTATTGCAATACGGTTATTCATGTAAGTTAGAGAATAATTGTTGTTCTGTTTACATGAATAAAACCTTCTATGGTCATACACCCAATGAAAATGGTTTGTTGGATCTCGATCGTGTGATACACATATTCATAATAATGAAGCCAAAAGATGCAAGGTTAATAATGATAGTGCAACTTATTTGTGGCACTGCCGTTTAGGTCATATTGGTGTAAAGCGCATGAAGAAACTCCATAGTGATGGACTTTTGGAATCACTTGATTATGAATCACTTGGTGCTTGCGAACCATGCCTCATGGGCAAGATGACTAAAACTCCATTCTCCGGAACTGTGGAGTGAGCAACAGAGTTGTTGGAAATCATACATACTGATGTATGCGGACCAATGAGTGTTGAAGCTCGCGGCGGGTATTGTTATTTTCTGACCTTCACTGATGATTTGAGCAGATATGGGTATATCTACTTAATGAAGCACAAGTCTGAAACATTTGAAAAGTTCAAAGAATTTCAGAGTGAAGTGGAGAATCATCGTAACAGAAAATAAGAGTTTCTACGATATGATCGTAGAGGTAAAATATTTGAGTTAGCGAGTTTGGCCTTCAGTAAAAACAATGTGAAATAGTTTCACTACTCACGCCACCTGGAACACCACAGTATAATGGTGTGTCCGAACGTCATAACCGTACTTTATTAGATATGGTACGATCGATGATGTCTCTTACCGATCTACCACTATCGCTTTTGGGGTTATGCATTAGAGACAGCTACATTCACGTTAAATAGGGCACCATCTAAATCCGTGGAGATGACACCGTATGAACTGTGGTTTGACGAGAAACCTAAGCTGTCATTTCTTTAAGTTTGGGACTGCGATGCTTATGTGAAAAAGTTTCAACATGATAAGCTCGAACCCAAATCGGAGAAGTAAATCTTCATAGGATACGCAAAAGAAACTATTGGGTACACCTTCTATCACAGATCCGAAGGCAAGGTCTTTGTTGCTAAGAGTGGATCCTTTCTAGAGAAGGAGTTTCTCTCGAAAGAAGTGAGTGGGAGGAAAGTAGAACTTGATGAGGTAATTGTACCTTCTCCCGAATTGGAAAGTGGAACATCACATAAACTAGTTCCAGTGATTCCTACACCAATTAGTGAGGAAGCTAATGATGATGATCATGAAACTTCAGATCAAGTTTCTGCTGAACGTCGTAGATCAACCAGAGTACGTTCCGCACCAGAGTGTTACGGCAACCCAGTTCTGGAAGTCATGTTACTAGACCATGATGAACCTGCGAACTATGAGGAAGCGATGATAAGCCCGGATTCCGCAAAATGGCTTGAGGCCATGAAATCTGAGATGGGATCCATGTATGAGAACAAAGTGTGGACTTTGGTTGACTTGCCCGATGATCGACAAGCCATCGAAAATAAATGGATCTTCAAGAGGAAGACCGACGCTGACGGTAATGTTACTGTTTACAAAGCTCGACTTGTTGCGAAAGGTTTTCGACAAGTTCAAGGAGTTGACTACGATGAGACTTTCTCACCCGTAGCGATGCTTAAGTCTGTCCGAATCATGTTAGCAATTGCCGCATTTCATGAAATCTGGCAAATGGATAACAAAACGGCATTCTTTAATGGATTTATTAAAGAAGAATTGTATATGATGCAACCAGAAGGTTTTGTCAATCCTAAAGGTGCTAACAAAATGTGCAAGCTCCAGCGATCCATCTATGGACTGGTGCAAGCATCTCAGAGTTGGAATATACGCTTTGATAAGTTGATCAAAGCATATAGATTTATACAGACTTGCGGTGAAGCCTGTATTTACAAGAAACTGAGTGGGAGCACTACAACCTTTCTGATAAGTATATGTGAATGACATATTGTCGATCGGAAATAATGTAGAATTTTCTGGAATGCATAAAGGAGTGTTTGAAAGGAGTTTTTCAAACAAAGACCTTGGTGAAGCTGCTTACATATTGGGCATCAAGATCTATAGAGATAGATCAAGACGCTTGATAAGACTTTCGATGATTACATACCTTGATAAGATTTTTAAGTAGTTCAAAATGGATCATTCAAAGAAGGAGTTCTTGCCTGACTTGTAAGGTGTGAAGTTGAGTAAGACTCAAAGCCAGACCACGGCAGAAAAATATAGAGAGAATGAAAGTCATTCCCTATGCCTCAGCCATAGGATCTATAAAGTATGCCATGCTGTGTACCAAATATGTTGTGTACCTTGCCATGAGTTTGTCAAGGGGGTACAATAGTGATCCAGGAGTATATCACTGTACAACGGTCAAAATTATCCTTAGTAATTGGATGACTAAGGAAATGTTTCTCGATTATGGAGGTGATAAAGAGTTCGTCGTAAAGGGTTACGCTGATGCAAGCTTTGACACTAAATCCAGATGACTCTAAGTATCAATCTGGATGCGTATTGATAGTGGGAGCAATTAGCTAGAGTAGCTCCATGCAGAGCATTGTAGACATAGAAATTTGCGAAATATATACGGATCTGAATGTGACAGACCCGTTGACTAAACTTCTCTCACAAGCAAAACATGATCACACCTTATTACTCTTGGGTATTAATCACATAGCGATGTGAACTAGATTATTGACTCTAGTAAACCCTTTTGGGTGTTAGTCACATGGCGATGTGAACTATGGGTATTATTCACATAACGATGTGAACTATCGATATTAAATCACATGGCGATGTGAGCTAGATTATTGACTCTAGTGCAAGTGTGAGACTGAAGGAAATATGCCCTAGAGGCAATAATAAAGTTGTTATTTATATTTCCTTATATCATGATAAATGGTTATTATTCATGCTAGAATTGTATTAACCGGAAACTTAGTACATGTGTGAATACATAGACAAAACAGAGTGTCCCTAGTATGCCAATACTAGACTAGCTCATTGATCAAAGATGGTTATGTTTCCTAACCATAGACATGAGTTGTCATTTGATAAATGAGGTCACATCATTAGGAGAATGATGTGATGGACTAGACCCATCCGTTAGCATAGCACTATGATCGTTTAGTTTTACTGCTATTGCTTTCTTCGTGACTTATACATGTTCCTATGACTATGAGATTATGCAACTCCCGAGTACCGTAGGATCACCTTGTGTGCTATCAAACGTCACAACATAACTGGGTGATCATAAAGATGCTCTACAGGTGTTTCCGAAAGTATTCGTGGTGTTGGCATAGATCAAGATTAGGATTTGTCACTCCGAGTGTCGGAGAGGTATCTGTGGGCCCTCTCGGTAATGCACATCATAATAAGCCTTGCAAGCAAATGACTAATGAGTTAGTCACGAGATGATGTATTACGGAACGAGTAAAGAGACTTGCTGGTAACGAGATTGAACTAGGTATAGAGATACCGATGATCGAACCTCGGGCAAGTAACATACCGATGACAAAAGGAACAACGTATGTTGTTATGCGGTTTGACCGATAAAGATCTTCGTAGAATATGTAGGAGCCAATATGAGCATCCAGGTTCCGCTATTGGTTATTGACCGGAGATGAGTCTCGGTCATGTCTACATAGTTCTCGAACCCGTAGGGTCCGCACGCTTAACGTTTGATGACGATCGATATTATGAGTTTATGAGTTTTGATGTACCGAAGGTAGTTCAGAGTCCCGGATGAGATCACAGACATGACGAGGAGTCTCGGAATGTCCGAGACATAAAGATTGATATATTGGACGACTATATTCGGACACCGGAAGTGTTCTAGAAAGTTTCGGAATTTACCGGAGTGCCGGGGGGTTACCGGAACCCCCCGGGGGAATGATGGGCCCTGGTGGGCCATAGGAGAGAGAGAGGGCAGCAGCCAGGAGGTGGCGCGCCCCCTCCCTAGGAGGAGTCCGAATAGGACTAGGGGAGGGGGGCGCGGCCCCTCTTTCCCTCTCCCTCTCCCTCTCTTTCCTTCCCCCCCTTTCCTTCATTGGTGGACTCCTACTAGGAATAGGATTGCAATCCTATTCCTAGTAGGATTGCTTCCCTAGCCGCACCATAGAGGGCCGGCCGGCCTCCCCCCTTGCTCCTTTATATACGGGGGCAGGGGGCACCCAAAGACACACAAGTTGAATTGTTCTAGCCGTGTGCGGTGCCCCCCTCCACAGAAACACACCTCGGTCATGCCGTCGCAGTGCTTAGGCGAAGCCCTGCGCCGGTAGATCTATCATATCCGTCACCACGCCGTCGTGCTGACGGAACTCTCCCGTGAATCTCAACTGGATCAAGAGCTCGTGGGACGTCATCAAGCTGAACGTGTGCTGAACGCGGAGGTGCCGTACGTTCGGTGCTTGATCGGTTGAATCGCGAAGAAGTTCGACTACATCAACCGCGTCACTTGACGCTTCCGCTTCCGGTCTATGAGGGTACGTAGACACACTCTTCCCTCTCGTTGCTATGCATCTGGTAGATAGATCTTGCGTGATCATAGGAAAATTTTAAAATACTACGTTCCCCAACAGAAATATGTCAACTTATGACCTTCTGTCAGTGATCCTGGAAGAAATGGTTGTAAATCTACAACCATTAGATACCAATTGGTCGTAAGCTGTTCGGAGGGCTCCAAACACTAAACTATAACGACCATTTTGGTTAGAAAGGTCGTTATTTCCTTACACGAAATGGTCGTAAAGCAGACAACACTGGTTCGCTGCCTTATTTCTAGCTGATCATGACTAATATAGATGGTCATAACCTTGTAAATTGTGGTGGATTGCTATGACTAGGTGCCACCTCATCAGTTTTGCCTATGTGTCATGTCCATGTGTCAATTTATGCCCTAGGTTGTGAAGCAACCTATATTTCTGTTGTTCGCAAAATTTTCAAAAAATTCTCATAATTTTTTTGGATCATATCTTCGTCAAATATGTCAAAAACCTTCCCCGCCTAGTTCAAATATAATTCAACAATATTCATTTTCCTATTACGTTCAGAACCACACTTTGTGAAGGAAGTGCTATTTATATAATCTTGATTGCCCTCAAAAATTTTGGGCACTCTTTCCTATCCAAATAATTGCCTCATGACAAAATTCAGCTCCATTTGCCGAGTAAACGTTCCTCGGCAAATTTCCAAAGTTTTTGTTCAGCTAGAAGCTTTGTGAGGACGTACTAGCTATGCATATCCTAATGTTTTGATTTTTTTTCACAGATTCTATATGCCCATATCATAGCTCTCCACAAAATTTTAGCTCCATCTAACAATTCATGAGAGCTCACCATCCAATCTTTGTTTCTAGTAATATTTTCAGTTTGTGAAGCAACTATATTTTATATTACTTTATAATTACTGAAAATTTACTAGGACATGACCCTGCCCATAGAACCTTCCTCCACCAAATTTTAGCTCATTTAATATAACCATGTCCCCTCAATATTTTCCCTAATTTTCTGTTCAGTGGAGAGCATTGTGAAGGAAGTAAAAATTTTTACATCGAAATGACATGAAATTTGTACAGTGCCTTCATATGCCCAAATTATCACCCCCTTACAAATTGCATCTCAATCAAATCATCTATGTGAGCCCAGCTTCAATTTTTATTTTCTGTCCAGATTGGCACATTGCGAAGCAAGTGCTATCTATACCCCTCATATTGCCCTCAAATTTTTTCTCAATCTTCCATATCCAAATCATTGCCACATGCCAATATTCAGCACTATTTGCCTAGTAAATCTTCCTCGGTAAATTTCCAAAGTTTCTGTTTAGCTAGAAGCTTTGTGAAAGAAGTACTAGATAGGAATATCCTAATGAGTAGAATTTTTGCCCCATATTTGTGACGCCCGGATAGTTAAGCTACAGTAACCCTTTGCTAATGACGCCACATCACCTCGATTATAGTTGCTAATCTCGAGTTAGTTCGAAACCGATTCATATTCAAATTCAAAATCAGGTAAACCACAAAAGTTTGCAAATATTAAAACTAAAATGATCGGAGTGAATCAAATAAGGCATATGAAATTATGGTGGACAAACCACACCTTTATAAAATGTTTTAATAATATAAGATAAATAAAACAACAGAAAAAAACAATTGTTCAAATGTTTTTAAATAATAAATGATTGCCATCTATTTTATTTTAGGTACCTAGTTAATTATGGTGATGGCATATTTATGAATACCATTTTAGATACAACCTTAGCAACTTATAAAAGAAAAGAAACAAATCAAATTTAATAAAACAGAAAAGAATAATAAGTAAAAGGAAAAAACAATTAAAACAAAAACAAAAGAAAGGCTGAAACCCCCCATCTCCCTGGGCCTCTCGGCCCAACCGGCAGCCAGCCGGCCCACCCCATTGCCCTTGGCCTATATGGCCTATTTCCCCACCCCCGACCGAAACCCTAACCGCTACTCCCCACTCCCCTCGATCCCCCACTCCCCTCGCTCCTCCTCTCCCCATCTGAATCGGGCAACTGCCCCGACCACAGCGCCCCGACCCCGTCGCCGGACTCCCCCTTCGCCTCGAGCCCCGCTGCCGCCGCTCCATGGAGACCGCCACCCGTCGGCGCCAAGCGTTGCCACCCCGGCCTCTTCCTCGCCTCTCCCTCGTCGGCCACCTCTCCTACATGCCGGCCTCCCCGAGCGCTTCCCCGATTCCTCTCGCTGTGAGCCTTCCCTTCGAATCCCCCCTGCGTACTCCTCGCTCGGTCGTCGTAGCCGCCGCCTGTTGCTGTCTGCACACGCCGACGCTCACTGATGCTCCCCTACAGCTTCGCCCGGCGCCCTCCTCTACCCCTGGTGGCGTCCGGCGCCTCCTGGTCGCCCCGGCCGGTGCCCGGGACCAGCCCAGCCGGCGCCCACGCGCCCGCGCGCTCACGGGGCTCCGCCCGTCATCCAAGCCGTTAGTCCTCGCCCGCTCCTGGCCGTCCCTTTCCTGCTCACCGCCCCGCGCCGGCGTAACCGCGCCACGACCGCCCGCTGGTGGCGCCCCGCCGCGCCCGATGGCCCCGCCCCGTCCAGCACGAGGCCCCGCACCGCCGCCCCCTGCGCACTACCCCGTGCCCGCCGGCGACCATGGCGCCCGACACCCCGATTCGTCCCGGGCGCGCCCGTTCTTGCGGGCGCCCACATCATCGCTCGCCCAGCGCCCGTTAGGCCAGATGGGCCACTCCCATTTGGGCCCCATGCCCCACAAAAAAATAAGAAAATGAATTTATAAAAATAAATGATAACAAATAAAACATAATTAATTAATTAATTAATTAATTGGAGAATTAATTAAGTGAATTAATCATGTTTAACTAATCTAATTAACCAGTTAGTTTAATTAAACAGTAATTAGATTAGCTAAATCCTAGTGAAACTAAACAGCGTATGACATGCGGGACCCACACGTCAATTTGACCTAGTCAACCCCCTGTTGACTGCTGATGTCATGCACTATTCTGGATAATGTTCTATTAAATTAATTATTTAAATTCCAGAAATTAATAAAAACTTTAGAAAATCATATCTTTTAAACCGTAACTCGGATGAAAATAATTTATATATGAAAGTTGCTCAGAACGACGAGACGAATCCAAATACGCGGTCCGTTCGTCCGCCACACATCTCTATCATACCGAACATGCGACATTCCCCTCCGTTTCATCTGCCCGAAAATGCCTAACACCGGGAATACTTTCCCGGGTGTTATTCCTCTTCGTCTGTATCACCGAGCACCGCGTTAGGTCACACGTAGCACCGCGTTTTGCCATGTTATGCTTTGTGATGCTATTGTTTGCTCTGTTATTTATTTGTTTCCCCCTTCGTTGCTTATTTTCTATAGACTCCGATACTGTGATAGACCCCGAGACCATTGATGCTTCGGTGTTCGACTACGGCTATGCTTCCGAAGATTCCTTTCGTCTGCCGGCTTCCAGGTAAGCCCCCCCTTTGATCACCAGATATCGCCTATTCTTCTCTCTACTGCTTGCATTAGAGTAGTGTAGCATGTTACTGTTCGGTTACTCCTATTCTGTTGCATAGTCTGTCATTGTTGCTACAACTGTTGATACCTGTACCTGCCATCCTAATGCTTAGTATAGGATGCTAGTATTCCATCAGTGGCCCTTCATTCTTGTCCGTCTGCCATGCTATACTATCGGGCCGTGATCACTCGGGTGGTGATCACGGGTACATACTTTATACATACTTTTTATACACATGATGATGATTCGGAGATGGGGGCTGAAGGGGCCGGTGGTTCCACCCAGGTAGTGGTGGGCCTGGGTTCCCGACAGCCCCCTGATGGTTACTTTGTGGCGGAGCGACAGGGCAGGTTGCGACCACCTAGGAGACAGGTGGGCCTGGCCCTGGTCGTTGTCCGCGGTTATTTCATAATAACACGTTTAACGGGATCTTGGTATTTGATCTGAGTCTGGCCATTTGGTCTATACGCACTAACCAGCTGCGTGGGAACAGTTATGGGCACTCGACATCATGGTATCAGCCGAAGCCTTTTTGACGTCAGCGACTTAGCGGCGCGCCCCGGATTGGACTGGAAAGCCTACTCTGGTATTAGGAGAGGCTAGGTCTGCTTACCGGCCGCGTACGCAACGTGCAGGTGTGCGTTGGGCGATGGGCCCGGACCCCTGCACGCCTAGGACTTAGACCGGCGTGCTGACCTCTGTGCTGTGTTTAGGTAGGGCTGCGACGTGTTGATCTTCCGAGGCCGGGCATGACCCTGGAAAGTGTGTCCGGCCAAATGGGATCAAGCGTGCTGGGTTATGTGGTGCACCCCTGCAGGGAAGTTAATCTATTCGAATAGCCGTGTCCCTCGGTAAAAGGACGACCCGGAGTTGTACTCTGACCTCATGACCACTAGAACTAGATACTTAACAAAACACACCCTTACAAGTGCCAGATATAACTCGGTGGTTGCTCTCTCACAGGGTGACGAGGGGAGGATCACCGGGTAGGATTATGCTATACGATGTTACTTGGTGAACTTACCATCTATTCCCTTCTACTGCTTCAAGACGGAGGCTGCCAGAAGTGAGGATACTTGTTACTTCCGGCTACTCTCTTCTTCTGTTGCAAGATGGACGTTGCGAGAAGCGTAGTCTTCGTTTGGATTAGCTATCCCCCTCTTATTCCGGCATTCTGCAGTTTAGCCCACAGATATTACCCCCTTACACAGATACCATTGCATATGTAGTGTAGATCCTTGCTTGCGAGTACTTTGGATGAGTACTCACGGTTGCTTTGCTCCCCCTTTTCCCCCTTTCTTCCTTTCTTCTCGGATGATGCAACCAGGTGATGGAGTCCAGGACTCAGAGGATCCCAAGGATGTTTCTACATGGAGATCGGCTTCGAGGAGTAGTTAGGAGGTCCCAGGCAGGAGGCCTTGCCTCTTCGATCGTTGCTACTTTTGTGCTAGCCATCTTATGGCAAACTTGTTTAACTTATGTCTGTACTCAGATATTATTGCTTCCGTTGACTCTTGTGTTTTCGAGCTTTTGTATTCGAGCCCTCGAGGCCCCTGGCTTGTAATATAAAGCTTGTATTATTTTAATTTGTGTCTAGAGTTGTGTTGTGATATCTTCTAGTGAGTCCCTGATCTTGGTCGTACACATTTGCGTGCATGATTAGTGTACGGACAAATCGGGGGCGTCACAAGTTGGTATCAGAGCCGACTGCCTGTAGGAATCCCCCTTTCCAACTCCTTGGCCGAAGTTGAGTCTAGTCTTTGAAAAACAAATTTACTGACTTGTTGTGTGGCTTACGGGCCCACAACACCAATGGGTGGTATTAGGATCTTTTACTCCTCGTCTATACTTTGGGACTCTGATCTCTCTTCTATTCGGGTTAAAAGATTTTACTAACTCTGACTCTAGGTTCTCGTAACTATTTCTCCCGGAGAGTCCTCATTCTGGAAGATCACCTGCTTCGTCAGAAGATTCTAAGGATAGCCCTCGATATTTTTCAGAGACCCTTATGCTCATCGCCTTTGCAATTCACAGCCATCGATATATCCCTACGGATATCTGTGTGCATTTGTCATTCTCATGATTGTTACTCGTCGCTCTTATTGTTACAATATGCCTCGAAATATTCTCCGTTGTTTCGAGAATCCTTTGAGTTTACTGTCTTGCAGTTTTATTTCGCATAAAAACCCTTACGGTTATTTCCTCACATTTATCGAGGACCCGTTCTTCTCAATTGCTCATGTGTCTCACAAAATTCTTCGGAATACTTTTCGATCTTTTGAAAATCCTCTGCAGCCTGTTACCCTTAAAGTTATTGCCTGCTTGCATTATGGTTAATTCCATATGACTAGTAGTCTTCGTTAACATCCATTGTCTTGGCCATTTTGGGCCTATTGATTCAATGTGTGCGTATGCACGCAATCATCGGGTTATCCTTTATAGAATTATCTTTCCGACTCAGACGTCATTCCAGACATGAGTTGGTTCTCGGCAATTCAAACCTTTATTGATTGTCCAACTAAGTGTTTTCAACTTATCCATCCTGGATCAGAGCGTCTGCTTCTGATCCTTCGTTTTGGAAACCATAATTTCTTTCTATTTAAGCTTCATACTAATCAGGTGATTCTTGAATCTGATGCCTCTGCATTCTATTCCTCTGAGTGAGTACCGATACTCACATCAGCTCTGTTGTGGATCGCTCGATCCTTTGTTGAAATATTATCCGATAGTGCCCTTGATATTCAATCACCTTTGCGAGTTCTTCCCCTGATGCATGGTGCCTTTGGTAAATTGTATCCCCTGCTTGGTCAACCATGCTCTGCTTTTGAGCTCGAGTATTTACTTTTGAAACTCGTGGTATATGTTACTAAGATGCCCGATGGGTTGAACCTATGCCTTCCCCTAATCCGTGAGAACCCAAAAGTTTTCACAAGTCATACCCTTCCGGTGTTCTACCAGATAAAATCCCAACACTACCGTTTTATCAAAGCGAGAGGTGAATGAAATGTTATGCATTAAAGAAGTGGGAGTCGACCTTGAGCTTTTGTTCATGCCCATGGAAACGATGTAGACCGTCTCGGAAGCTTCTTGCAAGATGATTTTTCATCTAAATAATTCTTTCGGTGTCAATAAAATAGATCCCTTGCAGTTATGGTTCCGACCATGCTGTCCTTATTCAATATATCTGGAAGGAATCCATTCCAGGCCTCGTCAAATTTTTGACAAGGTTAGAGCATCTACTATCATAGGTCAATGAACTAGTTCAACTTCTATCGTGTTCTACCTTCGAGTTTTACCCTCTGATATCTTGAGGATATCATGCCTTTGCACCACACCTTTTGAACTTTTGATGAAGTAATACCTTTGCTTGTCGTAATCACTCTACGGGTTCTAGGTTGCCGTCAACCGAGGACGCCGTTTAGTAAATCAAATCTGCTCTAAAAATTCAACATCCCTAGTAGACGTTACTGGGAAATTTTTAAACTCAATCTGGTTTATTCCTAGACTATCGGGTACATCCCTTGTCTAGCTATCTTTGACTATGCTACCTCGTCCTTCTTTGGTGCACGAATTCTTCAGAGATTGAGCACCACTTACGTCGAACTTTCTACATCTGGTTGCTTGTTCAGTAAGGCAACTTTGGTTCCGAGCTTGCATCTTATAAATTGATCCTATAACTTGCCACTTCGGCATTCCCTTGCTTGTTGCCGTTGTTGTTTGATTGCATCCCCTTGACACCTCCCGGCAAATGTGTCGGATCACCTTCAACACTTTGACTACTACCAAGATGTCAACTGTGTTCATAATGAGAAATACCCTCCTTGCCCTTGATGATTTTCATTATCATCGGCAACACCCTTGACTTGCTTTCATCACGAACTTGTCCACATTATGAATACAACTTGCTCTCCAGCTAGTGTTGTGTTCTGCATTGAAGTATTACTGTCTTTTATGTCGTGAATGTTGTGGGGATTGCTCCACCTCTTAGAAATTCTCGGTATGATGATACTTCTCACCATCACCATTCTTCCTTGGTCCTCGTGTTGTTTTTAATCGGGATACCAATATGCTAACGATGCTGCTTGAGTTCTGTAGTTCTAGCAACCCTATTGCTTTGAAGTTAACGGTCGACAATTCGTTCTTAGCCTGTTGGTTATTGAATCGTCACTCTAACATTGACCTTGCTGCCTAAGGTCATATTTCAGGCACACCTTTCAACTAATGATTAATGATGTATGTTTTCCTCGAGCATACAACATTATATCATTTGAATCAACAAGTGTCATCTTCTTGTTCACGTTATTATGGAAATCCATCTGTTTGGAATTCTCGATGAATTGTCGCTGAGCCCACCAGTCACCTCCTCATCCTCTCCTTGGTTTAATGATGAACTATTGTTTCGGGAACCCACTCCCATAGTTCATTTCCCGAGAATCTTGCAATGTCATTCCATCGATTTGTGTTGCACCTTTTCTTCTCGAACATCCTGAGTCTGAGTTATCATGACACCAATCGGATCTGAATCTCGGTCAGATATGATGGTTGGGGCAACTTTCCAGGAGTTTTAATGTTGGTCCTTTGATGACCCGGTAATATGATGTCATGCCCAGCACCCCTGGCTGGAGGACCTATCATTATATTTTCTTTTGCAAGGATAACTATTCTTCCAGGAGGAAATTGTAAGACTTATTTTATAACTTGCTCATGATGGATCATTTGTGTATCCAAAGTCCGGCCCTTGCTTGAAACACCATATCATTGTACCCTGAAGCATGATTATGATACCCCGCTCATCAGTAAGAACATTGGTGGCGCGATGCTAAATGTTTCTTGGTCAGTTATCCAAACACCGTTGTATGGGTAACATCTTGATTAATCCTTGCCTCTTTATCTGAATGGTTGGGTACTTGCTCTCCTAACCTGTATGCCATGTTCTGCTTGTTCATGGGAAGGATATACTCCTAATAATTGTGTGTAATCACAATTTTCCTTTCCATTTGTTTGTTTAACCTTTCCTTGATCTACATGATCTAAGCAGTAATAATTCTCTGCTTATGTAAACACCTCGTTGTACAACTCTGTCAGTAAGACATTGATTCTATCGTTAAAAACATTCCGGTAACCACCGATGGATGAGAACTTTGCCTATTGGTCCGCCTCGTTTCAACGAGCGGGAAAAATGGTTCTCTTCGTTCCCCGTCCTTGGTACCGACATCGTTGACGACATAGCTGACAAGTTATCCACTGACATGCCTCCCTGTCGTGGCTGTGCAAGATGTCACCACCCTTCCTATTTTTCAACCCACATGGTGGGCCCATAACCCAGAGGTCCACTGGATCGAAACCTAACTCTTCTTTACAACCCGGATTCTAATGTATCCTTTGCACCTGGCTTCGTATGTGATTCACGAGCTAAATTATATACCATTATTCGTCCTGGAATCAAACACCATGTTATTCACGTTGTTCAAGCCCCCATTCCAGCTTTTGGTTAGGCATCGAATGACTGCCTACCCGTTTGAAACTTTGGTACCATCGATTCACTGAAATACTACGCGTAGGGTACTTCGTGTATCACTTTCTGAATTCACTATCTGATGCACATACTTCATGGAGATACGATCCTTCAAAGTTCTCCCCCTGGTCGCGTTCGTAGGACAATGGAGATCCCGAAGAAAGGATGACGTCTTGATCACGATGACTTGCAGCAGAGAAATGGGGACTTCAACGAAAGGGGTCAACCTCTTCGAAAGGGCAGCCAAGACCGAGAAGACTCGTTAGATTGCGCTACCAGCACCCCCCCCCCTTACTACACTGCTTAAATCTCGGGACGAGATTTCTTGTAGTGGAGGAGAATTGTGACGCCCAGATAGTTAAGCTACAGTAACCCTTTGCTAATGACGCCACGTCACCTCGATTATAGTTGCTAATCTCGAGTTAGTTCGAAACCGATTCATATTCAAATTCAAAATCAGGCAAACCACAAAAGTTTTCAAATATTAAAACTAAAATGATCGGAGTGAATCAAATAAGGCATACGAAATTATGGTGGACAAACCACACCTTTATAAAATGTTTTAATAATATAAGATAAATAAAACAACAGAAAAAAAACAATTGTTCAAATGTTTTTAAATAATAAATGATTGCCATCTATTTTATTTTAGGTACCTAGTTAATTATGGTGGTGGCATATTTATGAATACCATTTTAGATACAACCTTAACAACTTATAAAAGAAAAGAAACAAATCAAATTTAATAAAACAGAAAAGAATAATAAGTAAAAGGAAAAAAACAATTAAAACAAAAACAAAAGAAAGGCTGAAACCCCCCCTCTCCCTGGGCCTCTCGGCCCAACCGGCAGCCAGCCGGCCCACCCCATTGCCCTTGGCCTATATGGCCTATTTCCCCACCCCCGACCGAAACCCTAACCACTACTCCCCACTCCCCTCGATCCCCCACTCCCCTCGCTCCTCCTCTCCCCATCTGAATCGGGCAACTGCCCCGACCACAGCGCCCCGACCCCGTCGCCGAACTCCCCCTTCGCCTTGAGCCCTGCCGCCGCCGCTCCATGGAGACCGCCGCCCGTCGGCGCCAAGCGTCGCCACTCCGGCCTCTTCCTCGCCTCTCCCTCGTCGGCCACCTCTCCTACACGCCGGCCTCCCCGAGCGCTTCCCCGATTCCTCTCGCTGTGAGCCTTCCCTTCGAATCCCCCCTGCGTACTCCTCGCTCGGTCGTCGTAGCCGCCGCCTGTTGCTGTCTGCGCACGCTGACGCTCACTGATGCTCCCCTACAGCTTCGCCCGGCGCCCTCCTCTACCCCTGGTGGCGTCCGGCGCCTCCTGGTCGCCCCGGCCGGTGCCCGGGACCAGCCCAGCCGGCGCCCACGCGCCCGCGCGCTCACGGGGCTCCGCCCGTCATCCAAGCCGTTAGTCCTCGCCCGCTCCTGGCCGTCCCTTTCCTGCTCACCGCCCCGCGCCGGCGTAGCCACGCCACGACCGCCCGCTGGTGGCGCCCCGCCGCGCCCGATGGCCCCGCCCCGTCCAGCACGAGGCCCCGCACCGTCGCCCCCTGCGCACTACCCCGTGCCCGCCGGCGACCATGGCGCCCGACACCCCGATTCGTCCCGGGCGCGCCCGTTCTTGCGGGCGCCCACATCATCGCTCGCCCAGCGCCCGTTAGGCCAGATGGGCCACTCCCATTTGGGCCCCATGCCCCACAAAAAAAAAAGAAGAAAATGAATTTATAAAAATAAATGATAATAAATAAAATATAATTAATTAATTAATTAATTAATTGGAGAATTAATTAAGTGAATTAATCCTGTTTAACTAATCTAATTAACCAGTTAGTTTAATTAAACAGTAATTAGATTAGCTAAATCCTAGTGAAACTAAACAGTGTATGACATGCGGGACCCACACGTCAATTTGACCTAGTCAACCCCCTGTTGACTGCTGATGTCATGCTGATGTCATGATGATGTCAGCATGCACTATTCTGGATAATGTTCTATTAAATTAATTAATTAAATTCCAGAAATTAATAAAAACTTTAGAAAATCATATCTTTTAAACCGTAACTCGGATGAAAATAATTTATATATGAAAGTTGCTCAGAACGACGAGACGAATCCAAATACGCGGTCCGTTCGTCCGCCACACATCTCTATCATACCGAACATGCGACATTCCCCTCCGTTTCATCTGCCCGAAAATGCCTAACACCGGGAATACTTTCCCGGATGTTATTCCTCTTCGTCTGTATCACCGAGCACCGCGTTAGGTCACACGTAGCACCGCGTTTTGCCATGTTATGCTTTGTGATGCTATTGTTTGCTCTGTTATTTATTTGTTTCCCCCTTCGTTGCTTATTTTCGATAGACTCTGATACTGTGATAGACCCCGAGACCATTGATGCTTCGGTGTTCGACTACGGCTACGCTTCCGAAGATTCCTTTCGTCTGCCGGCTTCCAGGCAAGCCCCCCCTTTGATCACCAGATATCGCATATTCTTCTCTCTACTGCTTGCATTAGAGTAGTGTAGCATGTTACTGTTCGGTTACTCCTATTCTGTTGCATAGTCTGTCATTGTTGCTACAACTGTTGATACCTGTACCTGCCATCCTAATGCTTAGTATAGGATGCTAGTATTCCATCAGTGGCCCTTCATTCTTGTCCGTCTGCCATGCTATACTATCGGGCCGTGATCACTCGGGTGGTGATCACGGGTACATACTTTATACATACTTTTTATACACATGATGATGATTCGGAGAGGGGGGCTGAAGGGGCAGGTGGTTCCACCCAGGTAGTGGTGGGCCTGGGTTCCCGACAGCCCCCTGATGGTTACTTTGTGGCGGAGCGACAGGGCAGGTTGCGACCACCTAGGAGACAGGTGGGCCTGGCCCTGGTCGTTGTCCGCGGTTATTTCATAATAACACGTTTAACGGGATCTTGGTATTTGATCTGAGTCTGGCCATTTGGTCTATACGCACTAACCAGCTGCGTGGGAACAGTTATGGGCACTCGACGTCGTGGTATCAGCCGAAGCCTTTTTGACGTCAGCGACTTAGCGGCGCACGCCGGATTGAACTGGAAAGCCTACTCTGGTATTAGGAGAGGCTAGGTCTGCTGCTATGCTTAGGTAGGGCTGCGACGTGTTGATCTTCCGAGGCCGGGCATGACCCTGGAAAGTGTGTCCGGCCAAATGGGATCAAGCGTGCTGGGTTATGTGGTGCACCCCTGCAGGGAAGTTAATCTATTCGAATAGCCGTGTCCCTCGGTAAAAGGACGACCCGGAGTTGTACTCTGACCTCATGACCACTAGAACTGGATACTTAATAAAACACACCCTTACAAGTGCCAGATATAACTCGGTGGTTGCTCTCTCACAGGGTGACGAGGGGAGGATCACCGGGTAGGATTATGCTATATGATGTTACTTGGTGAACTTACCATCTATTCCCTTCTACTGCTTCAAGACGGAGGCTGCCAGAAGTGAGGATACTTGTTACTTCCGGCTACTCTCTTCTTCTGCTGCAAGATGGACGTTGCGAGAAGCGTAGTCTTCGTTTGGATTAGCTATCCCCCTCTTATTCCGGCATTCTGCAGTTTAGCCCACAGATATTACCCCCTTACACAGATACCATTGCATATGTAGTGTAGATCCTTGCTTGCGAGTACTTTGGATGAGTACTCACGGTTGCTTTGCTCCCCCTTTTCCCCCTTTCTTCCTTTCTTCTCGGATGATGCAACCAGGTGATGGAGTCCAGGACTCAGAGGATCCCGAGGATGTTTCTACATGGAGATCGGCTTCGAGGAGTAGTTAGGAGGTCTCAGGCAGGAGGCCTTGCCTCTTCGATCGTTGCTACTTTTGTGCTAGCCATCTTATGGCAAACTTGTTTAACTTATGTCTCTACTCAGATATTATTGCTTCCGCTGACTCTTGTGTTTTCGAGCTTTTGTATTCGAGCCCTCGAGGCCCCTGGCTTGTAATATAAAGCTTGTATTATTTTAATTTGTGTCTAGAGTTGTGTTGTGATATCTTCCAGTGAGTCCCTGATCTTGGTCGTACACATTTGCGTGCATGATTAGTGTACGGACAAATCGGGGGCGTCACAATATTCTATATGCCAAATTCTTGCACACCATCGAATCTTTGTTTCTGGTAATATTTTCAGTTTGTGAAGCAACTACATTTTATATTGCTTTATAATTGTTGCCAATTTACCAGGACATTACCCTCCCCATAGAAACTCGCTACACCAAATTTCAGCACAATCCAATCATCTATGTAAGCCTAGCTTCAGTTTCTATTTTATGTCCATATTGCCACATTGCAAAGCAAGTGCCATCTAGACACGTCCTATTGTCCTTAAACTTTTTTTGCCATCTTACACATCCAAATAATTGTCACATTCCAATATTAAGCTCCATTTCCCTGTTAAATCTTCCTCAGTAAATTTTTAAAGTTTCTATCCAAAGAGAAGCTTTGTGAAGGAAGTACAAGCTAGGATTATCCAAATTGTATAAACTTTTTGTTATGCTTTCCTATGCCCAAATGACGAGAGGTGGGTCAAAGCTTTTGAACCAACCATTTGGTAAATTGTGCATTAAATATGGCCTAGTATTTTAGAAAATTGATTTGGTCTAATTTTGCAACAATTATTTGGTAGGTTCTTCACAAAAAAGACCTCATTTTGGGCACACAAAAAATGGAAAATGATTTTTTCGTCCAAAGAAGATGAAAACTTCCTTAGGCAACATGTTTTCCATTTCAATATGCACATTTGTGCCAAATATGAGATCATTTGAACAAACTATGCCATGAATGTGGCCATAAGATTGCTCATTTGGCTTGAAAGCCATTGATGTCCACACATGATAGCTCGTTTCTTAGAACACATTTTTAAAATAATTATTGTATTACAAGTTTATTATTTTTCCCGGTAAGTTGGCCACATATAATGACACATTGCAAAGGTTTTCCAATTTTTTTTAATTTTCATAATTTTTCATGCGTGTTTCAAAATGCGGTCAAAAAGGCGGGCATGACCCTTCCTAGCTAGTGGTTGAATTTTGAAGAACTTTTGGTGTTTCTCTGATTAAATAGACACTTTTGAACCTAAAAATGATTTTTGGGAAAAATAAAGAGCAAACTATGAGGCGGGTGCAGTTCAAATTTGACCCGCTTCCAATTGAATCGGCAAAAAAAAAATCTTTTTCATGAGAGGTGGATCAAAGCTTTTGACACCCAATCATTTACTCAATTGTGCATTAAATATGGCCTAGTATTTTATAAAATTGATTTGGTCCAATTTTGCAACAATTATTTGGTAGGTTCTTCATAAAAAAACCTCATTTCGGGCACTCGGAAAATGGAAAATGATTTTTTTCGTCCAAAGAAAATGAAAACTTCCTTAGGCAACATTGTTTGTCATTCCAATATGCACCCTTGTGCACAATATGAGATCATTTGAACAAACTATGCCATGAATGTGGTCATAAGATTGATCATTTGGCTTGAAAGCCATTGATCTCCATGAATGATAGTTTGTTTCTAAGAACACATTTTAAAAATAATCATCGTATTACAAGTTTATTGTTTTTCCTGGTAACTTGGCCACATATAATGACACAATGCGAAGGTTTTCTAATTTTTTGATTTCTTTGAATTTTTCATGCCGTTTCAAAATGTGGTCAAAACGGCGGGCATGACCGTTCCTAGCTAGTGGTTGATTCCTGAATTTTTTTGATGTTTATCTGATTTAGTATATACTTTTGTACCTAAAAATAATTTTTGGGAAAAATAAAGAGCAAACTAAGAGGCAACTGCAACTCAAATTTGACCCGCTTCTAGCTGAATCGACGGAAATTTATTTTTCACGAGAGCGGATCAAATCTTTTCACACCCAACCATTTGGTCAATTGTACATTAAATATGTCCAAATATTTTAGAAATTTGATTTGGTCTAATTTTGCAACAAATATATGGTAGGTCCTTCACAAAAAACTAATTTTCGGCGCTCGAAAAATAAAAAATGAATTTTTCGTCCAAAGAAAATGAAAACTCCTTTAGGCAACATTGTTTGCCTTTCCAAGATGCACGCTTTCGGTGTTTCTCTGATTAAATAGATACTTTTGTACCAAAAAGCTTATTAGGAAATTGATGTGGTCCAATTTTTCGTTATTCAAGGGAACAATACTACTACATATTAGGAAACTTAACATTGTCAAAAAAGAGAAGGAAACTTACCGCCGGGCGTCGTGGTGGTGCTTTGGATCTCCCCGACGCTGCAATGGAGCTTCGTCGGGCGTCATGGTGTTGCGTTGGAGCTCTTAGCACGTCGTTGAGAGCTCTAATGGAGCTTCGTGGGGATGTCACCGGTGCTGCGATGAAGATTTTTCACGCTCGTTGTTGTTGTGACTTATTGACGTGATCGATTAACCGCCAACGTGCGGATCGGGCGGCTAGCTAGGCAGATGCTTTCTAGACAAAATCATTTGGCTCACTCGCAGTTCTTTGCTTATTGTTAATCAATTAAGACCAATTTACATGGTCATGACATCATCAAAGCATATACTTCGTTTTAATTGGTCTATGGACATATCATGCGGATCAGACTGATAGTAATGGGAGTATCATATGTGGTATCATGCATGCCAACTAGATTTTTTGGATGATGTGGCACACAATTAAACAAGAAAAGAGAGGCGTGTGGTATCATATCATGATACCGTATCATATTAAATGTTGTACTACTTTATGTCATGCATGACAATTAATAAGACAACCTAAGATACTAACTTATGATACTATGCTTACACTAATCTGTGCGTGAATGGTCTGTCGGCGGTGCTGCAGGTGAAGGGATTCGTTGGGGACGACCAGCTCGGGGAGGCGCTAGAGGGCGAAGAGCTCGTTCGTTGGGGACGACCAGCTCGGGGAGGCGCTAGAGGGCGAAGAGCTCGTCATCATCCCCGCTGGGGTGCAACCGGCATGACCAGGGACGACCTCTTCTAGATCAACGCCGAGATCTCGCCTTTTCCCCCACCTCTCCCCGAATTTCACCGCCGGTCAGTGGCAGCGCGCCGTGGGCGTCCGTACCCTTCCTGGACGATTACTTGGTAAGCCTTCCTCCCCTTCCCTCCTCTCCCATCCCTTGATTGCTTCCTTCCTTTCATGGTGCTCGGCAGGATTGGGGCTGGGATTAGGGGGCGCAGATCTTGGGCGCGCACGCAATTCAGTTTAGTTGCTTCCTCTACTCTCCACACCCGAGCAATTAGTTTTACTAGAAGTTTCTACTCCTAGATACCCGTGTTGTTTATAGTCTCACTAGTTTCTCATGTTCGTCGCTGGAATATACATCAAGGGACCCAAAACAGAGTGGGTACAACTACTATCTTTGTTCCTCTGCGACTAATGCTTTGTGTATTATATATTTATATGATATTAAGAAACTTGCTAGTACTTCATTTATCAGTCTTTCCGGGCCAACCAGATTTGTCCTTCCTTCTATGTAATCCTACGCTTTGCTGCTTGGAATGGCTTGTAGTACTTGCCAACAGATGTAGTATGTTTTGCGTTTGTTTCCGATCCAGGGCATAGGATTGCTCTGTACTAGTAGTCTACACCAGTTGTTTGCCTAAAATGAACCCAACTGCTACAGCCAAGTTATTTGTTACTTTCCTGCCTGAAATTTGTAGGTTGCTTCTAGTAGGAGGCATACTTGGTTCAGCTCTTGTTTTACAGTTTGAGCTTGACACTCTTCATCTAAGTTCTCGGGCAGTGCAGTCACATTATTTCATATGATTTTTGTAGGTTGTAATAAAAGTTTAAAACAATGGTTTGCTCCAAATTAATCAAATTGCCACTGCCAGTCGGTTGTATGCTTTGCATTCAGTGATGATCTGGCGGAGAGCAGTCATGTAGTCGCATCATAGGATGACTAGCACTCTGTTTGCCCAAGTGTGTGTCCCAATTTACATGCTTGCCATTGTACATGTTGCTTTTTGTTTGAGTCTATGTTGTAAGTAATACTGAGATATTCATGCGGGCGGTGGTTCTTTATGTGATGTTGGTCCTGGGAACGGCATGCATTGTTTATTTCTAGAGTTTTTATGTTTGTGAAAGATGCCATGTTCACTACATGCTAAATCTTTC
Source organism: Secale cereale (assembly GCA_902687465.1). NCBI lineage: Eukaryota > Viridiplantae > Streptophyta > Magnoliopsida > Poales > Poaceae > Secale > Secale cereale. The sequence goes on from LR738710.1 coordinate 517,814,453, forward strand.
ACTCCTGGATATTCCATGTTCATTGAATGTTTATTTTGTCATGTGCCAACTTAAATGCTCTAAAGAATTTACATGTTAATAATGAGTGTCGAGTTATGCGCTTCCTGTCAATTACATGTACCTTTTATTGGTTATTATTTATGACTCTTATAGATTTAGAGCTGTTAATTATGCTTCTATTTTATTGTTGACCCTGCAATAAAAGACTATTAATGTGGGTAGTAGTATGATTTTCATGTCCAGCCAAATGATATTTTGTGCTTTCCAAAGTGATATGTACCCAACTGCTTGCTTGTATACTTGTCCTGTATTTTTTCCTTAATTGTTTTTATTGTTAGTAGTACTAACAATGTGGATTTCCTCTGACATGAGCTCTATGCAAAAGAAGCTCCATGCAAAAGCAGATTGAAAGGAGAAGGAGAGTTCCGTGGTATCCAAGAGTAGCTAGCTTTACACTCGCAGAGTGTTTTATTTGTTGATGGCAATATTTGTGATTGTGTGGTTATCTACGTGAAGTTTGAAGTTCCTGGGCATGCAATATTTGACAGTTAAACTGGTTGCTGTGAACGAGTGTATGGAGTTTCACATGTTCTGTTCTGTCCTATTGTAATAAACCTATTTTGGTTGTTATTTGAAGATTTTCCTATGCTAGTGTCTTCTTTCAATTGGACATATATTGCTTATTAATAAGCTATGAAAAAGCTAGAACCTTACGATTTGGAACCATTGCCAGAAAAAATCTGACAATTGGGACCCATCTAAAAACTGGAGCTGACAAAAAACCTGGAAATTAAAAAGAAATGGAACGCCAAAGGCCAGGACCTAGAAAATAAAAAGGCCAAATTGTTGGGCCAGGCCCATGTAGCTAGAGAAAATTAACAGAAAAACATATTAAATGGGCTGAATTGTTGGGCTAGGCCCGTGTAGAACAACGAAGTGGACTGGGCTGATTCTAATCAACGAGCAATTCGTTTGGTCGCAATTTTTGGCACGTCAGCTTGCCATGTCGGATCCGACGTGGCCTGAGCACACAACCAGTGACCAAAGCAATTGGTTGTAGGATCAACGACCTTTTGTTTTGGACATTGCCTTCGACGACCTTATCACAAAGAAGGTCGTTAATTTTCATTAAAGATGGTCAGCTTTTGACCATTTGTTTTTGGTCATAAAAAGGTCGTAAATGAAAAACAACGACCAATAGTGATGGTCACAAATCGACATATTTCTTGTAATGTATAACCGCAATGTCACCTCTCGCTGCAGTGGGTCAGTACTTGTCAACTAACAGTGCCAAAAGCACGTTCCTGCATAATATTGGGTTGGTTTGTTAAGGCAATATCGTCCAAACTGCCTCATGATCAAGATATGCAAGCTCAAAACAATGTTATATATGTGCTCCACACACGAGTCCATTCTCTAACAGAGACACTTTGTGAAATAAGGACAACAATTCTTTGATGTTTTCAACATATGCATGGTTTTGAAACCAGACTATCACACATTTGCTATGTTGTTCAGGAGCCTAGGAGAAATGAAGGCAAAGGTTATGGTGCTCCATCGGATAGTACAACATGAAAACGTAGCAGTCATGTCAAATGAACTTAGCTTCTGCACTTCTGGTGGTGCATTTATCGGCGGGACTGTTTAACTTTTATGCCCACCTTCCTTTTGTTTTAAGGTTGTAATCTGTTTTGTTGCGATAAAAAAATTGTTCTGAACATGCAGAGACCGGCTGAAGAAAATAGCAAGCCCTTTTTGTATAGTGTAGGGTGTTCCCTATATTTGCATTGGTGGCGAACTTTGATGTCCAGTGGCTGTAACCTGTGCAATCGCCTTAATAGCCTAGCGTTAATTTATGGCTTGTTTATTTCCCTAGTCTTCTTTTTCCTTGGTTTGCTAGTGGTCGCGACAACCATGGGCCATATACGGATCGTTGTAACCTTGAGCCTGCTATGTGCCGTACGATCAATGGGCCTCCTATGGACCATCAGATAAATGGGCCTCCAATGGGCCATAAAATCAGTGGGCCTCGGGCCGTCAGATAAATGGGCCGACGTGGGTCATAAACGGGCGTAATTGGTATCGGGCCAGCATGGTAATGGGCCGTTAACAGGCCAGAAGGCAGCAAAAGGCACAATTCTGTCACATGCATAATGGGTCATTAGTGGGCCAGAATACATGACGGCCTGGAAATGGCACAATGGATTAATAGTTCACAAACGGGCCGATTCTAACCACAGGCCAAATATGGCCCATTAGGGGAACATGCCAGTAACGAGCCACTAGTGCAGAACCGGGCTATAGCACCAGTTTGTAAGGCCCTTTAGTGCCGGTCCGGCAACTTACACTAAAGGGTGGGGACTAAAGGTCCCCACCTTTAGTACCGGTTCAGCACGAACCGTCGCTAAAGGGCCATCACGTGGCACGAGCCAGCGCGGGGGGGGGGGGGGGGGGGG
>LR738710.1:517816940-517866173 GCA_902687465.1 Secale cereale
GGGGGGGGCGAGGAGACCTTTAGTACCGGTTGGTAAACGATACGTCCATTTTGCATCATGCTTTTATATTGATATTTATTGCATTATGGGCTGTTATTACACATTATGTCACAATACTTATGCCTTTTCTATCTTATTTTACGAGGTTTACATGAAGAGGGAGAATGCCGGCAGCTGAATTCTGGGCTGAAAAAGGAGCAAATATTGGAGACCTATTCTGCACAACTCAAAAAGCCCTGAAACTTCACGAAAGTCAGTTCTGGAAAATATAAAAAATATCTGGCGAAGAAAATACAGGAGGGGGCCCACCCACCGTCCACAAGGGTTGGGGGCGCGCCCCAGCCTCGTGGGCCACCTGGCCGCCCCCCGATGCCCATCTTCTGCTATATGAAGTGTTTTGACCTGGAAAAAAAAATCATAAAGAGGCTTTCGGGACAAAGTGTCGCTGTCTCGAGGCGGAACCTTGACGGAACCAATCTAGGGCTCCGGCGGAGCTATTCTGCCGGGGAAACATCCCTCCGGGAGGGGGAAACCGTCACCATCATCATCACCAACAACTCTCCCATCTTGGGGAGGTTTATCTCCATTAACATCTTCACCAGCACCATCTCCTCTCAAACCCTAGTTCATCTCTTGTATCCAATCTTTGTATCAAAACCTCAGATTGGTACCTGTGGGTTGCTAGTAGTGTTGATTACTCCTTGTAGTTGATGCTAGTTGGTTTATCCGCTGGAAGATCATATGTTCAGATCCATTATGCATATTAATATCCCTCTGATTATGAACATGAATATGATTTGTGAGTAGTTACGTTTGTTCCTGAGGACATGGGAGACGTCTTGCTATAAGTAGTCATGTGAATTTGGTATTCATTTGATATTTTGATGAGACGTATGTTGTCTTTCCACTAGTGGTGTTATGTGAACGTCGACTACATGACACTTCACCATTGTTTGGGCCTATAGGAAGGCATTGGGAAGTAATAAGTAGATGATGGGTTGCTAGAGTGACAGAAGCTTAAACCCTAGTTTATGCGTTGCTTCGTAAGGGGCTGATTTGGATCCATATGTGTAATGCTATGGTTAGGTTTACCTTAATACTTCTTTTGTCGTTCTGGATGATTTCAATAGAGGTTAATCATATGTGGGATGCTGTCCAAGTAAGGGTAGTACCCAAGCACCGGTCCACCCACATACCAAATTATCAAAGTAACAAACGCGAATCATATGAGCGTGATGAAAACTAGCTTGACGATAATTCCCATGTGTCCTCGTGTCACACCCTGCATTTTGTAACATGGTTATTGCATTAATAAAGCATGAAAATTTGGAACAACATTTTTTGGCATCATTTGGCTTTTATGTGGAATTGAGTTTTTCTCTCTCTGATCTCAAGTGCTCTTTGAAAGTCAACATAGCCTCACCTTCTATACTTCATCTCCTTACCCCAAACTTCTGCCCAATGACCATACCAAGTGTGTAGAACAATATAGTATATTCTTATAAAAATATTTTGCCCAAATAGTATTTTCAAAAATTAGTTTTCCAAAAACCCCTTAATTGAGATTTGCACTGCAAGTACTTAATTTAGGGTGATAAAAATCCTTGATAAGGTATATTTGAATCCTATTAGGTATAGGACTCTCAAAAACCACAAAAGTATAATTTTAAAAGCTATTTTCCTATTTTATTTAAAGGCTTTTTCTTAAGGCCAGAAATGGTCTTTAATAGGTAAAAATTATTTGACTATTTCAAAAATATTTGCCAAAATTCAGAGAGACTCTTAGCACATATATTGTCCATATATAAGAGTTTCAACACTTGGTCATGTTCAAAATATTGCGCAAATCCCTGAGAAACCTTTTCTAGATATTTCAAGCTTTTGAAATATTTACAAAGGAAATATTCTCTAAAAATTCCGGGGAAATTCTATCATGTCAAATGTGACATATTTGATGATCTTGCCAAGCCTCATGCTTTGGGGATCAAGAAAACATCATTAAATCCCCTCAAAACCATTTCTGTCCACTTTGAAGTTTGAGCAACTTCACATTGCCAAACTTATCCAAATGCTCTCAAACTTGGTGCACATGCTAAAATGGTCTATTTATGCATCTAGACCAAATGGCACAAGCTTTGGAGAAGGGTAACTTGATCAGAGTACCCCAAAATCATTTCTGTTCAGATTCAAATTTGAACAACTTTACATTACCAAGTTTTTACTTGTGACCCCAAACTTGGTGGACAAGCCCAAAACCCCAAATGATGACACTACACCAAGTGGTGCATCAAGAAGGGATGATTTTCTTAACTTAATCTTGGAAAATCCATTTCTGTTGATTTATAGGGTTTACAAAAGTTGCATTGGAAACTTTGCCCAAATGAGCTCTAATTTGGTGAAAGGGCCTAATTATACGTGCCATTCCATCCTGTGGAGTCTCATGCCAAATGAAACATAATTACTGGCCCAAACCATTATCAAACACTTTCTGACACTTTTCCAAAAATGCCATTTTTGACCTCTTCCACTAATCTCCATGGGCTCAAAGTTTTACCACAGCCCCTCAAAGTCCCCTTGCACCTCCAGTAACTCTTCCCTGGCCTCAGCTCAATGATTGAAGGGTGAAACATCCACATTTACCCTTCTGGACAGCAGCATTCTTCTTCTTTCTCACCTCCCTCCTCATTCCAGTGGCCCTCCATGGCATCCAACGCCCCTCCCACATTCTTTACTCCCCCTAGAGCTACCAGACACATTTGGCCGTGCCCACATGGCATAGAAAATGGCCATGTCGGCCATTTGGGCGCTCTGGAGCGCGCTACAATGCGCTCCCGCACTGTAGCCGCCCCCTGCCAAGCACCTCCGGCCACCTCGGGCCTCCCCAGCGCGCCCGACGATGCTCCTCGACGTCCGCAACACGCCACAGCCTGGCCCCCTCCTCCTTCACCCTCCTGCTGCCCCTCCTCGCACGCGCACCGGCCGCCCGAAAGGTCCAATGAGCTTCCTCACACGCGCGGCATCTCTGGCCTTACCCCGCTCTCTCCCTTAGCTCCCCTCGGTGTAGTCCACGCCCAGCAACACCCCAGACATGGCGCCAGCTCCTCCCGAGCCCTGTGGCGACGAGCAGGAGCCCACCGGCGCACGGGTCCACGGCACCCCGCCGTTCACCTATTCAAGGGCCTCCCCGAGCCCTACTATCCTCGCCACTCGCTCTCTCACTCCCCTAATCACCCCCTACCCCACCCACCCCTCTCCAGACGAGCCCGGGCTCGAGATCGCGCTCGAGCTCCGCCGCCTCGGGTCGCCGTCGATCTCAGGGTACAGGCCCTCTCCGCCGCTCCTCTTCCTCGATCTGGAACCGTCGCGGCTCACTGATCATTTCCCCTTTCCTCCCCGCTTCTTTTGCAGCCGGAAACGGCCGAAACCGTCGATGCCCGAAGCTCCTCCGGTGCGTGACCTTGTCGCCGGCGAACCAGGCCACCCCGGCGACCGCAACCACCTCCACCCGAATGGCGACTCGACGCTGAGTCCAGCCGTACCCTCGCCCGACCTCGCCGTGCCCTGCATCGACGCCGGTGAGCTCGCCGGCCCTCTGCCGCAAGGTCAGGGATGACAGGCGGGCCCCGCCTGTCAGCCTCTCCTCTCCATCGCCCTCTCTCTCTCTCGCTGATGCCTGGGCCCCGCCCGTCAGGTTTAAAACTGGCGCGCGCGCATGCACCAGTGCGCTGGGCCGCCTCTCTGGCTGGGCCTGCTGCGCTGCGGCTGTTCTGGCCCAGCAGGCACAGAGCCCTTCTCCTTTTTCTTTTTTGTCAAACCTGCAAAAATTCCTCTAGACTAAATATTAATCCAAATGAAATAATTCCAGTTCCTAAATTCTTGTAAAAATCCCACCTATTTAATGGTATAACTTTCATTCATGACCAACCAACTTTTATGTACTGTTCATATTCAAATTCAAATTTGAATATATTTATACCCCTGTAAACATCCATTTCTTCTATTCTGCTACTCCAAATCCAAAACTAGTAATTTCCCCTTCTTAGTTTTCCTTCTTGTATTTTATAAAAATAAATTGACATTTTTCGGAGCACTTTGATTTTTCTGTTTTCATTATTGTCTTATTTCTCCCTATTATTTTGCGACGATTAGATACCGTATTTGATGAAGTTGCTGAAGAATAAGAAGGAGAAGGACTTGAAGACTTTGAAGACCAAGCCAATCCAGGCAAGCAACCCTTTGACCATGACACCCCTCTTGTTTATCGGTACCCTTTTTCCGATTGCATGAAGATGAAACGTGACAGTGGTAAACTTGTTGTGAAACACCACATGATGCATACCCTTACTCACAACTCTACCTTGTGCATAATGCAATAGATTAGCTGTGATGCATAATGTTGCATGAGCAACATGAACTCTCCGTAATTGCATTCTTTCGAAAACCCCATCGGGTGCCTCTAATGCCCGTGGGTGATGTTGAAATTAGGTCACCACTTGAGGAAGAAGTGGTGTACCAAAGAGAGCTTTTGGTGTGTGTGTGTGTGTGTGTGTGTGTGTGTGTGTAAAATGATGGATTAGATTTATGTGTGATTACCTACCCAACCAAACATGCGCAACCACTCTACCCTTATATGGGAAAGGGCATTATTGATTACCTAGGCCGATACTAGCATGGTGCCCGCATTACTAGTGACCGGGGTGACACGAGGTCACTCTCGGGACGGGGTCGTGCTTGGATAGGCGGCCATGACTGTTTTCACAAGGCACCGAACACACCGTTGGTACCCCGTGCCAGTGGTATGTGATGAATATGGGAGAGAGGCTCCACAATTTTTAAGATGTGATATGTTGGGCACGGGGGTTACTACCAATCGAGTGGACTCTATGTTAGTGTCGTCTAGGGAAAGATAGTGATCGGGTGCTTACCCCGGGTACTTGAGGTACCGCGGGTCGTGGATGACACGGAAGTTCCCCGGATCTTGTGGGTAAAGTGTGCAACCTCTGCAGAGTGTAAAACTATGCGAATAGTCGAGTCCACAGTCATGGACAGTAGTGAGGTGCTACTTAAACTATGTACAGAATTTTACAATCTTGGTGAAAGTGTGTGTGTATTGAGTCAAGGTGGTGACTTGACTCGTTGAAAGAACCATAAATGAATTGAACTCTATTTATGTTGATATCTGTAACCTGTCCTCGAGGTTACCCAAGTACATTGATGCATGTCTCAAAAATGGTAGAATATCTTATCTAGCTTGTAGCTAGGTTGCTTATTGTTGTACAACTTGCATTGTTACCTTGAACCAAATCGTGGGTTGCTTGCGAGTAAATTCAAAGTACTCATTGGCTTGCCACTGGTTATTTAATTGGCCAGGCATGGAGGAGCAGGAATTTGAAGAAGAATTCTATGGAGACGAGCATTTGAACTAGGACGCTTTCCCAGTCGGAATGCCTGTAGGGTTAAGGCAGATGGCATGGGTTCTACTTATCTACAAAGACTTCCGCTATTCATGTTTATTTGCTATTCAGCCCGTGAGGCTTTATCCATGTAAGACTTGGCCATAATGGTCATAATTTGTGTAAGACAGTATGTATGGATGTAAGACTCTTGTTATTCAGCTTCTGTGTGTTCAGTGAGCATTGATCTCTGGGATCACTATACACGTGCATACGGTGATCTCGACTCATAAGTCAGGGTCCCCACACCTCGGGAGTGCTTTGTTTTATATAAGAGTTTGTCCAGGCTTGTCCTTCGCTACAAAAAAGGATTGTGCCACATTGCTGCACCTTATTTACTTTTACTACTTGTTACTTGTCACCAATTACCTTATCACAAAACTATCTGTTACCGATAATTTCAGTGCTTGCAGAGAATACCTTACTGAAAACTGCCTATCATTTCCTTCTGCTCCTCGTTGGGTTGGACACTCTTACTTATCGAAAGGACTATGATAGATCCCCTACACTTGTGGGTCATCAGTAACACCAACCGGTACTAAACGGTTTAAGAGGTTTTGGGTTTATGTTTTCTTTTTCCATTAATTTTGTGTTTTCCATTTAATTATTTTTCATTTGCTGGTATTTTACGATACTACATATTGTACACGTATGCATATATATAAATAGAATTTCACACTAGGCCCTTTTTCTACTAGTGCATGAACATGAATTAGATTCAAAGTGGAGGCAACATGTGGTGCATGTCAAAAGTACTATATTAATCCAAACTTGATATTGTTTGGATTAGTAGTATGTGCACCACAAGTTGCCTCCACTTCAAACTAGTCCCTGTTCATTTCTCCCACTGATATATATAATAAGTCATCATGCTCATATAACAACTTAGCATCATGCATCATCATAATTAATAATAAATCATCATCGTCATTGTCATATTAAAAAAGTCGTACTCAACATCATCGTCATCTCACAACTTCTACTCGTTGTCATAATAACAAGTCCTACTCATCATCATCATCATAGTCAGCTAACAACTTCTTAGCACATGATCATGAGTAGCCATTACTTAATTAAGTACACCCTTTATAAGGTGAAATAGCATAAAACAAGATAGGCCCTGACTCTCCATTATGGAGAATGCAGATTATCCTTTCTCCAATTCTTGGCCTTCGCACAATGTTACTTCCATGTGCTACTTCTCGAGCTTGCGTTGTATTCCCTCGAAGAGGAAAGGGTGATGCAGCACAGTAGCGTAAGTATTTCCCTCAGTATTTGAGAACCAAGGTATCAATCCAGTAGGAGACGACGCACAAGTCCCACGCACATGCACAGACAAATAAGAACCTCGCAGCCAACACGAGAAGGGGTTGTCAATCCCCTCACGGTCACTTACGAGAGTGAGATCTGATAGATAGGATGGGATAATATTTTTGGTATAAGAACAGAAAGTAAAGAAAGCAAATAAGAAATGGCAACAAAAATTAAAGGAAAAGTAATATGATAAAGATAGTCCCGGGGGCCATAGGTTTCACTAGTGGCTTCTCTCATGATAGCAGAATTCTACGGTGGGTGAACAAATTACTGTCGAGCAATTGATAGAAAAGTGCATAGTTATGACAATATTTAGGCATGATGATTATATATAGGCATCACGTCCGTAACAAGTAGACCAAAACGATTCTGCATCTACTACTATTACTCCACACATCGACCGCTATCTAGCATGCATCTTGAGTATTCCGTTCATAAGAACAGAGTAACGCCTTAAGCAAGATGACATGATGTGGAGGGATAAACTCAAGAAATATGATATAAACCCCATCTTTTTATCCTTGATGGCAACAATATAATACGTGCCTTGCTGCCCCTACTGTCACTGGGAAAGGACACCACAAGATTGAACCCAAAGCCAAGCACTTCTCCAATTGCAAGAACTATAGATCTAGTAGGCCAAACCAAACCAATAATTCGAAGAGACTTGCAAGGATATTATAACCATGCATAAAAGATTTCAGAGAAGAATCAAATATTGTTCATAGATAATCTTGATCATAAACTCACAATTCATCGGATCTCGACAAACACACCGCAAAAAAATTACATCAAATAGATCTCCTCGAAGATCGAGGAGAACTTTGTATTGAGATCCAAAGAGAGAGAAGAATCCATCTAGCTAATAACTATAGACCCGAAGATCTGTTGTAAACTACTCACAACTCATCGGTGAGGCTATGGTGTTGATGTAGAAGCCCTCCGTGATCGATCCCTCCTCCGGCGGAGCTCCGGAACAGGCCCCAAGATGGGATTTCACGGGAACAGAAGGTTACGGCAGTGGAATTAGGGTTTCCCCAAGCTTAGGCTTTTGGTTATCCTTGAATTTTACGTTGGGGTGCCTTGGGCATCCCCAAGCTTAGGCTCTTGCCACTCTTTGTTCCATATTCCATCAAAGCCATACTCAAAACTTGAAAACTTCACAATACAAAACTTAGCCAAAAATCTCGTGAGCTCCGTTAGTATAGGAAAACAAACCACCACTCAAAGGTACTATAATGAACTCATTCTTTGTTTATACTAGATGACCAGTTGCACCAAATAGCGCAGAGACCCATTTAAAACCATGTTCTTGTGGAAAATATTTGCATTTTTTCAATGACCATATATTAGAGTACATTTGGTAAGAACTTATACCCCTATTTATAAAGGGAATTAAATGCAAATATTTTCTGAAGGTAATAATGCCACAAATTAGATCATTGGTAGGTCAAGATAGTTGAGTCTGCAATTAGGAACTTCGAATAGCTGTAAGAGCATCTCCAGCCCTTGACCCCCCCCCCCTTACAGGAGGGCATAAAAATCGCTGCCTAGGGGAGAGCCGGCAGTATAATCGGCTCTAGGGGCGGTTGGGCACCCAGCTGTCGCCCCCAGGCGTCGATATCGGCCCACTTTCGGCGGAAAATGGCCTGATATTGGCGAGAATTGGCCCAGATGTTGAAGTGGTTCGGCATGAATTCTCAACATAAATAATTTTTTATCACATAGTTCATCATAGAAAATCAATAAAAATCAAATACTTCAATACAAATTATGTAGTTCAATAAATAAAAGTTCATATTTCATCACACGTCGAGCTAGGCATCGCCCTTGATCCTCCATAGATGCTCCACCAGATCTTGCTGTAGTTGTTGATGCATCTGTGGGTCTCGGATCTCCTGACACATATTGAGGTAGGCAGTTCAGGTTGCCGGTGATCAACTTCGGGAAGAGGACCCTGCCTGTAGTATGGTTCAGTGTCAAACATTGGCTCTTCCTGCTCGCTCTCAATGATCATATTGTGCAGGATGACACAACAAGTCATGATCTCTCACATTTGATCTTTCGACCATGTCTGAGCAGGGTACCGGACAATAGCAAATCGAGATTGGAGCACACCAAATGCCCACTCGACATCCTTCCTGCAAGCCTCCTGAACCTTGGTAAAGTGGGACTTCTTGCATCCTGGCACAATGTTTGAGATTGTCTTCACAAATGTAGACCATCTCGGATAGATGCTATCAGCTAGGTAGTATCCCTTCTTGTAGTGTCGCCCATTGACCTCAAAGTTCACCGGAGGAGAATGACCTTCAACAAGCTTGGCAAAGACAGGGGAGCGCTGCAATACATTGATGTCATTGTGAGTTCCTGGCATACCAAAGAAGGAGTTGCCAAATCCAGAGGCCATGTGTGGCCACGCCTCAAGTACCACACTGCATCTCCCTTTGGCGCCTTTGTAAATCCCCTGCCAAGAAAATGGGCAGTTCTTCCATTTCCAATGCATGAAGTAGATGCTTCCAAGCATCCCAGGAAATCCTCTTGCTGCATTCTATGCTAGGATCCGAGCAGTGTCTTCCGCATTGGGTGTTCGCAAGTATTGCAGTCCAAACAGTGCCACCACTGCCCTGCAGAACTTGTAGAAACGGTCAATGCTAGTGGACTCGGCCATGCGCCCATAGTCATTGAGTGAATCACCGAGAGCTCTGTATGACAGCATCCTCATAACTGTCGTGCACTTCTGGATTGAGGTGAATCCAAGTGTGCCAGTGCAATCCTTATTGCACTTGAAGTAGCTGTCGGACTCCCGGATGGAATTCACAATCCTGAGGAAAAGCTTTCGGCTCATCCGATAACGGCGCCGAAATACTTTGTCGCCATGCAGTGGTGCGTCGGCGAAGTAGTCGGAGTAGAGCATGTAGTAGCCTTCCAGATGATGCCGGTTCTTTGCTTTCATCCGCCCCGATGCCGAGCCACCTCGCCGCGACTTTTCATTGCTCGCGAGCAGGCCGGCGAGGGTTGTGAGGAGCATGAAATATTCCTCTTCCTGGGCGTCGGCATCGGCTTCCTCCTCCGAAAGCGCGGCAAGCGCCTCCTCATCGTTTGAGTCCATTGCCGAGCAGGCAAGTCGCCGAACACCTTGCGGGCGTGGTGGGCGCACACCCGCCGGTACACTACCCTGCACGACCGGAACACTGAAATCCAGCGGGGAATGTCGTATCTAGCGGTGGGTGGCACCGGGATCGGCAGGGTGGCGACCGAGCGCGCGAGGGGTGGGAGGCGAGTCTGGACGAATGGCTTGACTTTTCGCCTAACGGTGTGGGCCAGGCGTGTTTTTCCCTTGCGCCCAAAAATGGGTTGAGCCGGCGGATTTCGGCGTCTTAGGGTGCCACTGGGGCCGTTTTTCGGCGCCGGCACGTAAAAAGTCGCCTGGGGGCTTGTTGGGGGCGCAGCTGGAGTTGCTCTAAACTTGCATTAAGAAAGAGTAAACACAAGTGACACAATAAAATGTAATTAATAAATGAACTATTGAACATTTGTACATGAGAAGTTAATAGAAATAGTGGTCAATTACATCATATAATTTGGTTCTATAGTCTTGTGTATATATCCTGAGTGCTACCCCTTTGTGATCAACTCTTTGTCCTTCGAATCGAATGGCACGGCTACTACCCCTTGTGGAAAAAGAAAGGACTCTATAACACCCATAAATGTAAACTTATAATTGCAAAAAAAAGGCCACAAGCACCATATATAAGGATATATTACAAAATACTCCCTCCGTCCGGAAATACTTGTCATCAAAATGAATAAAAGATGATGTATCTAGATGTATTTTAGTTCTAGATACATCCTTTTTTGTCTATTTTGTTGACAAGTATTTTCGGACGGAGGGAGTACAATGCAGTTCATAGGCTCATTCTTCAATTGACATTCTGGACATCAAATCAAAATTATGAGGTATTGTTGTGAACTGCAAAACTTCTAAACCAGGTGCTAGCCTCTCAACATCCTTCAGTATGTACCTACCACAAATTATAGTCAGATTAATAATATATATATCCCTTTTTAGAAACCAAAATACACAACCATCTAAAATAGAAAAACTTGGCAGCATGCGGCATAAAGGAGATATTGCTCATGCTCGCTTGAGACAAGGAATATAGGTAAAGAATTTTCCAAACCTTGAGATCGAACTACTCCCTCCGTCTCAAAATATGTGACTCAAAAATGACTCGACTTTGTACTAACTTGTAATGCCCAGTATGGGACTATACCTCCTACGTGTCGAGGCATGACTTACAGGTATAAGCCCATTCTAGAATGATCTCAAGTTTGGTATCTTTGCACGACTCATGTAAAAATAAGGGATGAAATTGCAAAAGGATAGTTGGCTTACACTCGCCACGTCACACAATACATTACATAAGCAAATCAGCATCCAAATAACATCACAACCCGACTACAGGTGAAGATCCAAATGAAAGATACCAAATACATAAAGCCACAAGGTCCGAATCGCACCTAGTAGAAACCACTACTGATCATCGGGATAGTGCACATAGTATCGACTACGTTCTTCATCGAACTCCCAGTACAACTCCGTGCCGTCACCTGAGTAGTTCACCATGGTACCTGCATCTGGTGTGGTGGAATCTGTGAGCCACGGAGGACTCAGCAATCCCGTTCCCGGGTAGCAAAACTATCTAAGCCTTGGGTGTGGAACAAGGCTGAAGAAAGATAAAAGGTTGCAGCTGCACTAGCACTAGCTTACGTGTTAAGAGCGAGAAGAGAAGTGCCACGAGTGTCAAGTGATCACGAAGTGATCCTATCTAAGCACGGCAAACATAACCCCACCGTGTTCACTTCCCGAACCCCTTTCGGAAAATGACCGTCACTGTTACTCACGCTGGTAGTGTGTTCTGAACATGGTGTCAAGTTGTCTACAACCGGATATTAACAAATTCCCAACTGCCACATAACTCCGGGCACGGCTTTCGAAAGTTCAAAATCCTGCAGGGGTGTCCCAACTTAGACCATGACAAGCTCACGATCTGCGGAGTCGCAACTCCAAGGTGGGAAGACCCGAGTATCCTCGGAATCCCGTGCTCAAGATATTCCGACTAAGGTAAAACTAATCCAGCAAATCCTCCTGGCGTGCCGACACCCTGATAGTAGCTGCGTGTATCTCGTCTCAGGCCACGACCGGATAAGTCATCATATAGGTTTTTACCAGCCCTCGAGTTTCCTTGAGGTGGCCCCGCAGTCTGCTCAGTTTGGACCAACACTCATGTGGAGCACTGGCCCGGGTTGTTGATTAATAAGAGGGTTTATAACTCCCTATGCATGTTTTATTTGTTTAGGCAAATGGAGTACCAATGTTGGGACTTGCTGGAAAAGGTTTAGCGCTAAGCAGATTATCAAGGGGGGCCCATAAACCCCAACCGTGTTAGGGACGCATAATCAAGGAACATAACACCGGTTTATACGGTTCCTAGGGCGGCATGAGTGGAACAAATCACCAAGCAAGAGGCTTAGCCTTCCACCCATTACCAATATATAGATGATTTAGTTTGACATATTATATAGTGTGATATCCCAACAAATACTTCAACATGAAGCATGAATCTTCAAATCTTCTCCTGCAACTAGCAATGCTATAAGAGGGGCCAAGCGAAGCTTACATAGCCAATCAAAGGTTTGCTAGGTTGGATGGTTAGACAGATTCATGGTTACAATAGGAGGTTGACAAACAAACATGGGCATCGAGGCAATGAGCTAAAGAGCGAGACATCTAGCAATAGGCAAAGATAGTAATGATATCTGGGTCAGGTCATCTTTCCTGTCGAGTCGTCGATGGGATCGTAAGACGGCTCCTCGTACTCAACCTCGATAGTAACCTCGTTCTCGTTCTCGGTCTCGGCTTCCGGCTCTACTCAACATAAGAACACAACGAGGCACAAAATCAAACAAGGTGCAATGCACAATCAACATGATGCACGTATGATGCATGTATGATGCAATACATGTCAAGGGAGGAAGCACACAAGAACAACACAAGACAACAGATTAAATGAGGCCGGAATGCACATATAGCGAATCCGGTAAGTCCTCATATGCATATGTTGAAATTAGACCAGATCTGAACAAACCTTAAGTTAAAGTTGTTAAACAGCAATTTAACATGCACCATGACGATATACATGAAATTCTAGTCAAGTTTCATATAAAGTTTGTTTAATTCGGAGCTACGATCTAGAAGATATGAGCAAAACAAGTTAAGCATGGCAACGGTGCAAGATGCACCCAAACATCAAGCAAACATACTCCAAACATGTAAACAAGATGATATTATGAATCTACATGCAAAATCACACAAGTTTCATGTAGGGCACGCTCAAAACGGAGCAACAGTTCAACATACACTCGAAACGAGAAACAATGCAAAGCTGCAATTAACAACCACATAGCAACTTTGGAGCAAGAAATATATACTCTACAACACTCAAACATGGTGATAAGAAGCATGGACATGAAGTAGACATATCCTACAGCAAACAACTCCATTGGAGCAACTCCATAGGAGGCATGGATCAATAGCAACAAGCTACAACATTTTGATCATGACGTTAAAAACCTGATAGTTATATTTTATTGCAACTTGGGAGCAATAAATAAATAAGCTACAACAACATATATGAGCAAGTGAAGGCATGGATGGCTAGACAACAACATGTACAACAAGGAATGATTATTGTCCACCCCAAAACTAACATGGATTGGCCTAGGGCATCAAGCAAACATAGCATCAGGATAAGATAGATTCCAGACTTAGTGAAATTTCACTAAGTGTTAAAACAGTTAAGTTGGCATGGCATGTTTGCAAGCATGTTTAAGTCACCTCAAGGCATATCATGGAAAATGGTTTGCACAACAGCAAAGACCACATGATGGAGAATCTAAAACTTATTGGCATGTGACAAGGGGACAAACACATCAATAGCAACGAGCTCTTCAATTCAGCATCTCATAACATGTTACAAAACTTAACAGCCATATGCACTTTTGCAACCAAGTTTAACATGGCAAAAAGAACCCTAACATGCATGCTACAGCAACCAACATGTAGAGCATCTTATGATGAACATTTTTACATCTCATTTGCTTCATTTGGATAAACATGCACCAAGTTATCACATCTCAAACATGGCATGAAAATAACAAGTAACAGCAGTTTATATCAAGTAGCACTCTTGTCATGAAGATTAAGACCTCTAGATGAACTCAAACATGCAAGACACAATGGAACAAAACGTAGTACACATCGCCACGATCATTTTGACATATTATATGCACAATTTGGACAAGCACAATAAAATATACAGCCATCACAATATGCCATCACAATATGCCATCAGACAACAAGTTTCAAAAAGACTTAGGAAAAAAAAGACAACAAGAAAGCAGATCGGGTCGTACTGTGCGGATCGGGTCGGGCGGATCCGACCGAACCCGCTAGGGTTTGACCCCACGGATCGGATCGGGATCGGCGCGGCGAGCGGGAGGGCTCGGCCTCCGGTGGTCGGAGCGGCTGCGCCAGCGAGGAGGCGGGGGCCGGAGGCGCTCGGGCCGGCGGCGAGCTCGGGCCGGAGGAGGCCGGCGGCGGAGGCTCGGGGACTGGAGCGGCCGGGCGGCGGCGAGGAGATCTTGTCCGGCGGCGGCGGTGCGGGCACCGGCAGGCGGCGGGGAGAGCTGAGGCCGGCGGCGGGCGTCCCACGGCGGCGGGGCTGGATCCCGGCGGTGGATCGAAGGAGCGGGGTGGCGCGAGGCTCGGCCCGGTTGGCGGCGGCGGAGGGCCTGCATCGGGCCTGCGGGCCCGCGCGGCGGTGGAGGCGGCGAACTGCCACGTGGCGGCTCCTGACTGGTGCAGAGGCGGCGGGCGGACGCGTCCGGTGCGTCCGGACGTGTCTGGCGGCGCGGATGGGCGAGAAGCTATGTTTTGCCCGAAATTTCGGGGGAGGTGGCTAATTTATAGGCACAAGGAGCTAGGAGACTCCAAATGGGGAGCGGTTTTCGGCCACGCAATCACAATTCGACGACCGAGATGATGGAAAGGGTTGTGCTGGGCTAGTGGGCTGTTGTGGAGGGGGTCTTGGGACTCAAAGAAGAGGTTCTTTTAGCCCACTAGGTTAACCGTTGGAGTACCAAACAAACTCCAAACGCGACGAAACTTGACAGGCGGCCTACACGTACCAAAACAACATCGCACGACAAGTCTCACGTCATTCAGGAAACGTTACACGGCCACACACGAAAGAAGGACTCGGGGATGCCACGGGCATGTGTGAGAGCGTCGGAACTCGAAACGGACAACGGGAAGAGACGAGTGGAACCAGATGCAAGTGACAACACAAATGCAATGCAATGCACATGACAACATGACATGGATGAAATGAACACACGCACACGACAAAACGAAGAACCTGAAATGAAAGAAGAGCCCGGAAAGGAATTGATGAAGCCAAAGTTTATATATTGCCAAATTGGGAAAGTGTTACATCTTGGGCATTACAAACTCTCCTCTACTACAAAAAGATCTCGTCCCGAGATCTAGGACTGGAAGAAGGAAGGGTACTCGGAACGAAGGTGATCTTCTCGTTCCCACGTAGCTTCTCGGTCGGTATGGTGTGACCACTTAACTTTCAAGAACTTGATTGACTTGTTGTGGGTCTTGCGCTCGGTTTCTTCAAGAATAGCAACGGGGTCCTCACGGTAAGACAAGTCTTTTTGAAGATCAATCTCCTCAAACGGAATGGTGCGTTCAGGTGTCTTGAAGCACTTGAGGAGTTGAGACACGTGAAACAGATCATGAACATTAGCGAAGTTGGATGGAAGCTCAAGTTGATAGGCTAGATCGCCTCTTTTGCCAAGAATCTTGAAAGGGCCCACGTATCTAGGAGCAAGCTTGCCTTTGATACCAAATCTTTGGGTTCCTTTCATAGGAGAAACACGGAGATTGACATGGTCTCCAATGTCGAAAGCCAAATCACGATGCTTGCCGTCATAGTAGCTCTTTTGACGCGACTGAGCAGCCTTGAGATTCTCACGTATGACTTTGCACATTTCTTCGGCTTCTGAGATCAAGTCATTGCCAAGAAGTTGACGTTCACCAGTCTTGGACCAGTTGAGAGGAGTACGACACTTTCTGCCATAGAGGATTTCAAAAGGAGCTTTGCCGGCACTTGCTTGGAAACTGTTGTTGTAAGAGAACTCGGCAAACGGAAGACAATCTTCCCACTTCATGCCAAAAGAGATGACACAAGCTCTGAGCATGTCTTCGAGGATCTGGTTCACTCTTTCGACTTGACCACTAGTCTGAGGGTGAAACGTAGTGCTGAAACGGATCTTAGTGCCCATGGCTAACTGAAAGGAGTCCCAGAACTTGGATGTGAACAAACTTCCACGGTCTAAGGAGATAACTTGAGGAATGCCATGTAGCGACACAATTCTGGAAGTGTACAACTCTGCCAGCTGAGCTGCATTGATGGATTCTTTGACTGGAAGAAAGTGAGCTACTTTGGTTAGCTTGTCAATCACAACAAAGATAGAATCATTCCCCTTCTTGGACTTGGGAAACCCAGTGACGAAATCCATTTCAATGTGGTGGAATTTCCACTCGGGAATAGGAAGAGGTTGGAGGAGACCGGCTGGACGTTGATGCTCTGCCTTCACTCTTCTGCAGACATCACATTCATTCACGAATTGGGCAACCTCCCTTTTCATGCGAGTCCACCAGTAAGATTGCTTGAGGTCTTGGTACATCTTGGAACTTCCAGGATGAATGGAGAGGAGGGAGTCATGTGCTTCGTTCAGTATGAGCTTCCTGAGATCACCCTTGGGAACCACAAGTCTGTCCTCAAAGAACAAGGTGTCCTTCTCATCAACGTGATATCACTTGTATTTGGGAGTACCCTTTGCAATACCATTTTTCACTTTATGCACCATAGCATCACTGAGTTGGGCCTCACAGATCTGATCTTCCAAGGTAGGAGCAACTTGAAGATTTGCAAGAAAGCCTTGCGGAACAACTTGGAGGTTGAGCTTCCTGAATGCTTCACAAAGCTCAGGCTGAAACGGCTTGATAAGGAGACTGTTGCAATATGCCTTTCTGCTCAAGGCATCTGCAATAACATTGTCCTTGCCAGGTGTGTATTCGATGCTTGGATCATACTCTTGGATCATTTCAACCCAACGAGTCTGGCGAAGGTTCAGGTTCGGCTGTGTGAAGATGTACTTCAAGCTCTTGTGATCGGTGAAGATGTCCACTTTTCTGCCCAACAGAAGGTGTCTCCACGTGATCAAGGCGTGTACCACTCCTGCTAGCTCGAGATCATGTGTGGGGTAGTTCTTCTCATTTGGCTTCAATTGACGAGAAGTGTATGCCACAATCTTCTTGTCTTGCATTAGAACACCACCAAGTCCTTGAAGAGAAGCATCACAGAATACTTTGTAGGGCTTGGACTCATCCGGAGGAGTAAGAACCGGAGCAGAGATGAGCTTTTCTTTGAGAGTTTTGAAAGCCACATCACAATCCGAGACCAGTTGTACTTGACATTCTTCTGCAGCAAGTTGGAGAGAGGCTTGGAAATCTTGGAGAAGTTCTCAACGAACCTTCTGCAATAGCTAGCAAGACCAAGGAAGCTTCGGAGTTGCTTGACGTTCTGCGGGGGTTCCCAGTTGACAATGGCTTCAACTTTCTCGGGGTTGACAGCAATACCCTCAGCAGAGATGATATGGCCTAGATACAAGACCTTATCGAGCCAAAATTCGCATTTAGAGAATTTGGCATAGAACTTATGTTCACGGAGTCTGTCGAGAACCAGACGGAGGTGCTTTTGATGATCCTCTTCATTCTTGGAGAATACCAAGATGTCATCCAGATAGACGAGCACAAATTCGTTGGTGTAGGGGTTGAATATGTAGTGCATCATTCTCGAGAAGGTGGGTGGAGCATTAGCGAGGCCAAAAGACATGACGGTGTATTCATAGGAGCCGTAGCTTGTTCTGAATGCAGTCTTGTGAATATCTTCTTCGCGGATGCGGATCTGGTGATAACCCATCCGGAGATCGAGCTTTGAGAAAACTTTAGCTCCTTCGAGCTGCTCGAACAATTCATTGATGTTGGGGAGCGGATACTTGTTCTTTATTGTCTTCTTGTTCAATGGCCGGTAATCAACGCAAAGGCGCTCCGTGCCATCCTTCTTCTTGACAAACAAGACACCACAGCCCCAAGGAGAAGTGCTAGGCCTGATTAGACCCATACGCTCTTGCTCATCGAGTTGTTTCTTCAGCTCCTTCAACTCATCAGGGGAAAGCTTGTAGGGACGCCGACATGCTGGCTCAGTACCGGGCTCGAGTTCAATGACGAATTCAACTTGACGATGCGGAGGCATGCCTGGAAGCTCTTCAGGGAAAACATCTTCGTATTCATTGACCACCAGAATTTGAGAGATGGCATTAATCTCGCCCTTGTCATTGAGAGAGAAGAGCCTGATTGTGTTATCTCGAGAGGCGAAGATAATCACGTCTTCGTCGGAATGAGTAAGCTTGACTTCCTTATTTTCACAATCAATGTGAGCATCATGCTGGGAAAGCCAATCCATCCCGAGAATAAGATCAATGTCGGAGTTGCCGAGAACAACCGGAGAAGCCAGAAAGTGGTAATCACCCATGCGAATATATACATTCGGAGCCATCAAATTTGAAGTCATGCACTTTCCCGGAGAAATAATTTTCAACTTCTTATCCAGAAATGCCGAAGTGAAATTATGCTTGGTAAAGAATGGCCTTGATATGAAACTGAGAGATGCACCAGAATCAAACAATAATTTTGCAGGAATAGAGTTAACTGAGAGGTTACCAAGTATCACATCTGAAGAATTCTCTGCTTGAGCTGCATTCATCAGATTCACTCTTGCTTGCTTGGGGTTGTGCTTGACAATAGGAGTGCTGATAGGTGGAGGAGGCGGAAGGCGCCTTGGGTTGGGGGACTTGTTTGCATAATGACCCTTCTGAGTGCACTTGTTGCAAACCACTTCTGAGAGAGGACGGTGATAAGGAGCACTTGACTTCGAAGCTTGAAAGTGATTCTTTGACTGATTGCTTGGTTGGGTGGGTGGGAGAAACCACGGCCACCAGAATTCTTCTTGTTGTTGTTGTTGGGAGGTCGGATCAGTGGAGGAGGTGGAATCCAAAACTTATGTTGCTTTGCGACCACTTGAGAAGAAGAGGAGGAGTGAACGACATCTCTGATCCTCTTTTTGGAAGCTTCCATCTTGAGCTGGGCTGCCTCTTGCTTAAGTGCCATGTTATAGAATTGATCAAACTCATCAGGCTCGAACAAGGTGAGAGCTAGTTTGAGTTCATCGTTCAGACCACCATGGAACTGATAGATCTTGCTCTTGGCATCTGGGATGTCTTTCTTGGCATAGCGGGCAAGGTTCTGGAACTTGACATTATATTGGTAGACAATCATTGAGCCTTGCTTCAGGTTGCGGAATTGCTCACGCATACCCTCGATGACACTTGTTGGAATGTGGTGAGAACGAAAGTCCTTGCAGAAGTCAGCCCACGAGATTTCACGCCCTTCTCTGGAATCTTTGTACTGCTGCCACCAATCAGTGGCTTGGTCCTTGATTTGGAAGGCGGCAAACTTCACATAGTCCTCGGGTCTCACGTTACTGCACTCGAAATGCTTCTTGATATCTATTATCCAGTCTTCAGCATCTAGAGGGTCCACACAGTAACTGAATGCCTTTGGTTAGTTTGCCAGGAACTGGTTGAGTGTAGCAAAGTGAGGTTGGTTGAACAAATTGCCTTGGCCTTGGTTCCCATGAGCACCCTGATTTTCTTGATTTGCTTGAATGTTCTGCAGCATTTGCATAAGTATCTGGGTGTTCTTGTTCGTCGCTTGCATAATTGCTCTCCAGGCCTCAGACGGAGGAGGAGGGGAAGGAGGACGATCAAGAACCTCTTCACCCTCTGGGTTAGCGTTGGGAACCCTTTTAGGAGCCATCCTGAATGAGATGACAACTATTAGCCATTGATTCGGAGAAATATATAAGCTGAATCAACGACTAGAAATTGCAACATAGTCTTCACAAGAACATTCGAACAAGATGAACGAATGTAATCCACAGTTTAATTGTAACAACAATCTTCACGAGAAGCCACTTGGGAGAACAAAAGATAAATAAAAACAACAAGGAGCAGATAGAACAAATACAAGATAGAAGCTTCGTTCGACATATTCGTGCTGAAAGCTTATGGAACGTGTTACAAAAGGGTTTTGCAATCCCCGGATCAGCATAGCCAAGGACCCATTAAGATGCAGCTCCCGATCGGGACAACGCCCATAAAACTACTTCACTCAATGTAGAACCCCGAACTCCATATCATGTATTCGTTGGAAGAATGCCTACGAACTACTAGATGAACCCACCTATTAATTTCCGAAAGTTTCCAGTTATGCAATCAGGTGTTGGGGATACAGGGGAAGCATAGCGCACTCAACTCTAATCCTACATCCAGCTGTATCCATCCTTCAACACATAACCAGTTATTTCCGGAGACCGTTTACCTCGCACCTTCGAAACGCATCTACTATACAAGCTATGACAATACTCCCGAACTACCTCCCCAGTACTGGGTGATGTCGGGGTTATCTTGCCACTAACTGCATAGGAGAGTTTTCGATGTCGGCCGTCTTAAGTATTCCAGAACTGCTGCGATATATTTGTGACGACAACATCTCGGAGCTCAACTCCCCGGGACACTGCCACAACCCCTAAATGACAGGAGGCATCGAGAACAATGTTCTCGTCACAAAGACATCGGAACAATCCAAACAATACCCGCGTGATCCTAAATTTTTTTTGGTGAATTTTGAGAGTAGAAGAGACAAGAGTAATCGTCAGGAGTCCTCACCAGAGTGAAAAGAGATGAGGAGCAAAAGAAATCCTACTCTCCGATATATATATAGGACTCAAAACATTTTCAAGTGTGTGCCTAGACTCAACCGTCAACTATTCGATCAATCAGTGGGGGCTTCTAGGTCGGAGAAGGCTCTGATACCAACTTGTAATGCTCAGGATGGGACTATACCTCCTACGTGTCGAGGCACGACTTAAAGGTATAAGCCCATTCTAGATTGATCTCAAGTTTGGTATCTTTGCACGACTCATGTAAAAATAAGGGATGAAATTGCAAAAGGATAGTTGGCTTACACTCGCCACGTCACACAATACATTACATAAGCAAATCAGCATCCAAATAACATCACAACCCGACAATGGGTGAAGATCCAAATGAAAGATACCAAATACATAAAGCCACAAGGTCCGAATCGCCCCTAGTAGAAACCACTACTGATCATCGGGATAGTGCACATAGTATCGACTACGTTCTTCATCGAACTCCCAGTACAGCTCCGTGCCGTCACCTGAGTAGTTCACCATGGTACCTGCATCTGGTGTGGTGTAGAATCTGTGAGCCACGGAGGACTCAGCAATCCCGTTCCCGGGTAGCAAAACTATCTAAGCCTTGGGTGTGGAACAAGGCTGAAGAAAGATAAAACGTTGTAGCTGCATTAGCACTAGCCTACGTGTTAAGAGCGAGAAGTGAAGTGCCACGTGCGTCAAGTGATCACGAAGTGATCCTATCTAAGCACGGCAAACATAACCCCACCGTGTTCACTTCCCGAACCCCTTTCGAAAAATGACCGTCACGTTTACTCACGCTGGTAGTGTGTTCTGAACATGGTGTCAAGTTGTCTACAGCCGAATATTAACAAATTCCCATCTGCCACATAACCGTGGGCACGGCTTTCGAAAGTTCAAAACCCTGCAGGGGTGTCCCAACTTAGCGCATGACAAGCTCACGATCCGCGGAGTCGCAACTCCAAGGTGGGAAGACCCGAGTATTCTCGGAATCCCGTGCTCAAGATATTCCGACTAAGGTAAAACTAATCCAGCAAATCCTCCCGGCGCGCCGACACCTTGATACTAGCCTCGCGTATCTCGTCTCAGGCCACGACCGGATAAGTCATCCTACAGGTTTTTACCATCCCTCGAGTTTCCTTGAGGTGGCCCCGCAGTCTGCTCAGTTTGGACCAACAGTCATGTGGAGCACTGTCCCGGGTTGTTGATTAATAAGAGGGTTTATAACTCCCTATGCAAGTTTTAGTTGTTTAGGAAAATGGAGTACCAATTTTGGGACTTGCTGGAAAAGGTTTAGCGCTAAGCGGATTATCAAGAGGGGCCCATAAACCACAACTGTGTTAGGGACGCAAAATCAAGGAACATAACACCAGTTTATACGGTTCCTAGGGCGGCATGAGTGGAACAAATCACCAAGCAAGAGGCTTAGCCTTCCACCCATTACCAATATATAGATGATTTAGTTTGACATATTATATAGTGTGATATCCCAACAAATACTTCAACATGAAGCATGAATCTTCAAATCTTCTCCTGTAACTAGCAATGCTATAAGAGGGGCCAAGCGAAGCTTACTTAGCCAATCAAAGGTTTGCTAGGTTGGGTGGTTAGACAGATTCATGGTTACAATAGGAGGCGGACAAACAAACATGGGCATCGAGGCAATGAGCTAAAGAGCGAGACATCTAGCAATAGGCAAAGATAGTAATGATATCTGGGTCAGGTCATCTTGCCTGTCGAGTCGTTGATGGGATCGTAAGACGCCTCCTCGTACTCAACCACGGTAGTAACCTCGTTCTCGTTCTCGGTCTGGCTTCCGGCTCTACTCAACAGAAGAACACAATGAGGCACGAAATCAAACAAGGTGCAATGCACAATCAACATGATGCACGTATGAAGCATGTATGATGCAATACATGTCAAGGGAGGAAGCACACAAGAACAACACAAGACAACAGATTAAATGAGGCCGGAATCCACATATAGCGAATCCGGTAAGTCCTCATATGCTTATGTTGAAATTAGTCCAGATCTGAACAAACCTTAAGTTAAAGTTGTTAAACAGCAAGTTAACATGCACCATGATGATCTACACGAAATTTAGTCAAGTTTCATATAAAGTCTGTTTAATTCGGAGCTACGGTCTAGAAGATATGAGCAAAACAAGTTAAGCATGGCAACGGTGCAAGATGCACCCAAACATCAAGCAAACATACTCCAAACATGTAAAAAATATGATATGATGAATCTACATGCAAAATCACACAATTTTCATGTAGGACACGCTCAAAACGGAGCAACGGTTCAACACATACACTCGAAACGTGAAACAATGCAAAGCTGCAATTAACAGCCACATAGCAACTTTGGAGCAAGAAATATATACTCTACAGCACTCAAATATGGTGAAAAGAAGCATGGACATGAAGTAGACATATCCTACAGCAAATAACTCCATTGGAGCAACTCCGTAGGAGGCATGGATCAATAGCAACAAGCTACACCATTTTGATCATGACGTTAAAAACCTGACAGTTATATTTTATTGCAACTTGGGAGCAAGAAATAAATAAGCTACAACAACATATATGAGCAAGTGACGGCATGTATGGCTAGAAAACAACATGTACAACAAGGAATGATCATTGGCCACCCCAAAACTAACATGGATTTGCCTAGGGCATCAAGCAAACATAGCATCAGGATAAGACAGATTCCAGACTTAGTGAAATTTCACTAAGTGTTAAAACAATTAAGTTGGCATGGCATGTTTGCAAGCACGTTTAAGTCACCTCAAGGCATATCATGGAAAATGGTTTGCACCACAGCAAAGACCACATGATGGAGAATCTAAAACTTATTGGCATGTGACAAGGGGACAAACACATCAATAGCAACAAGCTCTTCAAATCAGCATCTCATAACATGTTACAAAACTTAACAGCCACATGCACTTTTGCAACCAAGTTTAACATGACAAAAAGAACCCTAACATGCATGCTACAACAACCAACATGTAGAGCATCTCATGATGAACATTTTGACATCTCATTTGCTTCATTTGGATAAACATGCACCAAGTTATCACATCTCAAACATGGCATCAAAATAACAAGTAGCAGCAGTTTATATCAAGTAGCACTCTTGTCACGAAGATTAAGACCTCTAGATGAACTCAAACATGCAAGACACAATGGAACAAAACGTAGTACACATCACCACGATCATTTTGATATATTATATGCACAATTTGGACAAGCACAATAAAAGATACAACCATCACAATATGCCATCAGACAACAAGTTTCAAAAAGACTTAGGAAAAAAAGACAACAAGGAAGCGGATCGGGTCGTACTGTGCAGATCGGGTCGGGCGGATCCGACTGAACCCGCTAGGGTTTGACCTGGCGGGTCGGATCGGGATCGGCACGGCGAGCGGGAGGGCTCGGCCTCTGGTGGCCGAAGCGGCTGCGCCGGCGAGGAGGCGGGGGCCGGAGGCGCTCGGGCCGGCGGCGAGCTCGGGCCGGAGGAGGCCGGCGGCGGAGGCTCAGGGACTGGAGAGGCCGGCGGCGGCGAGGAGATCATGTCCGGCGGCGGCGGTGCGGGCACCGGTCGGCGGCGGGGAGAGCTGAGGCCGGCGGCGGGGCTGTATCCCGGCGATGGATCGAAGGAGCGGGGCGACGCGAGGCTCGGCCCGGTTGGCGGCGGTGGTGGGCCTGTGTCGGGCCTACGGGCCCGCGCGGCGGTGGAGGCGGCGAACTGCCACGTGGCGGCTCCTGACTGGTGCGGAGGCGGCGGGCGGACGCGTCCGGTCCGTCTGGACGTGTCCGGCGGCGCGGATGGGCGAGAAGCTAGGGTTTTGCCCGAAATTTCGGGGGAGGGGGCTAAAGGAGCTAGGAGACTCCAAATGGGAAGTGGTTTTCGGCCACGCGACCACAATTCGACGACCGAGATGATGGAAAGGGTTGTGCTGGGCTAGTGGGCTGTTGTGGAGGGGGTCTTGGGCCTCAAAGAAGAGGTTCTTTCAGCCCACTAGGTTAACCGTTGGAGTACCAAACGAACTCCAAATGCGACGAAACTTGACAGGCGGCCTACACGTACCAAAACAACATCGCACGACAAGTCTCACATCATTCCGGAAACATTACACGGCCACACACAAAAGAAGGACTCGGGGATGCCACGGGCACGTGTGAGAGCGTCGGAACTCGAAACGGGCAACGGGAAGAGACGAGTGGAACCGGATGCAAGTGACAACACAAATGCAATGCAATGCACATGACAACATGACATGGATGAAATTCACACACGCACACGACAAAACGAAGAACCTGAAATGAAAGAAGAGCCCGAAAAGGAATTGATGAAGCCAAAGTTTATATATTGCCAAATTGGGAAAGTGTTACTGGGGCATTACATAACTTTAGTACAAAGTTGAGTCAATTTTGGGTCACTTATTTTGGGACGGAGGAAGTACAATAAACAACCCAAAAAATCTAATATTCTACATATGCTGGACACATGGATGTTACTACAAAAAGGGAAGGAATCAAACAAGCATAAGTATCTCATTTTTAGCTACCAATATTAGCAAGTATTCTATTATAGGAAACTATTTAATGGTAGAAACTCTGAAAGACGTAAATAGTCGGTCATTTCACATCATCATCTTTTTGGTGACCAAATAAACACTATTGTTTCATGTGTAGTTCAAGGTTGTATTTCAGAAAGTCTAACTATGTCGAAAAAAACTTGAAACTAACACTGTAAAAAAAGTGTGCCTAAGACTGTCAAAAATTTGAACCTAGTCCAAGCACTTCCTAAAATGGGTGCACTCATTAATCAGCTGGTGTCATAAAGAGCATCGGCGAGACACTTTTCACTATGTGGCAGCTAGTGTCATGTAAAAAGGGGTGGAATCATCAGGTGAATATTTTGCATCCCTGAGTATAACTAATAAGGATATTGCACTACCTCCTGGTTGTCCTACCAGTAAAAAATCATATCAACATATGAACCACATAGTTGCTGGGAAAACAATGGTTTATAGGTGGGGTTCTAGCACCAACCCTTAGAATGTCGCAATGTTACTCATGCTGATACATCAACTCTATTCAACAGTGTACCAAAAATGTCTTGCTTCAGACAGAGATAATGAATTAACAATTCCATCCTGTGTTTTTCAAACCCAGCAATTCTTAATGTTGCATGACCTTGTGGAGTCAGGTAGATATCACAAAATTCTATGAAAGACTACCAGCCAAAATGGCAAGACAAAATAAAGTTCAGCAGAGCAAAGAGAGTAGAAAATTCATTATTACTTGGAAGCGACACATGTTCATTAACTGGGGGAGGCATGGTGTCATCTTTTTTCAATGGCCTGAAATAAATCCAACAAGCTTCATCTACCAAGGAGATAACCCATTAGGCCTTTTAACACTTTGCATCATCATCCCATCTCATATGTCTGGCTGACAGTCAGCGAACAATACTTCAGCTTTGCACATGATTTAAGGACAATCTAATGGGAGCAATCATAGCAAAGTAAATCAACAGTGAATTGTTGTTTTTGCTTTTTTGGAGATCTCTTACGACTAAAATAACTCTCCAGAACAATCAATATAAGGCATTGTGAGCAAATAAACATTATTGTTTCATTATCTCCCAATAAGATATATCAAAAGCATTAACCAACTTCGTGTGTGCCTAGCCTTACAGAATATCATAGCACAAACATTCATTGAAGAAGACAAATGATTATAAACTCTGAGCCAGTCACACTACCACAAAAACATGATAAACCTTGAAAAAAATACCAGCTCGAAGGTATGGAGGCAAAAGCTTCAAAGGTATATGGGGAAGAACTCACCAGAGCAAAAGCCATGGAACAATTAGTAACCCCGCTTACATGCAGCATCAGCGAAACCAATGATAAATTTAGACCGGTGCTTCAGCAAGAAATTACCTCACCACAATTGCAACCAACCACAACTCTTCTAAAGATGACTATAATGAATTTAACACAGTAGTAGTTTAGTTTCCACAAGTGAAACAATGAAGAAGCTTATTGTATAAGTTTACTTAATTTGGTCACAGTAAGCTAAGTATTTATGTGCACAAAATAGGGAGGCACA
This sequence comes from Secale cereale, assembly GCA_902687465.1. NCBI lineage: Eukaryota > Viridiplantae > Streptophyta > Magnoliopsida > Poales > Poaceae > Secale > Secale cereale. The sequence continues at coordinate 517,843,836 of LR738710.1, forward strand.
CTTTCTTCAGGCCTGATTACTGAATGGCAGGTACTAAGTTAAGTAAAACCAAGCATGTATGTGCTCTGAATATTCACAATTGCCAGGAAACAAAGTAACTAACTATATTTACAAGAATGTACAATGCCCAAGCTCAGCAAGGGAAACAAACACAGGGAATATAGGACGCACACCTGAAACCTGCTGAAGTTTGCGTCGGTCTCCCTCTCAGGGGCCAATCCAGAAACAAAATTAGCAAGCTATGTGCCTCCACGACAAGTTTTCCATCTATAAGTGAGAAGCACATACAAAGATGGAATAGAAATCAGCCATAAATCACAAGTTCTAGGCATAGAAAGAGAATTCCTATAAAGAAAGTATCAAAACATTGTTCCCTTCAAGATGTTGTCCCCTCTGCATCATAACATTTTTTCCCGACCGTTGAAGACACTGCACTGAACCCTCTTCAACAAATAGAGCATAGATTCACGAAGAGCTCCAGAAGAGATTAAATGGGTACAACTGACCATTACACATGTCATGAGTTAAATAGGTTCGTTATGATGACATGAGCAAAATCAAGTATACTATAAGGAATTAATTACGATATGGGATTACAACTTTGAGAAAACACTATAATAGGGAGAAATAATAAGGTACCCGAGCAAATTGGAAGAGCGCCGACAGAGTAATAAGGTACATAGATATTAGAGGTAAATTGATATCCGAAAATATATACATGGTTCAACCTTATTTTTCAGAAATTAAAATTTTGATTTTTATGTGACCCACATTATAGAATAAGTGCTAACCTTTTGACAAGTCCTATGCAATATCAGGAATCTAGATCCAACCAATGCACTTGACTTGCCCTGCAAATATATACATGGTTCAGAGTTATTGTCAGAAATTAGGATTTCAGCCACAGTTGCAACTCCAACACCAAAAAGAACTGACCATTCATTTTTTACAAGTTCGGACAGAAACAAAGAACAATGCTTACCTGATAGAAACCAACAGAGTTGAAACATAGACTCTGATTGAGAAGCCAAATTGAGATGCCATTGAGCACTCCAAATCCCATGAAGGTCCTTCCATAGAAAGGTTTTGCTCAAAGGGCTTCATACATAATGCCACATGAAGTCAATATAATGGAACAAAGAGATGCGAGGCTGTCAACATGGTTGCTGCACAATAAAGAATAAGGGTGAGTAAACTTTTAGGGCAAACCAATCTACTTTTGTTTTTCTAATATGTTTAGACTACTACTCTTTCCTTCTCAAAATATCATTTGATAACTGGTACAACACAATCTCACTCTAGCTCCTTCTGCTCGACATATTCATTTCAGTAAGTCACCCTAGCTGAGTAGCTGTATCATTCAAGTTAAGGTCATGGATTGTTTATTTTGTTTTAACCATGGTGTTACAACCCACAACACCTATCCATACCGAAAAACAAAATTTGCAGCTCGCACTAACCAACATAGTTTTTTCCTGGATTTACACTTGCAATACCACATACCAAAATGGATGCGGTAGTTACATGGAGTAATTAGGCTGTTGAAAATAATATGTAAATATATCGATGCTCCAAGTATATATTAATTAAAAGCCAACCTAGTGTAATTTTCATTTAAGAATAATATAGAATTGAACGTGCGATATACTTGCATGCGGATTTTCTCGGAATCACTCTTGCTTCACTATTTTGTACACCGGCACGCTCTCTTCCATACTAAGCATATGTTGGCTACTTCAGTAGCACCTATCCATATCTTCACTTTGCTAGGATATCCGCTGGAAGAGAAGAAGTGAAGACTCTGTTCTTCAACTTTGTTGCCTATGCATACATACACATATTCAGTTGACGAAACATGGTTTACTTTATACTTACACACATGATCCTAAATATGAGAAACCAAAAATGGCCTAGTCAAGCTACAACCTTTGAACACATACCTTATTTTGCCAGATGGTGTGCAGTGTGATGGCCACGAACAACAAGACCTGGACCAAAATACCGAAGATGATTCCCATCGAAAGGCCCTGTCCACCTGTATAAGGAAGCAAGTGAAGGCAAGTTCAAAAGCAAGCATGAAAACACATGATAACCGAGCAAATCTGTTCACTGTTCGTTGTTTTTTCAGAAGGGGATGACCCTGGCCTCTGCATAAGTGATGCACATAGCAAGTATTCACTGATAGATACCAAAACATTTTGTGCCTTCACATCCATGTGACAAACTTCAGGAACAATAATGAATGTACACGAGCCCCGAGAATAGACACCACCAATGTAGAATTGACTTAGAATAGTAGCACAATGGCAGACACACATTTCACATTTATTCATTGACAATCTCACATTTATTCATTGACAATTCACAAAACTGGTAGATGTAAAGCTTGACGTAGATAAGCAACATCCCCTATTTGGCATTACTGTAGTTCTTATGCGTGCGGTAGAGCGTCTCCGGGACATACTCCACTTGTGGTTGAGAAGAAGCAGTGCTTGATGGAGACAACATTGGAATGGTTAACCGAACGCATAAGCTGCAGCTCTCGACAGTACCTTCTTAATGGCCACCGTCTCCCCTGTTTCCAAGCATTTAGCCTACACATGCAACCATTTCGCTAAACATCAGGCTGGTAATCAACAACACAAACAGAGAAAACAAACATTGGCTAGAACAATCACCTGAAAGACGGCGCCAAACGAACCAGTTCCCAAAATGTGCTGTGCCATGTAGCTTTTGCGTTCCATCTGGTTTCATCCTTTCCAGGTCTGAATTTTGAGCAGGAAAATAAACTCGCCTCATGGAGCAGCAACTGCCAAATCCACCTTCTTTTGGCACTCCGGTTTTCCATCACATGGCTTCTTTGTCCAGTGATTTTCAGGAAGGTGGCAATCTCCCAACATACTTCTCATAACAACTAACAGGCAATGCCGTTCCTACCAGTGTGATCACCAGCAGAGCCCATTCGGGCTTCCATGGCCTTATCCTCTATTATATATTTATATGAAGACTAGTTAGTGAAATAGGCAAAGTAGTAAAGTAACTGATTTGTGTATCATAAGTACAAATTTCTAATTACTGCGAGTAATCAGTAGTAGCATCAGGGACGAAATTTCAGTTTGGACTCAACAACATATCTCACCAAGGCAATACTGGCCGTAAAACTCAGGCCAAGAGACACAAGGGAAACATAAGAGACAGATAACACACATGTCACCGGCATGAGCTCGACCGCATGCTGTCCTCGTTTCCTCCAACTCGAGGGCGGCGTGAGGAGGCAGGGGAGGAGTTGCCACTGGCGAGCAAGAGGGACAGGATGAGGGGAAATTAGAGGAAGCAAAAGGGGCGGAAGGAAGACCAGCGATGATGGCGTCCTTCCCTGCCTCGTACCCTTCCCGGATTAGGCCCCGGAACAGCCGCCACCGTTTCCGTCATCCTACGCCCGAGCGACACTTCATCGCAGCTCGAGGCCGGCACCACCGCTCCTCTCGCGCCGCCGCTGACGCATCCGCCGCTCCCCCACCTTGAGCCTACCTGCCGCCATGGAGCCTTAGCGTGAGGAGGAGAAACACGAATGGGAGGAGGTGAAGGGGGGGGTGGGGACACGGGGCTCGAGAGCAGAGGGATTGGTGGCTGGAAGACGCGAGGGGAGGCTCGAGATCGAGTGGAGCAGCGGCGATGGAGGGAGAGGAGGCCGCCGGAGTTGGGGTTGGGTGGTTGGGGCGTGTGCCCCCGCCCGCTACCGCCCATCGGCTCTGCAGGCCGCGCCCCGCGCCGCCCATGCGCGCTGCTGCTCGCCCCGCCTGACCGCCTCGTTCGCGCACCGAACGCACTGGCTGCGCCCTGTCTCGCGCCCTTTAGCGCTGCCCCGCGCACGCACGGTGCTGCTCGCTTCCGCTGCGCCCTTCCGCAACCGCCCACGCCCACCACCGCCGTGGCCGGATCGCGTCCGCCTCCCTTCACCACCCGCCTATGCCTGCCGCTGCCTCCCGCTTCGCCGCTGCGCGCCCACAGCCGCGGCGATGGCTGATGGAGGATGGAGAGGCGTCATGGGAAGAAGGAGGCGAGCGGCAACGGTGACCACGCGCTTGGGATTCGAGAGGAGGAGGAGAGAACTGGAGGGGAGGAGGAGGTGGCGCAGGGAGGAGGGGACGCGGAGGATTGGCTCGAGTGCGCTAGGTTTCCAGGAGAGGATTGGCCTGGCTCTTGTCGAGGATCTCGTTTTCGGGAGTGGATTGGTCTGCCTCATTCACGCAGGCTCCAGGAAACCCTTCCTCAGCTCGTGGCCCCCATAGGCTCACGACCCCACCCGTCATCCTCTTCTGAAGAAGTCATGAAGGTTAAAAAAAAGCGAATGGCTGACCAGACGCCAGCAGAAAATAAAACACTGTTGCGCTTCGAGCAACCCAATCGTGCGGCCGAACGCGTCGCGCGCGCAATACCCCCAGCTGGGCGGGTACTCTAGCAAGTTTTATATGTTCAATTGGTGTTAAACCTACTGTATTCCAACTTCTCTATGATTCATACCCCCCGATACTACTCATAGATTCATCAAAATAAGCAAAACAACACACGAAAAACATAATCTGCCAAAAATAGAACAGTCTGTAGTAATCTGTAACTTTCGAATACTTCTGTAACTCAAAATTATTGAAATAAATTGGTGGACGTGAGGAATTTGTCTATTAATCATCTACAAAAAGAATCAACTAAAAACACTCCAGTAAAATATTACAGCCAATCTTGTGAGTGCTAAAGTTTCTGTTTTTTACAGCATGATCACATAAACTTCACACAAGTCTTCCCAAAGGTTCTACTTGGCACAAACACTAATTAAAACACAAAACCACATCTAAACAGAAGCTAGAGCATGATCACATAAAATTCACACAAGTCTTCCCAAAGGTTCTACTTGGCACAAACACTAATTAAAACACAAAACCACATCTAAACAGAAGCTAGAGCATGATCACATAAACTTCACACAAGTCTTCCCAAAGGTTCTACTTGGCACAAACACTAATTAAAACACAAAACCACATCTAAACAGAAGCTAGATGCAATATTTATTACTAAACAGAAGCAAAAACAAAGAAAATAAAATTTGGTTGCCTCCCAACAAGCGCTATCGTTTAACGCCCCTAGCTAGGCATGATACAAGAATAGATTAGGTATTGCCATCTTTGGTTTTTACCCTTTTGGCGGTGTCAAGTTTTAATCCGAGAGGTTCTATACATTGTCCTTCATATTCGGAAATCTTTAGATTTAACGAATCCAACCGCTTATTGCAAAGGGTGATCAACATATTCATGCGGTGCAGATTTCCACTAACACTCTTAAGAGGTTCAAGAGACTTTTGTAATATTTTTGTTACTTCGCAAATTTTCTCAAAAACTTGTGTCTCTTCCTGGGCTTGATGTAACCCTTTTTGTTGAGGTAGTGTTCCCACTATTCCCTCCATAATTTCATGCGCAATACTAGGATCAGTTTCTATAAAACTTTCCTTTGGCAACGCAATCCAAGAGTTGTCTATGGGACATATTTAATCCAACATAAAAATTGCGAAGTAAAATTCTAAAATTCACCTCTAAGGTGCAATTACGATAAGATTCCATCATCATGTACCAAGCATCTTTTAAGTTTTCTCCTTGCTTTTGTTTGAAGTGAAGAACTTCAAACTCGGGTGAAAAAGGAGCGGATAAGGGACTAGCCATGGCGGCAAGGCAAAGCGAACGGTAAAACACACGGAGAAAAGAAGGGCAAATAAAACGGCAAGGGTGAAGTGGGGGAGAGGAAAACAAGAGGCAAATAATGTAGTGCGGGGGATAAGGGTTTGTGATAGGTACTTGGTATATGACTTTTGCGTAGATCTCCCCGGCAACGGCGCCGGAAACTCTTCTTGCTACTTCTCAAGCTTGCGTTGTATTCCCTCGAAGAGGAAAGGGTGATGCAGCACAATACCGTAAGTATTTCCCTCAGTTTTTGACAACCAATGTATCAATCCAGTAGGAGACCACGCGCGAGTCCCTCGCACCTGCACAAACAAGTAAGAACCTCGCAGCCAACGCGATAAGGGGTTGTCAATCCCTTCACCGTCACTTACGAGAGTGAGATCTGATAGATAGGTCAGGATAATATTTTTGGTATTTTTGGTATAAGAACAGAAAGTAAAGAAAGCAAATAAGCAATGACAACAAGAACTAAAGGAAAAGTAATATGATAAATATAGTCCCGGGGGCCATAGGTTTCACTAGTGGCTTCTCTCATGATAGCAGAATTCTACGGTGGGTGAACAAATTACTGTCGAGCAATTGATAGAAAAGTGCATAGTTATGAGAATATCTAGGCATGATCATTATATATAGGCATCACGTCCATAACAAGTAGACCAAAATGATACTTCATCTACTACTATTACTCCACACATCGACCGCTATCCAGCATGCATCTAGAGTATTCAGTTCATAAGAACACAGTAACGCCTTAAGCAAGATGACGTGATGTAGAGGGATAAACTCAAGCTATATGATATAAACCCCATCTTTTTATCCTCGATGGCAACAATACAATACGTGCTTTGCTGCCCCTACTGTCACTGGGAAAGGACACGACAAGATTGAACCCAAAGCCAAGCACTTTTCCCATTGCAAGAACTGTAGATCTAGTAGGCCAAACCAAACCAATAATTCAAAGATACTTGAAAGGATATTATAATCATACATAAAAGATTTCAGAGAAGAATCAAATATTGTTCATAGATAATCTTGATCATAAGCCCACAATTCATCGGATCTCGACAAACACATCGCAAAAAGATTACATCAAATAGATCTCCTCGAAGATCGAGGAGAACTTTGTATTGAGATCCAAAGAGAGAGAAGAAGCCATCTAGCTAATAACTATGGACCCGAAGGTCTTTGGTAAACTACTCACAACTCATTGGTGAGGCTATGGTGTTGATGTAGAAGCCCTCCGTGATCGATCCCCCCTCCGGCGGAGCTCCGGAACAGGCCCCAATATGGGATCTCACGGGAATAGATGGTTACGGCAGTGGAATTAGGGTTTAGTCTCTTTCCTCGATGTTTTCAGGGTACGAGGATATATATAGGAGGAAGAAGGGCACCGGGGGAGCCAGAGGGGGCCCTCGAGGGTGGGGGCGTGCCCTGCCCCCTCGTGGTCGCATCTCTCATTCCCTCGCGTGTACTCCAAGTCTTCTATGTAGATACGGTTCCAAAAATAATTCTCCCGAAAGTTTCATTCCATTTGGACTCCGTTTGATATTCCTTTTCTGCAAAACACTGAAATAGGCAAAAAACAACAATTTGCAACGGGCCTTGGCTTAGTAGGTTAGTCCCAAAAATAATATAAAAGTGTATAATAAATCCCATTAAGCATCCAAAACAGAATATATAATAGCACGGAACAATAAAAAATTATAGATACGTTGGAGACGTATCACCGTGTAGCTCCTACGATTGACCATACATTTTTTTTAATCTTTGATTGTCATGTCTTCATTGGTTTTAGAAATCCGGTATGGACAGTGATGCGTAGGATGATGACCTGACGAGTACGGTAATAAGCTCATAACATTAAGGTGACCTTTCTGAAACATCAGATGAGGCACACAATCCGAAGGGATTTTCTGTTAAAAAACATAGTAATAACTTCGTAATTAGTAATGTAGTTTAGTTTTAGAAGAATTTATGCAAAAGATGATCGGGCACAAATCTTACCATGACATCTCCATGGATGTTATCGTAGTTCAACACGTGCACTAGTGGCATGTATTGACCATAATGTGCAGGAGTTTTAGAATAGATATTGTAATTCTCAAGATAAGTAAATAATGAGACAAGATGATCATTCTTCTGACAAGTTAATTCTGCACCATCAGTGTAGTGGGTTATGTCTACCATCTTCTGTACATTTCTTGAAGAATGGAAATAAGTTGTTAATGGAAATAAGCTGTCAATTATTTTGAAATAAACAATATAAATTACTTAATAAATATGTTTGAGAAACTCACATAGAGGTAGAAATGGAAGCGTATCAACAAGGACCCACATGCCATCGTCATCATCACCAAGGTCAAAGGTGACATACACACCCTCCTGAAAATCATATGCCTTGCACAGTGCTCTCCAGTTCGACCAACCAAAATGGGTTACGCTCTCCGAATTGTATAGCTTTACAAGAAAATCATAATCATGATGGGTCCTGAGATGGATTTTCTTTGTCTCCATATTTTCACGATCTTCGAAATCTAGATGCTCCAAGACATAGCATCTTGTATGGCAAGGGATAAGCTAGTCGAATTGTAAAAGACAAAAATTACACGTTGAAGAAGCATAAGTAATGCTTAATTACTAAACAAGACTTGTCATTGCATACTGTCTCAAAATCAAAGGTCTCATCGAGCTTAACTCTGAAGCATCGACCGTCTACCATGTGTGGCCTTTCACAGTGACCCCGGTCGTCGCCGCACCTGTCGCACGCCGAGATCCTATCGTCATCGTCAGACGATATTTCATACATATTGTAGCACAAGTCATGCCAAAATTCAATGGCAGAAAATATGAACAAAAACATTTCAAAATATCTTAATTATAGGACTCATATTGACATGGAGATTTGGCTAGACAACAGTTTGGGCATTCAATAAGCAAAACTAAATCATCTCTTGCGTCCGTACATCGTCGAATATTATCACTAATACATCTCGAACAGTATCATGCATATAACATCACTAATACAGCTAAAACCCTAGCGAACGACGGGTATCGGCGTGGGCGGTGGACACCCAAAGAGAAGGAACCATCACAGGATCATAGCTCCAATGAGATCCCTGAAGAACCTGCCAGGTATTGTCGAACCTGCCCTCCAACACAACCATGTAGCGACGGACGTGCTCGTCCTCCTCGTGGACATGGTGACGTACAACCTCAGCGGGGTCCTCAAGCCTCCGCTCCGTCACTGGCACACGCGCTCGCCACCAAAGAAGGTTCGGGTCAACAACAGGCTGGCTCCTCACCAAGCTGCGCCCCCCGGAAGGAAGCACCTCCCAGTACTAGCCCGGCGGAGCCCAGTCCCGAACATGACCCCTATGATCAAGCAGGCCTCCTTCGTCGAGTCGACGACGAGGATGCGGGATCATGTCGAAACTGATCTAAAGGAACAACAGGGATCTCTCAGGCGCAACCGTGACACTGGTTCATCTTCAGGACCTTCATCACAGAAGCGTAGGATCTGGATCCCCAACAGCATGTACCACCCAACAGCACCTGCATCAAGGCAGTCCCATGCTGCACCTCACCTGCCACCTCCACCACCTGGGCAGCCGAGACTTCAAGCTGCACCACCCCAAGCTCCTTCTCCCCATCCAAATGATGGGCCATGCTTCAAGTGTGGCCAACCAGGTCACCGTGCTAGAGATTGCTACCAGAATCAGAACCAGCTTGCACTTCCTCCAACTGGTCGTGGTGACAATCAGCCCTGCAACAACAATGCCATGCCTTATGGTTGTGGTCAGGCTAACCAAATTGATCTGAATGAAGCTCAAGGCCAGCCTGCTACAGTGTTGGGTACTCTTCTTGTTCACTCAATACCAGCTTCTGTTTTATTCGATTCAGGAGCATCCCATTCTTTCATATCAAAAGATTTTGCATTCATGCATGGCATTAAGTTCGAAGAGATGGACAATCCGCTAGTGGTACACACCCCTGTGGGCCAATATCGAACCACCATGGTTAGTCACAATGTCACCGCTGAAATTGAAGGGTTCGAATTCCATGTTTCTCCCATTACCTTGAAGTCATCCAATATTGACCTCATTCTGGGAATGGAATGGTTGAAAACACATACTGCTTCTATCATTTGCGCCACTAAGACCGTCCATCTGCTACATCCTTCAAATGAGATAGTAAGCTACCATGCTCATCTTGTTCAAAATGCCGAAGCACGGATTTAAGCCTTGAAGGCGTGCAACACTTCTCATTTTGTGAGAATTGAAAACGCTACCTCAATGTCCGAAGAATCTGCCCGGCCCGCGTTTTCGATCAAGCAGAATGTCACACCGACAAAGAGCTATCAAATTTCTAAAAGTACAGTGGTCAAATCCTTCTGAAGATGAAGCCACTTGGGAACTCGAGGATCGTCTTCGTGATGAATACCCCGTTTTGTTTCCTTCTACCTCCTAAAATCTCGGGACGAGATTTCTTGTAGTGGAGGAGATTTGTAACGCCCGGATAATTAAGCTACAGTAATCCTCTTCTAATGATGCCACGTCATCATTTTTTACTGTTACTGAATCCCACGTTGATTCAAACTGGTTGAAATTCAAATCTAAAATAAAGATAAATTTCAAAGTTTTCCAATGTCAAAACTAAAATCTTCAGTATATTGCAAATAATCCATAACTAATTATGGTGGTAAACCAACATTTTTAGAAAGCGAGTCAATACCCTAAACTAAATAAACCAGTGGTTATAATAATTAATTAAATGCCTTTTTTATAAAAGGTTGAACTATTTTAAATATCTCTCAAACTCCTTTTGGCAATGCTAACTATTGCAGTGGAAATAACGGGAGGAGTTTTTATATTTTTACATAAGACAATTACTAATAAAATAAATGAAAATAAATAAAAATAAAATGATTAAACAAAACAAATTACAACTAAGAGGCAAACAAAGCCCACTGCCCCGTGGGCCAAATCCCCCTCCTCGGCCCAGCTGGCCGCTACCAGGCAGCCCACCTGCGCCCTTGCCTCCCAGCTCCCTGTTCACCAGAGATCGTGGGCAGTGCCGATGCCTGCCACAGCACCGGCCATCGCCGTGTCGACCATCCGGCTACCTCGGCGCCTATATGACCCACGCGCGCCGAACCCTAGCGCGCCCACTTGCCCCTCTCCTCTCGTCTTCCTCTCCCGAACGCATCTGGCGCCACGCCGCCGTCGACCGCGTGGCCTGGAGCCTCCTCGTGCCGCCGGAGGACATCCAAGAGGACCACCTCCCGCGCCTTCGTCCTCCCCGGGCAACAGCCGGATCGGCCCGAGCCCCTCCATCGTCTCTCTTCTCCGGCCACGACCACGGCGCCATCGCCATCGATCTCCACCACAGGAGCCTCCCCAAGGTTCCGAGCACGTCCACGACCTCCTCCCAGTAAGCCTTATCCATCCCCTACTTTTCCTCTTTGTCTTCCGCCGTAGCATCACCCTACGCATCGCCCGCCATGGACGGGAGATCAACTCCTTGCCGCAAGCCCCTGGCCGCCTCTGTGACGCCCGCCGTCGCCCTGGTCGCGCCCCTGCATCACCGCGCGTGCGCGCGGATGCGCCTGCCGCTGCTGCCGCTAGCTGCTACTGCATCTGCGTGCTGCTCTGCGGCTGCCGCACGCCAGCCAGCGCCTTTGTTGCCGCTCTCCGTCACCCGCGGTCGTCGCGACCTGCATCCGCCTGCCCGCGCCCACGACGCGCCTGCCTCGCGCGCTGCTGCTTCTGCCGACGCAGCCCTCGCGCCGCCGTTGCCTCCCCGCCGGCCAGCCGCTGCCATAGCCGCTCCCCCGCGCCGGCGAATGTCCGTGCTGGCCTCGCCGCGCCCGCCCCGCCGTCCTGCGTCGCGCCCTGCTCCCCCCACTCGCTTCTGCTGCTCCCAGCGCCGCCTGCGGCATGTGACGCCCGAAGACCGACGTCCCAGAAGATTCCAGATGTTCCGGGTTCTCCTGTGTGTTTCTGTTGTGCTTGCTTTATTTATTTTTGCTTTGCATAATGTCATCATGCCATCATGTCATATTTTCTTTTGCACCTCAACTTAAATAAATTGTGTGGACCTTCGGTCCATTTAAATCGAGGGAAGGATGTCTTCTCTTTATAACATATCCTCCTAATATTTATGGAGCTATATTAAATATTCCATATGTTTGGAATTAACCAACACACTTGCATTTTCCCCCATGCTTCTTAATTCAAGTTTCACCGTCAAAACCTCCCTTTATTTCTTTTTCCGTTGTATCGAGCCTCCTCCTAAAGTCTAGACTCCTTTCATACTCCTTAATGCAAGCTAATTATTTTAGTTTGCACTTCCCTATTTTGTTGGAACTATTTTTGTTGGGTTGGTAATATCCCATAAAGCCTTACAAAAACGTTCCATCATTTTTTTCCTTCTTCTTGACCTCTTTTCTTTTGGTGTTGTTCTCTCTCTATTTTTATTTCTGCTAAAGAAATAAAAATAAGAAGGGCAGTGGGCCTTCTCCTCTCCTCCCTGGCCAATCCCTATTGGCCCATAGGCCACAGCCACCTCCCGAGGCCCAGGCCTCAGCCGACCGATCCCCGAACCCTAAGCCAGCGTTCGCTCATCTCCTTCTCCCTCTCATCCCGCACCCCGCCGCCACTTCGCCCTGTCCCCTCGCTCGCGCGCCGCACTCTTCCCTCCCTCGAGCACCCGAACCCCCATCCCATTGATCTTCCTCTACGTGCCCGATTCCCTCGCCCCTCTGCCCGATTCTTCCCTCACGACCCCGAGCCTCCCCTTAGCTCCCTCAAGCCGCGCCCGCATCGCCAGGGAGAGGAGCTCCCCAGCGCCGATCTCCCCTCGTCGCCCCCTCCACGACAGCGCCGTGGCCTTCTTCCTCCAGCGGCCAGGAGCCCCAGCGCCATGGCCCGGCGCCTTCCCCGCCTTCGTGCGCTCCTCCGCCGTCCCGTCGGTGCCCGACGTGCTGCCCTCGGCTGTCCTCGCCATGGTCCTCTGCTCCGGCCACCGGTGCCGCCCTGCCTCCGTCTCCCTCGCGTGTTGCCGCGCAGGCCTCCTCCTCGAGGCTCTGCCTCGCCAAGCGCCGCGACCTCCCTCCTGCGCGCCGTCCGTCCTCCAGGGCGCCGCCCTGCTGCCTCTCGGCATCGACCGCGCCAGGAGACCAGCGCCCCTGCCTCGTCTCCTCTTCTCCAGCGCCTGGGTCCTCCTCGTCACGCCAAGGCCGAGCCCCTCTTCTCCAGCGCCCCTGCCTCGTCATCCCGAGCAGCCTCCGTGCCGTGGCCGTGACCGTGACCGTGCCGTGTTTGTGTTTGTGTTTGTTGCTGTTGTTTATCTCAAGTTCCACGACGACCTACCAAGACCTCGGGGATCGACTAAATGGTGTTGCGTCAAGTACATCTACGAAAGACCCGAACGTCGCCGAAGACCCGTGTACGACTACCGTCGCCGGAAACACCAAGTACCCCTTCGAGTCGCCGACGACCCTCAAGTTCGACTACACGGCGAAACGTCAAGTACCACTACCGTCGCAAGAACGAAAACCCCCAAGTACCACAACACCGACCCGAACATCTACGGGAGAACGAGCTCCGTGAACGACTACCGTCGCCCCGTGTACGACTACTTCCTCTACGAACGTGTACCCCGACCGCCTCGAGAACGACTTCTTCCACTACGTCCCTCGACGACTCGAACCCCTCCGAGAACAAATGCTCCGAAGGTATAACCCCGAGACGATGACTCGTGGATGAATGTTGTGTTGTATGAAATGCATCCCTTGGTTGCACCGTGTCCGTTGTGCCCTCTTTTGTCGCCGACCCGTGGGAACCCGAAAACCGGGAGAACCCCGTCATCTTGCATGTCTCGCTCACGCCACCTTTTCTTTTGCACCAGACTCTCAACGAGTTACCGGAACCGAGATGTTGCGTTGCATCATTTTTGGATCGTTGCCGTGGCACCTTTCCTTCCACCACGGTGACAATACTTCATATCTCTTCATGTCAACTGTTAATAAAAATTGCATAAAACTTGATCATGTCATCCGCATCATGTTAACAACATTGATATGTTAAATTGTTGTTTGCTTATAATTACTAAACATGCTCATGGGGATTTTCCGGAATTGTTGTTGTTATTTTCGGCCTCATTTAAAAATGCCTAAATAGTGTAGTTTTATTATGCTTCACCTCTTGCCTTGTTAAAAACATTTAATCTTGTCTTGTAAATAAACGAGAGTCAACTAAATAATTAAAATGTGGTGTTTCGTCAATATGCAACTCATTGCATATTGAGCTCCACTTAACTTGTAGTTTTGTTTGTGCACTTGCCATGCCATGCATATTTAAACCGGACATGCATCATACTTGTTTGTGCATCGTATGCCATGTTTATGCTTGTGTTTACCGTGTTGTTTTCTTCTTTCCGGTTGCTTCTCTTGTTAGCTTCGGTTTCGTTCCGGAGTTGTGAGGATTCGCTCGGCTGTTGCTCCTTCTGCTTCATGGATCCGTTCTTCTTCCTTGTGGAATCCCAGGCAAGATGATCATACCCTTGGATACCTTTACTACCATTGCCATGCTTAGTTGTCTCGATGCTATCGTTACATGTCGCGCTACCCATCTTTTATGTTAGCCTCTCCTTGTTGCCATGAAACCTCTAACTTTGAAACCTTCCTAGCAAAACCACTGTTTGGCTATGTTACCCGCTTGCTCAGCCCCTCTTATAGCGTTGTTAGTTGCAGGTGAAGATGAAGTTCGTTCCAGGAGGGAACTTGTTGTTGGATATATCACAATATCTATAATTATTATTAACACACCTATATACTGGGCATGGGTGGAAGGCTTGGCCTTTTGCTCGGTGTTTTGTTCCACTCATGCCACCTTAGGCGCCGATAAACCGGCATTATGTTCCTTGATTTTGCGTTCCTTACACGATGGGTGGATGGGGACCCCTTGACAGTTCGACTTTGAATAAAACTCCTCCAGCAAGGCCCAACATTGGTTTTAATTTGCTCATAATAACAACTTAATTAATTAATTAAATTTCATAGGGAGTTAGCGCTACCCGATGATTCTTTCTACATAGCAGGGGGGCCAGTGCTGATGGTGTTGGTCCCAAACGGGGAGCCTGCGGGGCCACCACGGGGAAACTCGAGGATTGGCTCCCGTAGCTTCACCCATCCGGTCGTGTCCTGAGACGAGATACGCGCGGCTACTATCAGGGTGTCGACACACCGGGAGGTCTTGCTGGACTTGTTTTACCATTGTCGAAATGTCTTGTGCTACCGGGATGCCGAGCCTGATCGGATTTCCCTAAGATAAGGGGTGATGATATTATATTTATCACTTCAGCTAATTGTGAGAGCTTGTGATGGGCTAAGTTGGAACACCCCTGAAGGGTTATAATCTTTCGAAAGCCGTGCCCGCGGTTATATGGCAGATTGGAATTTGTTAATATCCGGTTGTAGAAAACTTGACAGATGATCCGAAGTAAAAGGCACAACTGTGTGAGTAACCGTGACTGTCTCTTTTCATTTTGAGAAGAGAACACGGTGGGGTTATGTTTGACTCGTATGTAGTTCAGGATCTTTAGCGATCACTACTTTTGCGACCGTTTGCGTAGCTTCTCATCTTATTCTGGTACTCGTAAGCTAGCCACCATATTATGCTTAGCCGCTGCTGCAACCTCACCATTTTACCTCTTCCTACCCATAAAGCTTTGCTAGTCTTGTTACCCATGGTTATGGGATTGCTGAGTCCTCGTGGCTCACAGATACTACAACACCAGATGCAGGTTCAGCCGAGTTCGATGCAGGAGCTGGTTCAAGTTATTCACTGGGAGCTCGATGAAGAGTTTGGCCATATGCTTGTTACGTTTCGGCGATCAGTAGTGGTTTCTACTAGGATTCGATCTAGACCTGTGGCTTTATGTTGTTTTGGTATCTTTCTTTGGATCTTCACCCGTAGTCGGGTTGTGATGTTTTGAATGATGTTTTGGCTTATGTAATGTATTATGTGAAGTGGCGAGTGTAAGACAACTATCTCCTTTTGCAATTTAACCCCTCTTTTACATGAGTCGTGCAAAGATACCAAACTTGAGATCATTCCAGAATGGGCTTATACCTTTAAGTCGTGCCTCGACACGTAGGAGGTATAGTCCCATCCTGGGCATTACACGACAGCCAGCCACTGCGCGGCTCCTCCCGCGCATCTTTTCCATCCCTGGCCTCGTCATTGCCTAGCACATCGCCGCCCGCGTCTGCGCGCGAGTCCCGCATCCCGCGCGCCCCTGCGCCGCCTGTCGCCCGCCGCTGCAGCTCTCCCGCCTCTGCCGCGCCGGCTCCGCCCGCAGTGGCCCTCGCCCCGCTCCCGCTGCTGGCTCTGCTCGCCGCTGCCGGGCGCAGCTCCGGCCGGCGCAGCCCCGGCCGACCGGCGAGCCCCGCCGTGGCTGTGGCCGTCGCCCCTGGTCCGCCCCGGCGGGCACGCCGCGCCTCGCCCCGCAACCCCTGGCGGGATTGGCCTCCGCTCGGGCGCCACACACGGGCGCCACACCCGCCCCAATAGCCCGTCACCCGTTAAGGCCCAAGTGGGCCAATGACCACTGGGCCCGGCCCCCCTGTTAAAAAAGAAGATTTAAAATAAATAATAATAATTATTATTATTTAATTAATCCAGTAATTAATTAACCTAATTAACTAGGTTTAATTAGCCTAACCACCGGATTAGTTGAAACTTTAATTAATTAACTAATGAGTCTATGACACCTGGGCCCCGCTGAATAGTAATAGGTTGACCAGTCAAACATTGACCAGGTCAACCTATTGACTGGACCCACCCTGGACCCCACCAGTCAGCCTTTGTGGCCAGCACATGGCTGGGTACACTTTGTGTTTTCTATTTAATTTTGAATTAATAATAATTACAAAATATTAATAAAACTTTGAAAAATCATATAAAATAATCCGTAACTCGGATGAAAAAGTTTTATATATGTAAGTTGCTCAGAATTTCGAGACAAAACCGGATACGCGGTCCGTTCGTCCACCACACATCCCTAGCATACCGAACATGGAACAATCCCCTCCGTTTCATCTGTCCGGAAATGCCTAACACCGGGAATGCTTTCCCGGGTGTTTTCCCCCTTCGCCGGTATCGTGTAGTACTGCGTTAGAACACGCCTAGTACCGCTTATTGTCATGTCATGCAACTGTGTGCTATGTATTTATTGTTTCTTCCCCCGTCTTCTCTCCGGTAGACCCCGAGACTCCTGTTGATACCCTGGTGATCGACTACGTCGACGATGACTCTTCTTCTCTTTCAGCGGAGCTTCCAGGCAAGCCCCCCCTTTGATCATCCCGATATCGCCCATTCCATTCTTGCTTATGCTTGCATTAGATTTTGCTACTGTTATTGTTTGATCCTATTCAGATGCATAGCCTGCTTTTGTACCTGCTATGGTTACCTACATACTATGCTAAACTGCTTAGTATAGGTTGGATAGTGATCCATCGGTGACCCCACCCAGTCCTTGTTGCCCCGGCTTCATCATCGACGACTCGAGCAATGTGATCGAAGACCGAAGCCTGACTATCCTTGTTGCCCCTGCTTCATCAACGACGACTCGAGCAACGTGATCGAAGACCGGAGCCCAACTATCCTTGTTGCCCCTGCTTCATCATCGACGACTCAAGCAACGTGATCGAAGATCGGAGACCGACACTTCACATCACATCACACCCCCTTTGTTGCTCGACTCTACAGAGGTACTATCGGGTGCCGAGGGTGAAACCTCGTAACACACTTATGATGATAACTCTGTAGTGTAGCTATTCGGTCGTGGTCATCGAGGGTGATTCCTCTTTCTCCATTCCCGATGCGACTCTTTCGTGCAACCCCTCAAGTGTGAACCTCGTGGGTGATTCCTCATAGTTCACCTTGACGGACACATCGAGTGGAATTCGTCGGGGGTGATTCCTCGGGTTTTCCACCTTGATATTTTGGACACACGGTTACATGGACTTTACTTGAGACCTTTGTGAAAGGCGGGCGGGCCCGGTGAGCACCCGCGGGAGTTGTTACGGTGGCGGCTGGCTGTGTAGCGGTATCACCCAGGAGGGGTGATAGCTCCGGACTTGTCCCGACAGCCATCATTTCTGTCAATAATGCACTAACAGATTTGGGTATTTGTTCTGGGTTGGCCTCTGGCCTTTACGCACTAACCGCATGCGAGAATAGTTATGGGCCTCGGCGTCGTGGTATCAGCCGAAGCTTTGTCAGACGTCCAGTTCAGCATTGCGGCACGGCTGGGCCGGCACCATCCAGTATAGAGGTGGTGCCTGGTCCGCCCTGCTCGCAACGACCCGGAGTGCAACGGGCGATGGCCCATGGCCCCGGAGTGCTTAGGATGTTGACCGACGGGGACCGCTCTGCTGAGCCTAGGTAGGGCTGCGACGTGTTGATCTTCCGAGGCCGTACATTGACCCAGAAAGGTGTGTCCGGCCAGAGGTGATCGAGCGTGAGGGTAACGTGGTGCACCCCTGCAGGGAAGTTATCTATTCGAATAGCCATGTCCACGGTAACAGACGTTTAGTCTTATATCCTGATCTATTATAACTAGAAATGGATGCTTGAGATATGTGTTGGATTTGTGGCTGCGAGATTACTTTCTCGCAGGGAGTCAAGGAAGGATCTCTAGGCCGTTAATGCTACAACATGCTTGTTAATTATAAACTGCTATTCTGTATTTCCTTCTACTGCTGCGAGATGGTGGTTTCCAGAAGATGCTTGAAGATGCTAGTCTTCGATAGGCTAGGCTTTTCCCCTCCTCTTCTGGCTTTCTGCAGTTCAGTCCACATATACAACTTATTCCTTTGATACTGATGCATACTTAGTATAGATCTGATGCTTGCGAGTACTTTGGATGAGTACTCACGGTTGCTTTGCTCCCCCTTCTCCCTCTTCTTTCTTCTTTCTGGTTATTGCAACCAGATGGCGGATCCCAGGAGCCAGATGCCACCCCAGTCGACTACTACTACTACGACGACGGAGCCTACTACTATGTGGAGACAGCTGACGACCAGGAGTAGTTAGGAGGTCCCAGGCAGGAGGCCTTGCCTCTTCGATCGTTGATGTTTGTGCTAGCCTTCTTAAGGCAAAACTTGTTTAACTTATGAGTGTACTCAGATATTGTTGCTTCCGCTAACTCTGTTGCTTTCGAGCTTCTGTATTCGAGCCCTCGAGGCCCCTGGCTTGTAATATCAAGCTTGTATTATTTTAATTTGTGTCTCGAGTTGTGTTGTGATATCTTCCCGTGAGTCCCTGACCTTGGTCGTACACATTTGCGTGCATGATTAGTGTACGGTCAAATCGGGGGCGTCACAAGTTGTGACACCCCCGATTTGACCGTACACTAATCACGCACGCAAATGTGTACGACCAAGATCAGGGACTCACTTGAAGATATCACAACACAACTCTAGACACAAATTAAAATAATACAAGCTTTATATTACAAGCCAGGGGCCCTCGAGGGCTCGAATACATAAGCTCGAAAGCACAAGAGTCAGCGGAAGCAATAATATCTGAGTACATACATAAGTTAAATAAGTCTGCCTTAAGAAGGCTAGCACAAATGTAGCAACGATCGAAGAGGCAAGGCCTCCTGCCGAGGACCTCCTAACTACTCCTCAAAGCCGAACTCCATGTAGAAACATCATCGGGATCCTCTTGGTCCAGGACTCCACCATCTGGTTGCGTCATCCGAGAAGAAGAAACAAAAGGGGGAAAAGGGGGAGCAAAGCAACCGTGAGTACTCATCCAAAGTACTCGCAAGCAAGGATCTACACTACATATGCAATGATATATGTGTAAAGGGGCAATATCTGTGGGCTAAACTGCAGAATGCCAGAATAAGAGGGGGATAGCTAATCCAATCGAAGACTACGCTTCTAGCAACGTCCATCTTGCAGCAGAAGAAGAGAGTAGCTGGAAGTAACAAGTATCCTCGCTTCTGGAAGCCTCCGTCTTGCAACAGTAGAAGGGAATAGATGGTAAGTTCACCAAGTAACACCGTATAGCATAAACCTACCCGACGATCCTCCTGCACATCACCCTGTGAGAGAGCAACCACCGAGTTATATCTGGAACTTGCCTGGGTGTGTTTTGTTAAGTATCCAGTTTTAGTTGTCATGAGGTCAGAGTACACCTCCGGGTCGTCCTTTTACTAAGGGACACGGCTATTCGAATAGATTAACTTCCCTGCAGGGGTGCACCACATAACCCAGCACGCTTGATCCCATTTGGCCGGACACACTTTCCACGGTCATGCCCGGCCTCGGAAGATCAACACATCACAGCCCTACCTAAGCACAACAGAGAGGTCAGCACGCCGGTCTAAACCCTAAGCGCACGGGGGTCTGGGCCCATCACCCAATGCACACCTGCACGTTGCGAGGGCGGTCGGTAAGCAGACCTAGCCTCTCCTAATACCAGAGTAGGCTTTCCAGTCCAATCCGGCGCGCGCCGCTAAGTCGCTGACGTCAAGAAGGATTCGGCGGATACCACGACGTTGAGTACCCATAACTATTCCCACGTAGCTGGTTAGTGCGTATAGGACAATGGCCAGACTCAGATCAAATACCAAGATCTCGATAAGCGTGTTATTATGAATTAACCGCAGACAACGACCAGGGCCAGGCCCACCTGTCTCCTAGGTGGTCGCAACCTGCCCTATCGCTCCGCCACAAAGTAACCATCAGAGGGCTGCCAGGAACCCAGGCCCACCACTACCTGGGTGGAACCACCTGCGCCTTCAGCCCCCATCTCCGAATCATCATCATGTGTATGTAATAGCATAATATATACCTGCGATCACCACCCGAGTGATCACGGCCCGATAGTATAGCATGGCAGACGGACAAGAATGTAGGGCCACTTATGGAATACTAGCATCCTATACTAAGCATTAGGATAGCAGGTACGGGTATCAACAGATGTAGCAACAATCACAGTCTATGCAACAGAATAGGATTCATCGAATCATCATCAGTAGAAATTCTAACGCAAGAGTAAGAGAGAAGAGAATAGGCGATATCTGGTGATCAAGGGGGGGGGGCTTGCCTGGTTGCTCTGGCAAGAAGGAGGGGTCGTCGTCGACGTAGTCGATCACAGTGGCACCGTCAGCGGTCTCAGTCCCAGTGTCTATCGGAGATAAGAGGGGGAAGAAACAATAAATATAAAGCAACCATCGCACCACAAAGCATAACATGGCAATATGCGGTGCTACGTGTGACCTAACGCGGTAGGAGGTGTTACCGACGAAGAGGGCAAACAACCGAGAAAGTATTCCCGGTGTTTCGTGTTTTCAGACTGATGAAACGGAGGGGGAAAGTTGCAGGTTCAGTATGATAGAGGTGTGTCGTGGACGAACGGACCACGTATTCGGATTCGTCTCGTCATTCTGAGCAACTTTCATGTATAAAGTATTTTCATCCGAAATACGGTTTAAAAGATATGATTTTCTAAAGTTTTTATTAATTTCTGGAATTTCATATTAATTAAATTAATTCGAAAAAGGATTTATGACATCAGCATGACATCATGCTGACTTCAGCATGGTTGACTGGTCAAACTAACCAGTGGGTCCCACCTATCATCGACTGTTTAGATAATTAACAGTTAATTAAGTTAATTAGTGTTTAGGTTATTCTAAATAGAATTAATTAAGTTTATCAAGTGATTAATTAATTAATTAATTAATACTTTATTATTTATTTATTTATTTATTTATATTTATTTTTTTAATCCTTTTTTTTCAAATCGTTCTGGGGGTGGGCCCTAGGTGTCAGTGGCCCACTAGGGGGCCTTAGTGGGCGACGGGCTAACGGGCGCTCGGGTGCTGGCGCCCGCACCTGAGGCCACCGAGGCAAGGAAAGGGCACGACCAGGATTGGGCTCGGCCGGAGAGGAGCTCCGACGAGGCGAGGGCGAAGGCACGGGGGCGCGCGGGTGGGGCCGGCGCTAGGCGAGGCGCTGGGCGGGGGTGGCGCTGGGCGGGGGCGGCGCTAGGCGCGGCGCTGGGCGGCTGTGGTGGCAGTAGGAAGCAGCAGAGCAGCGGAAAGTAGCAGTGAGCAGCCGCGGCAATCAGTTGGGGCAACTAAGCGACCGCGAGCAGTAGCAGTTGCAGGCACGCATGTTCCAGGGCGGCTACGGGCGCAACGCACGGCGACGGGAGCAGCGGAGTGCGCCCAGGGAACGGCCGGAGCTTGGGCGGCGCGGGGCGGCGACAAACAGCATCGGGGGAGAGGGGAAGAAAGGGGAATGGGTGGAGGCTCACATGGGAGTCGTAGGGCATGGCAGCAAGCTCGGGGAGGCTCGAGGTGGCCAACGTCGGCGGCGGTGAGGAGGAGGCCGGGGACGAGAACGCGAGGTCCGACGCGAAGCGCGGCGGTGGGGTCGAAGATGGGGTTGCTGACGGTGTGGCCGAGGCGGGTGCGCTCCGGGCAGCGGCGGTTGGTCGACGGGTGCCAGGGCGCCGGGGCGCGGTCGGGTCTGGAGCCCGATCCAGATGGTATCGGGAGAAAAGGGGGGGAATGAGTTCTA
>LR738710.1:517866218-517882896 GCA_902687465.1 Secale cereale
CCATATAGGCTAGTGTGGCTGGACCGGCCAGCTGGGCCATTCGGTCTAGTGGGGGGGTCTTTATTTTC
Organism: Secale cereale; assembly: GCA_902687465.1. NCBI lineage: Eukaryota > Viridiplantae > Streptophyta > Magnoliopsida > Poales > Poaceae > Secale > Secale cereale. Next base: position 517,866,287 of record LR738710.1, read on the forward strand.
TTTTTTTGTTTTGTTTTTTACCCTTTTCTTTTCTGTTTTTCTTTTTATTACTTTATGTTTTCTATTTGCTTTCTAATTCAGTTTAGTTTTATAAAATACAATATTAATACCTAAATTGGTGCTATACATTAGCCCACTCCTTCAAAAGTTTGCCTCCCAAATAAAATAGTTTAATATTTTATAAATTATAAAAGACATTTAATTAATCATTTGTGATGTTGTTTTATTTATTTTAGGACATCTAAATACTTTAATTAATGTTGATTTCTTCACCAATATTCTGTAAGGATTATTTGCCACTTTTAGAACATTTTATTTTTGACTTTTGACAACTTTAATTACTTGACTCTGTTTTAAATTTGAATTTTGAATCGGTTTATATCAACATGAGATTAACAACGGGTAATCGTGGTGACATGGCATCATTAGCAGAGGTTTACTGTAGCGTGATTACCCGGGCGTCACAATTCTCCTCCACTACAAGAAATCTCGTCCCGAGATTTTAAGAGGTGGAGTAAGGGGGAAAGATCTGGTTACGAAATTCTAACGAGTCTTGTCGGCCTTGGTTTCCCTTTTCGAAGAGCTTGATCCCTTTCGTTGATGTCTTCATTTCTCTGCTTCAAGTCATCGTGATCAAGTCATCATCCTTTCTTCGGGATCTCCATCGTCCTACGAATGTGACCAGCGGGAAAATTCTGGAAGAACGCATCTCCACAAAGTTGGGCATCTGACGGTGAGCTCCATGGGAAATACTCGAGGTACCCAACGAGTTGTATTTCAGTGAATTCGTTGAGTGCAATATACGATGGTACCAAAGTTTCAAACGGGTAGACAATCATTCGATGCCTAGACAGAAGCTGGAATGGGGGCTTGAACAACGAGAATAACATGGTGTTTGATTCCACGATAATAATGATATAGAATTTAGCTCGTGAATCACATACGAAGCCAGATACAAAGGATACAATAGAATCCGGGTTGTAAAGAAGAGTCTGGTTTCGATCTAGTGGATCTGTGGGTTATGGGCCCACCAAGTGGGTTGAAAATAGGAAGGGTGGTGACATCTTGCACATCCACGACAGGGAGGCATGTCAGTAGATAGCTTGTTAGCTATGTCGGCAACAATGTCAGTACCAAGGACAGGGAACGACGAGAACCTTTTTCCCGCTCGTTACGAGGCGAACCAATATGAAAAGTTCTCGCCCACCGGCAGTACCGAAATGTTATCAACAATAGTAACAAGGTATTGCTGACAGAGTTATACACTGAGGTGTTTTCATAAGCAGATAATTATTACTGCCTAGATCATATAGATCAAGAAGGTTAAACATAACAATGGAAAGGAAAATGTGATCAACACATTAATCAGAACAATGGAGAGGAAAAACTGTGTTTACACACAAGTATTAGGAGTATATCCTTCCCATGGACAAGCAGAACATGGCATACAGGGTAGAAGAGCAAGCATCCAACCATTTAGATAAAGAGGCAAGGGATAATCAAGATTTTACCCAGACATCGATGTTTGGACAACTGACAAAGAAACATTTAGCATCGCGCTTCCAATGTTCCTGTTGAAGATCAGGATATCATAGTCATGCCTCGAGGTAGCGATGATTTGGTGTTTCAAACAAGGGCCAGACTTTGGATACACAAATGATCCTTCAGGAGCAACTTATAAAATAAGTCTTACGATTTCCTCATGGAAGAATCGCTACACTTGCTAAAAGGAAACTATAATAATAGGCCCTCCGGCCAGGTGTGCCAGGCATGACATCACCTTACCGGGTCATCAAAGGACCAATATTATAACTCCTGAAAATATGTTCCAACCATCATATCTGACTGAGATTCGAATCTGATTGGTGCCGTGATACCTCAGACGCAGGATGTCCGAGATGAAAAGGTGCAACGCAAATCGACGAGACGACATAGTAAGATTCTTGAGAAATGAAATATGGAAGCGGGTCCCAAAACAATAGTTCATCATTAGACCAAGGAGAGGATGAGGAGGTGGCTGATGGACTCAACAACAATTCATCGAGAATTCCAAACGGATGGATTTCCACAATTACGTGAACAAGGAGATGACATTTGTCAATTTAAAATGACATAATGTTGTATGCTCGAGGAAAACATACAACACTAATCATATGTTGAAAAGAGTGCCCGGAATATGATCTTAGGCAACAAGATCAATGTTAAAGTGATGATTCAATAATCAACAGTCTAAGAACGAACTGTTGATCGTTAACTTCAAAGCAATAGGGTTGCTAGAAGTATAGAATCCAAGTAGTATCGCTTGCACATTGGTATCCCGGTTAGAATCAACACGGGGATCAAGAAAGAACGGTGAAGGTGAGAAGTATCACTATGCCAAGAATTTCAAAGAGGTGGAGCAATCCTCACAACATTCTGGACATAATGACAATAATACTTCAAGGCAGAACATAATACAAGCTGGATAGCAAGTTGCATCCATAACATGGACAAGCTCGCGATGAAAGGAAGTCAAGGGTGTTGTCGATGATAACAAAAATCATCGAGGACAAGGATGGTATTTCTCATCATAAACTCAGTTGACATCTCGGAAGAAGTCAAAGTGTCGAAGGTGATCACGACACATTTGTCAGGAGTTTTCAAGAAAACGCAATCAAACAGCGACGTCATCAAGCAGGGAATGACGACATGGAAGTCATAGGAACAACAGATAAGATGCAAGCTCGGAATTGAAGTTGCCTTTTAGTACAAGCAACATGAGGTTGAAAGCTCGATGTAAGTTGTGCCCACATTCTGAAGAATTCGTGCACCAAAGAAGGCCGAGGTAGCACAGTCAAAGATAGCAAGACAAGGGATGTATCCGATAGTCTAGGAATAACTAGATTGAGTTTAAAAATTTCCCAGTAACATCTACTAGGGGTGTTGAATTTTTAGAGCGGATTTGATTTACTAAACGGTGTCCTCGGTTGACAACAACCCAGAACCCGTAAAGTGATTATGACAAGGAAAGGCATTACTCCAACAAAGTTAGTAAGATGTGGTGCAATGGCAAGACATCTTCGAGCTACCAGGGGGTAATACCCGAAGGTAGAACATGATAGAAGTAGAACCGGGTCATTGACCTATGACAGGAGATACTTCAACCTTGCCAAAAATAGACGAGGCACTGGAATGAATTCCCATCAGATATATATTAGAACAGGACAGCATGGTCAGAGCCATAACTGTAAGGAATCAATTCAAGAATACCGAAAGAATCATACAGCTGGATAATCATTTTGCAAGAAGCTTCCGAGATAGTCTACATCATTTTCATGGGCATGAACACAAGTTCAAGGTCGACTCCCACTTCTTTAATGCAAATCATTTCATTCACCTCTCGCTTTGATCAAACTGTAGTGTTGGAATTTCCTTTGGTAGAACACCGTAAGAGTATGACTTGTGAAAACTTTCGGGTTCTCACGGATTAGGGGAAGGCATAGGTTCAATCCATCGGACATCTTAGTAACATTTACCACAAGTTTCGAAAGTAAATATTCAAGCTAGAAAGCAGAGCATGGTTGGCCAAGCAGAGGATACCATTTACCAAAGGCATTAGGTATCAGGGGAAGACTCACAAGGTGATTGAATATGAAGGACACGGTCGGATAACAATCCAACAATGGATCGGGCGATCCACAACGGAGCTGATGTGAGTATCGGTACTCAACCAGAAGAAGAAATAATTAAAGGAGATCAGATTATAGAAACAACTGACTAATTCAATCGAATGCAAAGGAATTATGTTTCCCGAATCAAGAGATCAGAAGCAAACGCTCTGATCAAGGATGGATAAGTGGAATATGCTTAGGGATACAATCGATGGCAATTTGATTGGTCGAGATCCAACCATGTTTAAAATGACGTTTGCGTCGGAAGGATGAATTCTAGGATCTGATTGGGTATTGCGAGCATCCACAACATTTTGAATCAGCAGACTCAAAATGATAGTGACAAGGATGGCAATAAGATTGCCAGACTTATGGGATTAACCATATTGCACGCAAGCAAGAATTTCAAGGTAATTATGTTGTTGAGGATTTTCTAGAGCTCGAAAAGGATTTCGAAGACTTTAGTGAAACATATGAACAACTGGGGAGAAACAAATCCTCGGTATGTGTGAGGATTAATTTGTAGGTGTATTCAGGCGACAAGGAACTGTAAGGCAGTAGGCACAAAGGATTATCGAAACAATGACGAGTATTTCGGGGTATCTTGTAATAACAAGACCAACTGGGGATGAATGTAAGAATGACCACTGCATGTAGTTATCATAAGGGTTGACGGTGGCAGGGGAATTGCAAACGCGATGAACACAAAGGTCTCGGGAAAATATCGAGGGATATCCTCAGAATCTTCTAACGAAGCAGGTGATCGTCCGGAATGAGGACTCTCCGGGAGAAATAGTTACGAGAACCTAGAGTCAGAGTTAATAAAATCTTTTAACCCGAATAGAAGAGAGATTAGAGTCCCAGAGCATAGAAGAGGAATAAAAGATCCTAACACCACCCATTGGTGTTGCGGGCCCGTAAGCCACACAACAAGTTAGTAAATTTATTTTTCAAAGACTAGACTCAACTTCGGCCAAGGATATGGAAAGGGGGATTCCTACAGGCAGTCGGCTCTGATACCAACTTGTGACGCCCCCGATTTGACCGTACACTAATCATGCACGCAAATGTGTACAACCAAGATCAAGGACTCACTGGAAGATATCACAACACAACTCTAGACACAAATTAAAATAATACAAGCTTTATATTACAAGCCAGGGGCCTCGAGGGTTCGAATACATAAGCTTGAAAGCACAAGAGTCAGCGGAAGCAATAATATCTGAGTACAGACATAAGTTAAACAAGTTTTCCTTAAGAAGGCTAGCACAAATGTAGCAACGATCGAAGAGGCAAGGCCTCCTGCCGGGGACCTCCTAACTACTCCTCGAAGCCGAACTCCATGTAGAAACATCATCGGGATCCTCTTGGTCCTGGACTCCACCATCTGGATGCGTCATCCGAGAAGAAGAAACTAAAGGGGGAAAAGGGGGAGCAAAGCAAGTGTGAGTATTCATCCAAAGTACTCGCAAGCAAGGATCTACACTACATATGCAATGATATATGTGTAAAGGGGCAATATCTATGGGCTAAACTACAGAATGCCAGAATAAGAGGGGGATAGCTAATCCAATCGAAAACTACGCTTTTAGCAACGTCCATCTTGCAGCAGAAGAAGAGAGTAGCTGGAAGTAACAAGTATCCTCGCTTCTGGCAGCCTCCGTCTTGCAGCAGTAGAAGGGAATAGATGGTAAGTTCACCAAGTAACATCGTATAGCATAAACCTACCCGGCGATCCTCCCGCACATCACCCTGTGAGAGAGCAACCACCGAGTTATATCTGGAACTTGCCTGGTTGTGTTTTATTAAGTATCCAGTTCTAGTTGTCATGAGGTCAGAGTACAACTCCGGGTCGTCCTTTTACCGAGGGACACGGCTATTCGAATAGATTAACTTCCCTGCAGGGGTGCACCGCATAACCCAGCACGCTTGATCCCATTTGGTCGGACACACTTTCCAGGGTCATGCCCAGCCTCGGAAGATCAACACGTCGCAGCCCTACCTAAGCACAACAAAGAGGTCAGCACGCCGGTCTAAACCCTAAGCGCACGGTGGTCTGGGCCCATCGCCCAATGCACACCTGCATGTTGCGAGGGCGGTCGGTAAGCAGACCTAGCCTCTCCTAATACCAGAGTAGGTTTTCCAGTCCAATCCGGCGCGCGCCGCTAAGTCGCTGACGTCAAGAAGGCTTCGGCTGATACCACGATGTCGAGTACCCATAACTATTCCCACGTAGCTTGTTAGTGCGTATAGGCCAATGGCCAGACTCAGATCAAATACCAAGATCTCGATAAGTGTGTTATTATGAAATAACCGCGGACAGCGACCAGGGCTAGGCCCACCTGTCTCCTAGGTGGTCGCAACCTGCCCTGTCGCTCCGCCACAAAGTAACCATCAGGGGGCTGCCGGGAACCCAGGCCCACCACTACCTGGGTGGAACCACCTGCCCCTTCATCCCCCATCTCCGAATCATCATCATGTGTATGTAATAGCATAATATATACCCATGATCACCACCCGAGTGATCACTGCCCGATAATATAGCATGGCAGACGGACAAGAATGTAGGGCCACTGATGGAATACTAGCATCCTATACTAACCATTACGAATGCAGGTACGGGTATCAACAAATGTAGCAAGAATGACAGTCTATGCAACAGAATAGGATTCATCGAATCATCATCAGTAGAAATTCTAATGCAATAGTAAGAGAGAAGAGAATAGGCGATATCTAGTGATCAAGGGGGGGGGGCTTGCCTGGTTGCTCTGGCAAGAAGGAGGGGTCGTCGTCGACGCAGTCGATCACAGTGGCACCGTCAGCGGTGTCAGTCCCAGCGTCTATCCGAGATAAGAGGGGGAAGAAATAATAAATATAAAGCAAACATCGCACCACAAAGCATAACATGGCAATACGCGGTGCTACGTGTGACCTAACGCGGTAGGAGGTGTTACCGACGAAGGGGGCAAACATCCGGGAAAGTATTCCCGGTGTTTCGCGTTTTCGGACTGATGAAACGGAGGGGGAAAGTTGCAGGTTCGGTATGATAGAGGTGTGTGGCGGATGAACAGACTGCTTATTCGGATTCGTCTCGTCGTTCTGAGCAACTTTCATGTATAAAGTATTTTCATCCGAAATACGGCTTAAAAGATATGATTTTCTAAAGTTTTTATTAATTTCTAGAATTTAATATTAATTAAATTAATTCGAAAAAGGATTTATGACATCAGCATGACATCATGCTGACGTCAGCATGGTTGACTGGTCAAACTGACTAGTGGGTCCCACCTGTCATCGACTGTTTAGATAATTAACAGTTAATTAAGTTAATTAGTGTTTAGGTTATTCTAAACAGAATTAATTAAGTTAATCAAGTAATTAAGTAATTAATTAATTAATACTTTATTATTTATTTATTTAATTATTTATATTTTTAATCCTTTTTTTTCAAATCGTTCTGGGGGGTGGGCCCCGGCTGTCAGTGGCCCACTAGGGGGCCTTAGTGGGCGACGGGCTAACGGGTGCTCGGGTGCTGGTGCCCGCACCCGAGGCCACCGAGGCGAGGAAAGGGCGCGACCAGGATTAGGCTCGGCCGGAGCGGAGCTTCGACGAGGCGAGGGCGAAGGCACGGCGGCGCTAGGCGAGGCGCTGGGCGGGGGCGGCGCTAGGCGCGGCGCTGGGCGGCTGTGGTGGCAGTAGGAAGCAGCAAAGCAGCGGCAAGTAGCAGTGAGCAGCCGCGGCAAGCAGTTGGAGCAGCTAAGCGGCCGCGAGCAGTAGCAGTTATAGGCACGCACGGTCCAGGGCGGCTACGGGCGCAACGCACGGCGACGGGAGCAGCGTAGTGCACCCAGGGAACGGCCGGAGCTTGGGCGGCGCGGGGTGGCGACAAACGGCGTCGGGGAGAGGGGAAGAAAGGGAACGGGTGGAGGCTCACATGGGAGTCATAGGGCATGGCAGCAAGCTCGGGGAGGCTCGAGGTGGCCAGCGTCGGCGGCGGTGAGGAGGAGGCCGGGGACGAGGACGCGAGGTCCGACGGCGAGGCGCGGCGGCGGGGTCGACGATGGGGTTGCTGACGGTGTGGCCGAGGCGGGTGCGCTCCGGGCAGCGGCGGTTGGTCAACGGGCGCCTGGGCGCCGGGGCGCGGTCGGGTCTCGAGCCCCGATCCAGATGGGATCGGGAGAAAAGTGGGGAATGAGTTCTAGGTCACGGTGGGGGGGGGAGGGGGGGCTGTGGAGGGCCATATAGGCCAGTGTGGCTCGGCCGGCCAGCTGGGCCATTCGGTCCAGTGGGCGGGGGGGTCTTTATCTTCTTTTTTTGTTTTGTTTTTCTTTTACCTTTTTCTTTTTCTGTTTTTCTTTTTATTACTTTATGTTTTCTCTTTACTTTCTAATTCAGTTTAGTTTTATAAAATACAATATTAATACCTAAATTGGTGCTATACATTAGCCCACTCCTTCAAAAGTTTGCCTCCCAAATAAAATAGTTTAATATTTTATAAATTATAAAAGACATTTAATTAATCATTTGTGATGTTTTATTTATTTATTTTAGGACATCTAAATACTTTAATTAATGTTGATTTCTTCACCAATATTCTTTAAGGATTATTTGTCACTTTTAGAACATTTTATTTTTGACTTTTGACAACTTTAATTACTTGACTTTGTTTTAAATTTGAATTTTGAATCGGTTTGTATCAACGTGAGATTAACAATGGGTAATCGTGGTGACGTGGCATCATTAGCAGAGGTTTACTGTAGCGTGATTACCCGGGCGTCACAAACCTGCCAGGTATTGTCGAACCTGCCCTCCAACACAACCATGTAGCGACGGACGTGCTCGTCCTCCTCGTGGACACGGTGACGTACAACCTCAGCGTGGTCCTCAAGCCTCCGTTCCGTCACTGGCATACGCGCTCGCCACCAAAGAAGGTTCGGGTCAACAACGGGCTGGCTCCTCACCAAGCTGCGCCCCCCGGAAGGAAGCACCTCCCAGTACTAGGCCGGCGGAGCCCAGTCCGGAACATGACCCCTCTGATCAAGCAGGCCTCCTCCGTCGAGTCGACGACGAGGATGCGGGATAGGCATCGTCGACATCGATGCGGAAATAATTGCTTGAACTAAAAGAATAAACTAGTTCTATTAATTCAACTAGTTCAACTAATAAGCACTTACTATAAATAAAAATGAACTAGGTATTACTAATAAAACTACATTCTATCACTAAAACTATAAAAAACTCTAAAAACAGAAAATTCATCTAACATTTCTATATAACTAAGTAACATTTCTGAAATTCATCTAACATTTGTATAACTAAAACAATAAAAAAACTAAAATCTAATTAATTCATTCATTCATCAAGAATCTTTGTATTTATCATTTCGGGGACGCCATTTCTATAACTAAAAGTATAAAAAACTAAATAAAAACATGCATCTAACATTTATATATGTAATTAATCTAACATATATATATATATATATATATATATATATATATATATATATATATATATATATATATATATATATATATATGTGTGTGTGTGTGTGTGTGTGTGTGTGTGTGTGTGTGTGTGTGTGTGTGTATATGTGTGTATATATAGTATCAAATTCCTTAACATTTTTCTACTAACATTTCTATATCTAAAATTCATCTAACTTTTCTATAATAACTAAAACTATAAAAAATAATGTGTGTGTGTACGGTGGGCGGCTGGGGGCTCACAGCGCGGCGACGATCGACGGCGGCAGCGGGGACGGCGACGGCGATGGGAAAGGCGACGACGATGGCGCGGAACGAGTCGGGGGCGGTGACGGGAGCGGGGGACGGCGTGCGGGTAGACGACAACATCAAGAGGAGCGAGAGGTGGGAGAAGAAAGTGAAATTTCCGCAAGTGCTGTTTATATAGGAGGGGCCTTTAGTACCGGTTGGAGCCACCAACCGATACTAAAGGTCGATTTTGGCAAGGCGAAGCGATGGGAAAGGAACACTTTAGTACCAGTTCGTGGCTCCACCCGGTACTAAAGATCCCGCCTTTAGTACCGTTTGGAGCCACGAACCGGTTCTAAAGGTCGTGTGCTCCCATCCCGTGGTGCACAAAGTTTAGTCCCACCTCGCCGAGCGAAGGGCAGCCGCACTAGGTTATAAACCCAGGCGCGGCTGCTTCTTCGAGCTCCTCTCTAAAGCAGGCTTCTGGGCCTAACTTTGTCGCGCTGCCCTGTGAGCCTGCTGGGCCTTATGGGCCTTGCAAATTCACGCCCAAGGCCTTGCAGGCCCACTGGGTAGCGCGCAAATAAGTTTTTTTATATGGTATTTTCTTTTATTTATTTCTAAATAGTTTTTTGCTTTATTTAGAGTTTCTTTGTGAGTATTTTTGCTTCATTTAGAGTTTCAAAAAAGTTCGGAGTTGTAACAAGTTAAAAAAAATAAAGTGTTGGTGTAACAGATGAGTTTTTACATCTGAAACCCTCATACTTCGAAAGAGATTGTCCTGTTTGTACACGAAGTCCATCCAGTTATTGTTGTCACCCTCTCCACTTTTTTGCACATGCTATGTGGGTGAAATGATGATACCATGCCAAATTTCAACCTTTTCAGAGTTCATTTTGTATTGCTTTTCAATTTCACGGTCATTTAGCTCTAAAAAAAATCAGTAAATGAATGAAAATTAGCAAATGATGTCAGAAAGGGTTGAAAGTTGATGACGTGGCTTTGAATCGTGCATACTGAACGCAAACAAATTCCGGAGTTGTAACAAGTTTAAAAAAATGAAGTGCCGATGTAACAAATGAGTTTTTTCATTCGAAACCGTGATACTTCGAACAAGATTGTCCAGTTTGTAGACGAAGTGCATCCAGTTTTTGCCGTGACCCTCTCTACTTTTTTGCACATTCTATGTGGGTGAAATGATGATACCATGCCAAGTTTCAACCTTCTCAGAGTTCATTTTGTATTGCTTTTCAATTTCACGGTCATTTAGCTCTCAAAACAAATCAGTAAATGAATGAAAAATAGCAAATGATGTCAGAAAGGGTTGAAAGTTGATGACGTGGCATTGAATCATGGATACTAAACGAAAAAAATGTCCAGAGTTGTAATAAGTTTTAAAAAATGAAGTGTCGGTGTAACATATGAGTTTTTTCGTCTGAAACCCTTATACTTCAAAAGAGATTGTCCAGTTTGTACACGAAGTGCATCCAGTTTTTGCCGTGACCCTCTCTACCTTTTTGCACATGCTATGTGGGTGAAATGATGATACCATGCCAAGTTTCAACCTTCTCAGAGTTCATTTTGTAGTGGTTTTCTATTTCATGGTCACTTAGCTCTCAAAAAAATCAGTAAATGAATGAAAAATAGAAAATGATGTCAGAAAGGGTTGAAAGTTGATGACATGGCTTTGAATCATGCATACTGAACACAAAAAAGTCCGGAGTTGTAACAAGATTAAAAAAATGAACTCTCGATGTAACAGATGAGTTTTTCGTCTGAAACCCTAATACTTCGAAATAGATTGTCTAGTTTGTACATGAAGTGCATCCAGTTTTTGCCGTGATGCTCTCTACGTTTTTGCACATGCCATGTGGGTGAAATGATGATACCATGCTAAGTTCCAACCTTTTCAGAGTTCATTTTGTAGTGCTTTTCAATTTCATGGTCATTTAGGTCTCAAAACAAATCAGTAAATGAATGAAAAATAGCAAATGATGTCACAGAGGGTTGAAAGTTGATGACGTGTCTTTGAAACGTGCATACTGAACGCAAAAAATTCTGGAGTTGTAACAAGTTCAAAAAAATGATGTGTCCGTGTAACAGATGAGTTTTTTCGTCCGAAACCCTGATACTTCGAAAGCGATTGTCCAGTTTGTACATGAAGTGCATCCAAATTTTGCCGTGACCCTCTCTACGTTTTTGCACATGCTATGGGCGTGAAATGATGATACCATGCCGAGTTTCAACCTTTTCACAGTTCATTTTGTAGTGCTGTTTTCAATTTCACGGTCATTTAGCTCTCAAAACAAATTAGTAAATGAATGAAAAATAGCAAATGATGTCAGAATGGGTTGAAAGTTGATGATGTGGCTTCGAATCGTGCATACTGAACGCAAAAAAAATCTGGAATTGTAATAAGTTTTAAAAAATGAAGTGCCGGTGTAACATATGAGTTTTTTCGTGCGAAACCCTGATACTTCGAAAGAGATTGTCCAGTTTGTACACGAAGTGCATCCAGTTTTTTCCGTGACCCTCTGTACTTTTTTGCACATGCTATGTGGGTGAAATGATGATATCATGCCAAGTTTCAACCTTTTGAGAGTTCATTTGTAGTGCTTTTCAATTTCACGGCCATTTAGGTCTCAAATGAAATCTGTAAATGAATGAAAAATAGCAAATGATGTCAGAAAGGGTTGAAAGTTGATGATGTGGCTCTGAATCGTGCATACTGAGTGCAAAAAAGTCAAGAGTTGTAACAAGTTTAAAAAAATGAAGTGCCTGTGTAGCAGATGAGTTTTTTTCATCTAAAACCCTGATACTTCGAAAGAGATTGTCCAGTTTGTACACGAAGTGCATCCAGTTGTTGCCATGACCCTCTCTACATTTTTGCACATGCTATGTGGGTGAAAAAATGATATTATGCCAAGTTTCAACCTTTTCAGAGTTCATTTTGTAGTGTTTTTCAATTTCACGGTCATTTAGCTCTCAAAACAAATAAGTAAATGAATGAAAAATAGCAAATGATGTTAGAAAGGGTTGACAGTTGATGACGTGGCTTTGAGTCGTGTATGCTGAACGCAAAAAAAGTCCGGAGTTGTAACAAGTTCACAAAAATGAAGTGCCGGTGTAACTCATGAGTTTTTTCGCCCAAAACCCTAATACTTCGAAAGAGATTGTCCAGTTTGTACACGAAGTGCATCCAGTTATTGCCGTCACCCTCTCTACTTTTTTGCACATGCTATGTGGGTGAAATGATGATACCATGCCAAGTTTCAACCTTTCCAGAGTTCATTTTGTAGTGCTTTTCAATTTCACGGTCATTTAGCTCTCAAAACAAATCAGTAAATGAATGAAAACTAGCAAATGATGTCAGAAAGGGTTGAAAGTTGATGACGCGGCTTTGAATCGTGCATATTGAACACAAAAAAAATCTGGAGTTGTAACAAGTGTAAAAAAAATGAAGTGCGGGTGTAACAGATGATTTTTTTCGTTCGAAACCCTGATACATCGAAAGAGATTGTCCAGTTTGTACATGAAGTACATCCAGTTTTTGCCGTGACCCTCTCTACTTTTTGGCACATTCTATGTGGGTGAAATGATGATACCATGCCAAGTTTCAACCTTTTCAGAGTTCATTTTGTATTGCTTTTCAATTTCACGGTCATTTAGCTCTCAAAACAAATCAGTAAATGAATGAAAAATAGCAAATGATGTCAGAAAGGGTTGAAAGTTGATGACGTGGCTTTGAATCATGCATATTGAACGAAAAAAGGTCCGGAGTTGTAATAAGTTTAAAAAAATGAAGTGTCGGTGTAACAGATGAGTTTTTTCGTCCGAAACCCTTATACTCCGAAAGAGATTGTCCAGTTTGTACACGAAGTGCATCTAGTTTTTGCCGTGACCCTCTCTACTTTTTTGCACATGCTATGTGGGTGAAATGATGATACCATGCCATGTTTCAACCTTCTCAGAGTTCATTTTGTAGTGCTTTTCAATTTAATGGTCATTTAGCTCTCAAAACAAATCAGCAATTGAATGAAGAATAGAAAATGTTGTCAGAAAGGGTTGAAAGTTGATGACATGGCTTTGAATCGTGCATAATGAACGCAAATAAGTCCGGAGTAGTAACAAGTTTAAAAAAATGAACTGCCGGTGTAACAGATGAGTTTTTTCGTCTGAAACCTACTTCGAAAGAGATTGTCCAGTTTGTACATGAAGTGCATGCAGTTTTTGCCGTGACCCTCTCTACTTTTTTGCACATGCTATGTGGCTGAAATGATGATACCATGCCAAGTTTCAACCTTTTCAGAGTTCATTTGGTAGTGCTTTTTCAATTTCATGGTCATTTAGCTCTCAAAACACATCAGTAAATGAATGAAAAATAGAAAATGATGTCAGAAAGGGTTGAAAGTTGACGACATGGCTTTGAATCGTGCATACTCGATGCAAAATAAGTCCGGAGTTGTAACAAGTTTAAAAAAAATGAAGTGCCGGTGTAACAGATGAGTTTTTTCGTCTGAAACCCTAATACTTCGGTAGATATTGTCCAGTTTGTACACGAAGTTCATCCAGTTATTTCCGTCACCCTCTCTACTTTTTGCACATGCTATGTGGGTGAAATGATGATACCATGCCAAGTTTCAACCTTTTCAGAGTTCATTTTGTAGTGCTTTTCAATTTCACGGTCATTTAGCTCTCAAAAAAAATCAGTAAATGAAGGAAAATTAGCAAATGATGTCAGAATGGGTTGAAAGTTGATGATATGGCTTTGAATCATGCATACTGAACGCAAAGAAAGTCCCGAGTTGTAAAAAGTTTTATAAAATGAAGTGCCGGTGTAAAAGATGAGTTTTTTCGTCCGAAACCATGATACTTCGAAAGAGATTGTCCAGTTTGTACATGAAGTGCATCCAGGTTTTGCCGTGACCCTTTCTACGATTTTGCACATGCTGTGAGGGTGAAATGATGATACCATGCCAAGTTTCAACCTTTTCAGAGTTCATTTTGTAGTGCTTTTCAATTTCACGGTCATTTAACTCTCAAAACAAATCAGTAAATGAATGGAAAATAGCAAATGATGTCAGAAAGGGTTGAAAGTTGATGACGTGGCTTTGAATCGTGCATACTCAATGCAAAAAAAGTCCGGAGTTGTACAAAGTTTAAAAAAATGAAGTGCCGGTGTAATAGATGAGTTTTTTTCGTCCGAAACCCTAATACTTCAAAAGAGATTGTCCAGTTTTACACAATGTGCATCCAGTTTTTGCCGTAACCCTCTCTACTTTTTTGCACAAGCTATGTGGGTGAAATGATGATACCATGCCAAGTTTCAACCTTTTCAGAGTTCAGTTTGTAGTGCTTTTCAGTTTCACGGTCATTTAGCGCTCAAAACAAATCAGTAAATGAATGAAAAATAGCAAATGATGTCACAGAGGGTTGAAAGTTGATGGCGTGGCTTTGAATCGTGCATACTGAACGCAAAAAAAGCCGGAGTTGTAACAAGATTAAAAAAATGAACTCTTGTTGTAACAGATGAGTTTTTTCGTCCGAAACCCTAATACTTCGAAATAGATTGTCCAGTTTGTACATGAAGTGCATCCAGTTTTTGCCGTCACCCTCCCTACGTTTTTGCACATGCCATGTGGGTGAAATGATGATACCATGCCAAGTTTCAACCTTTTCAGAGTTCATTTTGTAGTGCTTTTCAATTTCACAGTCATTTAGCTCTCAAAACAAATCAGTAAATGAATTAAAATTAGCAAATGATGTCAGAAAGGGTTGAAAGTTGATGACACGGCTTTGAATCGTGCATACTGAACGCAAAGAAAGTCCCGAGTTGTAAAAAGTTTTAAAAAATGAAGTGCCGATGTAAAAGATGAGTTTTTTCGTCCGAAACCATGATACTACGAAAGAGATTGTCCAGTTTGTACATGAAGTGCATCCAGGTATTGCCGTGACCCTCTCTACGATTTTGCACATGCTATGAGGGTGAAATGATGATACCATGCCAAGTTTCAACCTTTTTAGAGTTCATTTCGTTGTGCTTTTCAATTTCACGGGCATTTAACTCTCAAAACAAATCAGTAAATGAATGGAAAATAGCAAATGATGTCAGAAAGGGTTGAAAGTTGATGACGTGGCTTTGAATCATGCATACTCAATGCAAAAAAAGTCCGGAGTTGACAAAGTTTAAAAAAATGAAGTGCCGGCGTAACAGACGAGTTTTTTCGTCCGAAACCCTAATACTTCAAAAGAGATTGTCCAGTTTTACACAAAGTGCATCCAGTTTTTGCCGTAACCCTCTCTATTTTTTTGCACATGCTATGTGGGTGAAATGATGATACCATGCCAAGTTTCAACCTTTTCAGAGTTCAGTTTGTAGTGCTTTTCAATTTCACGATCATTTAGCCCTAAAAAAAAATCAGTAAATGAATGAAAAATAGCAAATGATGTCACAGAGGGTTGAAAGTTGATGGCGTGGCTTTGAATCGTGCATACTGAACGAAGAAATAAACCCGGAGTTGTAACAAGGTTAAAAAATGAACTCTAGTTGTAACAGATGAGTTTTTTCGTCCGAAACCCTAATACTTCGAAATAGATTGTCCAGTTTGTCCATGAAGTGCATCCAGTTTTTACCGTGACCCTCTCTACGTTTTTGCACATGCCATGTGGGTGAAATGATGATACCATGCCAAGTTCCAACCTTTTCAGAGTTCATTTTATAGTGCTTTTCAATTTCACGGTCATTTAGCTCTCCAAACAAATCAGTAAATGAATGAAAAATAGCAAATGATGTCACAGAGGGTTGAAAGTTGATGACGTGGCTTTGAAATGTGCATACTGAATGCAAAAAACTCCGGAGTTGTAACTAGTTTAAAAAAATGATGTGTCCGTGTAACAGATGAGTTTTTTCGTCCGAAACCCTGACACTTCGAAAGAGATTGTCCAGTTTGTACATGAAGTGCATCCAGTTTTTGCTGTGACCCTCTCTACGTTTTCGCACATGCTATGTGGGTGAAATGATGATACCATGCCGAGTTTCAACCTTTTCAGAGTTCATTTTGTAGTGCTTTTCAATTTCACGGTCATTTAGCTCTCAAAACAAATCAGTAAATGAATGAAAAATAGCAAATGATGTCAGAAAGGGTTGAAAGTTGATGATGTGGCTTCGAATCGTGCATACTGAACGCAAAAAAAATCTGGAGTTGTAATAAGTTTTAAAAAAATGAAGTGCCGGTGTAACAGATGA
>LR738710.1:517885228-517977450 GCA_902687465.1 Secale cereale
ATGATGTGGCTTCGAATCGTGCATACTGAACGCAAAAAAAATCTGGAGTTGTAATAAGTTTAAAAAAATGAAGTGCCGGTGTAACAGATGAGTTTTTTCGTGCGAAACCCTGATACTTCGAAAGAGATTGTCCAGTTTGTACACGAAGTGCATCCAGTTTTTTCCGTGACCCTCTCTACTTTTTTGCACATGCTATGTGGGTGAAATGATGATATCATGCCAAGTTTCAACCTTTTTAGAGTTCATTTTGTAGTGCTTTTCAATTTCACGGTCATTTAGCTCTCAAATGAAATCAGTAAATGGATGACAAATAGCAAATGATGTCAGAAATGGTTGAAAGTTGATGATGTGGCTCTGAATCATGCATACTGAGTGCAAAAAAAGTCCGGAGTTGTAACAAGTTTAAAGAATGAAATGCCTGTGTAACAGATGAGTTTTTTCATCTGAAACCCTGATACTTCGAAAGAGATTGTCCAGTTTGTACACGAAGTGCATCTAGTTTTTGCCATGACCCTCTGTACATTTTTGCACATGCTATGCGGGTGAACAGATGATATTATGCCAAGTTTCAACCTTTTCAGAGTTCATTTTGTAGTGCTTTTCAATTTCACGGTCATTTAGCTCTCAAAACAAATCAGTAAATGAATGAAAAATAGCAAATGATGTCAAAAAGGGTTAAAAGTTGATGATGTGGCTTTGAGTCGTGCATGCTGAACGCAAAAAAAGTCCGGAGTTGTAACAAGTTCACAAAAATGAAATGCTGGTGTAACTGATGAGTTTTTTCGTCCAAAACCCTCATACTTCGAAAGAGATTGTCCAGTTTGTACACGAAGTGCATCCAGTTATTGTCGTCACCCTCTCTACTTTTTTGCACATGCTATGTGGGTGAAATGATGATACCATGCCAAGTTTCAACCTTTTCAGAGTTCATTTTGTAGTGCTTTTCAATTTCACGGTCATTTAGCTCTCAAGACAAATCAGTAAATGAATGAAAATTAGCAAATGATGTCACAAAGGGTTGAAAGTTGATGACGCGGCTTTGAATCGTGCATATTGAACGCAAAAAAAAAATCCGGAGTAGTAACAAGTGTAAAAAATGAAGTGCGGGTGTAACAGATGATTTTTTTCGTCCGAAACCCTGATACATCGAAAGAGATTGTCCAGTTTGTACACAAAGTACATCCAGTTTTTGCCGTGGCCCTCTCTACTTTTTGGCACATTCTATGTGGGTGAAATGATGATACCATGCCAAGTTTCAACCTTTTCAGAGTTCATTTTGTATTGCTTTTCAATTTCACGGTCATTTAGCTCTCAAAACAAATCAGTAAATGAATGAAAAATAGCAAATGATGTCAGAAAGGGTTGAAAGTTGATGACGTGGCTTTGAATCATGCATATTGAACGAAAAAAGGTCCGGAGTTGTAATAAGTTTAAAAAAATGAAGTGTCGATGTAACATATGAGTTTTTTCGTCCAAAACCCTTATACTACGAAAGAGATTGTCCAGTTTGTACACGAAGTGCATCTAGTTTTTCCCGTGACCCTCTCTACATTTTTGCACATGCTTGGGTGAAATGATGATACCATGCCAAGTTTCAACCTTCTCAGAGTTCATTTTGTAATGCTTTTCAATTTCATGGTCATTTAGCTCTCAAAACAAATCAGGAAAATGAATGAAAAATAGAAAATTTTGTCAGAAAGGGTTGAAATTGATGACGTGGCTTTGAATCGTGCATAGTGAAAGCAAAAAAAGTCCGGAGTAGTAACAAGTTTAAAAAATGAACTGCCGGTGTAAAAGATGAGTTTTTTCGTCTGAAACCTACTTCCAAAGAGATTGTTCAGTTTGTACATGAAGTGCATCCAGTTTTTGCCGTGACCCTCTCAACTTTTTTGCACATGCTATGTGGGTGAAATGATGATACCATGCCAAGTTTCAACCTTTTCAGAGTTCATTTTGTAGTGCCTTTTCAAATTCATGATCATTTAGCTCTCAAAACACATCAGTAAATGAATGAAAAACAGAAAATGATGTCAGAAAGGGTTGAAAGTTGATGACGTGGCTTTGAATCGTGCATACTCGATGCAAAAAATTCTGGAGTTGTAACAAGTTTAAAAAATGAAGTGCCGGTGTAACAGATGAGTTTTTTCGTTCGAAACCCTGATACTTTGGAAGAGATTGTCCAGTTTGTACACGAAGTTCATCCAGTTATTGCCGTCACCCTCTCTACTTATTTGCACATGCCATATGGGTGAAATGATGATACCATGCCAAGTTTCAACCTTTTCAGAGTTCATTTTGTAGTGCTTTTTCAATTTCATGGTCATTTACCTCACAAAACAAATCAATAAATGAATGAAAAATAGCAAATGATGTCAGAAAGGGTTGAAAGTTGATGACGTGGCTTTGAATCGCGCATACTGAACGCACAGAAAGTCCCGAGTTGTAAAAAGTTTTAAAAAATGAAGTGCCGGTGTAAAAGATGAGTTTTTTCGTTCGAAACCATGATACTTCGAAAGAGATTGTCCAGTTTGTACATGAAGTGCATCCAGGTTTTGCCGTGACCCTCTCTACGTTTTTGCACATGCTATGAGGGTGAAATGATGATACCATGCCAAGTTTCAACCTTTTCAGAGTTCATTTTGTAGTGCTTTTCAATTTCATGGTCATTTAACTCTCAAAACAAATTAGTAAATGAATGGAAAATAGCAAATGATGTCAGAAAGGGTTGAAAGTTGATGACGTGGCTTTGAATCATGCATACTCAATGCAAAAAAGTCCGGAGTTGTACAAAGTTTAAAATAATGAAGTGCCGGTGTAACAGATGAGTTTTTTCGTCCGAAACCCTGATACTTCAAAAGAGATTGTCCAGTTTTTCACGAAGTGCATCCAGTTTTTGCCGTAACCCTCTCTACTTTTCTGCACATGCTCTGTGGGTGAAATGATGATACCATGCCAAGTTTCAACCTTTTTAGAGTTCATTTTGTAGTGCTTTTCAATTTCACGGTCATTTAGCGCTAAAAAAATCAGTAAATGAATGAAAAATAGCAAATGATGTCACAGAGGGTTGAAAGTTGATGGCGTGGCTTTGAATCGTGCATACTAAACACAAAAAAAATCCGGAGATGTAACAAGTTTAAAAAAATGATGTGCTGGTGTAACAGAAGAGTTTTTTCGTCCGAAACCCTGATACTTCGGACGAGATTGTCCAGTTTTGTACACGAAGTGCATCCAGTTTTTGCCGTGACCCTCTCTACTTTTTTGCACATGCTATGCGAGTGAAATGATGATATCATGCCAAGTTTCAACCTTTTTAGAGTTAATTTTGTAGTGCTTTCCAATTTCACGGTCATTTAGCTCTCAAATGAAATCAGTAAATGAATGAAAAATAGCAAATTATGTCAGAAAGGGTTGAAAGTTGATGATGTGGCGCTGAATTGTGCATACTGAATGCAAAAAAAGTCTGGAGTTGTAACAAGTTAAAAAAAGAATGCCGGTGTAACAGATGAGTTTTTTCGTATGAAACCCTCATACTTCGAAAGAGATTGTTCAGTTTGTACACGAAGTGCATCAGTTTTTGCCGTCACCCTCTCTACTTTTTTGCACATGCTATGTGGGTGAAATGATGATACCATGCCAAGTTTCAACCATTTCAAAGTTCATTTTTAGTGCTTTTCAATTTCACGGTCGTTTAGCTCTCAAAACAAATCAGTAAATGAATGAAAATAGCAAAAGATGTCAGAAAGGGTTGAAAGTTGATGACGTGGCTTCGAACTGTGCATGCTGAACGCAAAAAAAGTCCGGAGTTGTAACAAGTTTAAAAAAATAAAGTGTCGGTGTAATTGATGAATTTTTTCGTCTAAAACCCTGATACTTCGATAGAGATTGTCCAGTTTGAACATGAAGTGCATCTAGTTTTTGCCGTTACCCTCTCTACTTTTTTGCACATGCTATGTGGGTGAAATGATGATACCATGCCAAGTTTAACCTTTTTATAGTTCATTTTGTAGTGCTTTTGAATTTCACGGTCATTTAGCTCTCAAAACAAATCAGTAAATGATTGAAAAATTGGAAATGATGTCAGAAAGGGTTGAAAGTTGATGACGTGGCTTTGCATCGTGCATACTTGTCGGGGGAAACTGTCCACCACGAGCACCTATGGGACCGGAGCCCCTTGTACGTTGCGGTAAGGGAGCGGAGGGAGCACGAAGAGCGGATCGAGGAGAACACGCGGGCCGTTTACCCAGGTTCGGGCCACGCGGACGTGTAAAACCCTACTCCTGCTTAGATTGTATTGAGTTCTTGGGCTCGGGAGCTTGAAGAACTAGCTACACCGAGCGTGAGAGTTGCTAAGGGTCCGAACCCCCCTCTACGTTGTGCATGGGCCTCCTTTTATAGCTCAAGGGGTCACCGACAGGTGTCAATGTAGAGGAGGGTAAAAATGTAACTTTGGTGGTAGTTGTAACAGTGTGGGAATAGTGTGTGAACAGTGGATGAACAGTGGTCATCACCTAACTTTGACAGTGGGGGACAAGGGCATTAAATGCCCCTCACCGTCGACCCCAAAAGCACCCGTCCATGCGTCTCCGCTCGACACGATGGTAGCCTCGTCACCGTGGATCGCCACCATGTACCCCAGGCTGCACAGCCTTCCGCCACGCGTCCCTGGAAGGGCCCCAGGGCGACGCGTGGGCAGATGAGCTGGAGCGCGGGCACACAGCGTAGCTCTCCCCCGGCAAGCATCTTGCCGGGGCCTTGACCTTGCCGGGCTCTGAAGCTTGTCGCTCCCCGGGTCCTGCCGGAGCGCAGGGTGCGCCGAGGCATGCCTTCTGAGATGCAGTCTTCTGGTCTTCCTAGCAAGCTCCTCTTGCCAGGGTCTTGTGTTAATGTGATAGTCTTGAGCCTGGGACGGCCTTCCCGGCAAGCTCTACTTGCCGGGGTCTTGATCTTCTGTCTTGTATACTTTGTTCTTGAATGGCTTAATAAGGACCGGAAAGGTTTCCGGCAAGCACGCGGTAAACCCTGCCGCGGGAAGCTGCTACTGCCCGTGCACAAGTTGGGGTACTAAGGTACCCCTATCTTAGTACACCGACAGGAGCCCCCGGGCCTGGGCCACACACGGTGCCGAGCGCTGTTGGGCCAGGCCCAAAACAGTGCATGGGCACGCGCGGCCCACGGCAAGCCGTAGATTCCCTTCCGCATCCGCCGCGCCCCTCCCTAACGGCACGCGTCGATTGCGGCGTCGTGGGAGAGATCGTGGCCTCGTTCTTTAATGGGAAATGCGGAGCGTCCCCCACTCCCCCTTTAAAAGCAGAGGAAGCAGGGGCAGTTTCCCTCCTTCGTCTTCATTGCGTCTTCAACCTCCAGAAAACCTCCGCTGCTCTTTGCCTCCACCCCTCCCCCGCCGTCTTCCGCATTCGCGGCGTCGTCGAGCTCCTCGCCCCTTCCCTCGCCGCCTCCGCCATGGCCCCGAAGAGCGAGAAGGTGAAAGCGGAGAAGGCCAAGAGGGAGAAGTCCGAGCAGGCGGCGAAGCATGTCGCCCTGCGGAAGAGGAACGTGGTCTTCGCGCCAAGGCTCAGCGCAAGGGAGCTGTGGAACAAGTAATACCTTTTCTGGGCCAAGGAGACTAAAGCTCATCCCCGCACCAGAGTCTACCCCGCCGTCGCCAGAGATCTGTTTCCCGGCGGGTATTTCTTCTTCGCTGTCTTCTTTCACTGCGGCTTGTGCCCTCCATTCTCGGAGTTTTTCTGTGACATCATGAACACATACGGCCTCCACCTCCTAGACTTCACCCCCAACGCCATCCTTATGATGGCGGTATTCGCACATCTGTGCGAAAACTATGTAGGGATCCATCCCAACGTAGCGCTCTTTCGCCATTTCTTTATGCCTAGAGCAGAGGCTGGCGCTCCCCTCTCCGGAGGTATCTCCTGGATCTTCCGTTTGAACAAGAAGGATTCATATCTGAAAGGAGAACTCCGTGGCAAGTGGGAAGAATGGCGCGCAGATTGGTGTTGGGTAGTGGAGGACCAGCCGGAGCCTTTTACTGCGCCGCGCACAACAGCCATAGTGCGCGGCAGAGACTGGAGCGAGTTGGCCCCGGAGGACGGCAAGCTCAACATCGCCCTTATCAGGATACTTCGTCTTCGGGTAGCTAAGTTGACCATTGGAGAGGTAGGGGCAGATTTCCTCCGCCGCCGCATTGCCCCTTTACAGGAGAGGAAAAGGCCAGCATGGGAGTTTGGCAATGCGGCGGATATTATGAGGCTGCGCCCAGGATTGAACTTCAACTTCACGGCTTTGGAGCTGAAGGGGATGGTCCGGGAGCTTTTCAAGCACGACCCGGCCCACCCGGAGTGGTTTGCATCTCCCCGGGGAGTGGTGCCGCTGTGCAACAGCACTGCCCGGGACTCCTTGCGCGTGGCGATGCCCGCGTGTGACTCTCACGGCGTCGACCCCACCTGGATAGAGCCTCCACCGGACGCGATTCTGAGTTTCTTCGACAACTTGGTCGAGGTGCCGAAGAACACCAAGGAGAACAAAGGTCTCACCCGGGCCACCACAGAGCGGGATATAGCCTATATCGCTTCCCGGATGGAAGAGGCCGCCGCAGCCGCAGCGGCGAGAGACTTCGGATTCACCATCGACGAGGCGCAGGCCGCGGACGAGGCGTGCCAAGCGGAGGAGGCAGAGATCCGCAGACTGCTCAAGCTTCTGCCCGACGAGCTTGCCGGGGTTCCCTCCCTGAGGCATGCCGGGATCCCAGGGGTTGTGAGCGAGGCCGCCGCAAGAGGCGAGGCTGTCGGAGGGAGCAGAGGTGCCGGAGGGAGCGGAGCCACCGGAGGGAGCGGGGCCGCAGGGCAGGATGCTGGACCCAGCGGGCCTGCTGGGGAGGAGGAGGAAGACGTCGAGGCCGATGAAGACACCGGCGGATCTCTAGGACTCGACGACGACGCCTCCTCGTCGTCGGAGAACTCCCCACCTCCGGCAAGTCCCAAGCAAGCGCCGGGGAAACGCCTCCGCAAGGCGGCTACAGCGACGAGGACGCAGGCGCCCCGACAGCAGCCTGCTCGCCGGGCGGCGTGAGCCAAACCGCGACGGAGGCGCCCCGCGCACCAGCCGCGGCGGAGGCGCTCCACGCACCAACCGCGTCGGAGGCGCCCCGCGCACCAGCGCCAAGCGGAGGGGGATCCTCCCAGAGCGAAGCGGCCGCTCCGCCTGCTCCTCGGGCCTCGACGTCAACGGGGGCGGGGTCTTCGCAGCCCCCAGCCCCGGGGACCACCAAGCGCCCGAGTGAGCCTTCTCCTCCTGCCCCTCGCGCGGGAGCACCTCAGGTGGAGTTCGATTTCTCCGCCCTCAGCTCCGACGACGACGAGGAAGAGGAGTAAGTGTTTGTAATTTGTAACTTCTTCGATTCTTTCTTTGTCTTGATTCTGATCTTGTTCTTGCTTTGATTTCAGATCCCTGGCCCAGCGGATGGCGAAGCGGGCCAAGATCCCTGTGGTCGAGGTTGACGATGACTCGCCCGTCGCGGCGACAGGAGACGCGCCGGCGACGAACTTGCCGGATCAACCCGCTGCCCCGAGGAGCAGCCCCCAGCGCAGCCCCCAGCGTAAGTCTGGTCCTGAGCTCTCTGCTCGTCGGGTGCGCTTGGGGTTTTTGCTTGTACTAATGTCTTGTTGCCTTGTTTGTTTTGTGCAGAAGTGGAGCCGCAGCCACAGGGACGCCCGGAGACTGCCCCCGACGAGTCGCAGATTCCACCCTCCCCGCCAAGGGCGAACTCCCCGGCGAGGGAGGACGCTCCACCAAGGACGGGCTCCCCGCCAAGGACGGGCAGCCCGACGAGGGTGGCCACCCCGCCAAGGGAGGGCACGGGCGGCCCTCCGCCAGCAGGGGCCACTGCTCCACCGCCAAGGGAGGACTCCCCGGCGAGGGAGCCGGTCGTCGACGAAGTCCGCGAAGGTGAGTCTTGTAGCTTGGTCTTCTTGAACTTGTCTTTTTGGATATTTGCTTAATCGTTTCTTTTCTTCTTCTTCTGTTAGATCCTCCTCCTCCGGAGCGGATGGAGACGGAGGTCACCGTCGAGGAAGAGGTGCACGGCGGCGACGGCAACGCCACTGCCACTGAGGGCATGGCTGGAGCCGACGAGCCCGCCGCTGAGGAGACCGCCCCGGCCGCAGACGCTGCGGCCGGGGAGGGGGACGGCGACCACACTGCTGGCCCGGAGGCTGCAGGAGCGTCAAGCGCTGCACCGGCCGCCGATCCCTCCGTCGCCAAAGAGCAGCCGGGCGTTTATCTTGAGGCCCCCAATGGTGTCTTCATACAAGTCCCTTGGGGGTCTTCGTCGCGAGCTCCCGTGGAGGGAGAGACCTTTGATGGAGAGGTCCTCGCCTCCGCGGGGTTGAAGATTGTCGAAGCGCCTGGCGGGAGCGACGAGCCCGAAGAGGAGAAGCTTCTTCGCCAGCTCCTGGCCCTTTAACGGGCCAGGCAGGCGAAACTGGAGTCCCGGGAAGTCCTCACCGCCAAGGCTGGAGCAGACTTGGAGAAGCGCGCCGTGGAGCTCCGCGCCGCCAACCAGGCGGCCCTCCGCGACTTGGCGGAGGAGCGCGAAAGGCTTGCCGGAGAGCAGCAAGAGTTCCTCCTGGAGAAAGCTGAGGCCGAGGAGCAGCAGCGACTGGTTGGTGAAGAGCTGTCCCGGCGAGAAGGAGCGCTCAACCAGCGGAAGGTTGAGCTCGACGCCCATGACGACGGGCTCACCGCCCGGGAGCAAGCTATGAAGGAGGCGAAGGAAGCCGCAGTCGCCGCGGAAACCGCCAAGAGGGACCTGGAGCTCAAGGTTGAACAGTTGGAGCGGTACCTGAAGGCCAGCGAGGACAGGGTCACCGCGCTCAACGTAGAGCGCGAGAAGGACGCCCACACCAACTCCGATCTTCAGGTACGCCTCTCCAAGAAAGGCGACGAGCTTACCGCCACCAAGGACTCGATCGCTGACTTGGAGTTGAAGGTCTCCACTTTGAAAGATTCACTCGACGCCGCCCGGGACCGCGAGACCAAGCTGAAGGAGGAGCTCCGCAAGGAGCGGGAGCTGGTGGAGAGCGCTGCCACCTCCGCAAACAACTTCAACCGGGCGGTGGAGCAATGGACGGAGGACCTGGTCACTTCCGCCGCCAAAATCGACAAGGAACTGATGGCGCTGAGGGTGGAGCACCTCGTGTATTCTCCGGACCCGAATCTCCCCCACAGCGCCAAGCTAAGTCTCTTCTTCAGGGGGATCGCGCCGGCGCTTGCACGTCTGCAGGAGAAGCTCCCCGCGCAGCTGGCCGAGGAGTCGCGCCAGCTCTGTGCGGGTACCTTGGAGCGCGTCTTGACGAAGATAGTCTACCGCAACCCTGGCATAAATCTCGTCAACGTTCTCCGCAGCTTGCCTGCCGACGCAGATCAGGAGGCGCTGAAGGCGCAGGTCGCCCACATCATCGCCAATGTGAACAAGATCTCCAGGCGTGAAGGCGACCGCGTAGATTAGGCCTCTTTCTTTTTATTTCCTTTGCTGCTGCAAAGTGTGCCATGAACATGAATCTATTAGTCATTGCGACAAGTTATCTCTGTAATATATTATCTTATTTTGAGCAATCAGTGCAATGTTATCTCCCTTGCTTTTAGTCCTTTACTTTGTATGCTTTTTACCCTACGCTTTTAGGAAACTTGCCGGCAAGGGGCCCTTGCCGCGAGCGCTGAGTGCTGGACTCTGAGCAGCCTGCTGGCAAAGGCCTTACCGGCAAGTAACCTTGCCGCAGCTAGTCGCAACGCACTTAGTTTGTTGAGCGAACTCGAAAACGAAGCAAGGGCGCGACACTTGTCGCAGCTCACTTAAGTCGTTGAGCGTACTCGAAAACAAAGTAAGGGTGCGGCTAGCCACGGGTATGTTCCTCCGCGCACAGGTTTTCCATACAAAGTGTGGTTGTTCAAGGAAGATAACTAAAATTTAAAAATTTGAACTGCTCAAATTCTGGTAACTTAGCTTTCATATATTGCTTGTTCTCCGGCAAGCTTCTCTTTCTTGAACAGCACTTGGTTCATCCTCCATCTCCTTCCCCCCCGGCAAACTTGTGCGCGAGGAACATTCCTTCTGCTTAAGAGGGAAAGAAAAAGAAGAGGGAAAACAAGTATAGGGCCTTTCGGCGTGGTAATGCTTACCGGGGATGTGTGTTGCACAAGATGCCAAACAATGCATGCAAATAACGAAGAAAAGCATGGAAAAGGCAAATGGTGCAAAACACAAAAGCTTTACTGATGCACGGGATCTGCGCCCGGCTTTGTACAAAGGATTACATGCAACAGCGGCAAGACTCATACAAAATGTGGTTGCCGGAGCAGATCACAGCAACCGCGCCTTATGGGTGAAACTTGCGAAGATGCTCTATGTTCCAGGAGTTGCTCACCGGTAAGCCTTCTTCGGTCTCGAGGCGGACAGCGCCGGGCCTTGTGACTTGTCTCACCCGATAAGGGCCTTCGCACTTCGGCGTCAACTTGTTGGAATTCTTGGCGGACTGAACACGCCGAAGAACAAGGTTGCCTTCCTCGAGACTCCTGGCCTTGACCTTGCGGCTATGATAGCGGCGCAAGGCTTGCTGGTATCGAGCAGCTCGTACAGCAGCCTGGAGACGTTCCTCCTCGAGGAGCAATGCATCATCTTGTCGCAGTTGCTCTTGCTCGAGCTCATCATAAGCGAGCACTCGAGGAGATCCGTATACGAGTTCCGTGGGGAGAACTGCCTCTGCTCCATAGACAAGAGCAAAGGGTGTCTGTCCGGTGGCTCGACTTGGTGTCGTTCTGATTGACCAAAGAGCCGCCGGCAACTCATCTATCCAGTTTCTTCCGCACTTGCGCAGCCTGTCGAAGGTTCTTGTCTTGAGTCCGCGCATCACTTCAGCATTGGCCCTCTCCGCTTGACCGTTGCTCCTCGGGTGAGCAACAGAAGCGAAGCAGACCTTGGCGCCAAGGTCTTGGACGTATTGCATGAAGGTGCGACTAGTGAATTGTGTACCGTTGTCGGTGATGATCCTGTTTGGGATCCCGAAACGGCAAACAATCGACCTGAAGAACCG
Organism: Secale cereale; assembly: GCA_902687465.1. NCBI lineage: Eukaryota > Viridiplantae > Streptophyta > Magnoliopsida > Poales > Poaceae > Secale > Secale cereale. The sequence goes on from LR738710.1 coordinate 517,896,331, forward strand.
GACTGCTGACTGTGTTGTCACCTTTCTCACCGGTTCCACTTCTGGCCACTTTGTGAACTTGTCGATTGCAACGTACAAGTACTCAAAGCCCCCGACAGCACGGGGGAAGGGGCCGAGGATATCGTGCCCCCAGACCGAGAAGGGCCAGGACAAAGGGATCGTCTGGAGAGCTTGAGCTGGCTGATGAATTTGCTTGGCATGGAACTGGCACGCTTCACACTTGGTTACTTGTGCAGTTGCATCTTGGAGGGCTTCTGGCCAGAAGAACCCTTGCCGGAACGCCTTCCCGGCAAGTGCCCTTGCGCCAATGTGGTGGCCACATATGCCTCCATGTATTTCTGCCAACAGCTTCTGTCCATCTTCTCTGGAAATGCACTTCAACCTGACACCATTGAGTCTTCTTCTGTACAGTTCATTATTAACGAACTGGTACATACTTGACTGCCTGGTTATCTTCTCTATCTCTTCTGGGTCGTCGGGAAGTTCTCCAGTTTGCAGAAAACGGAAAATCTGCTGTGCCCATGCCGGAGCCCGAGGCTCAACAGCAAGGACTAAAGGCATGAGGGCCGCTGCGGGAACCTCAGCTTCTGCGGCAAGAACCTGCAGTTCTGCCGGAGCTGACGGTCCCCCGGCAAGCCTGCCGGGGCAAGGCTTGTCGGGAACGCTTGCTTCAACTGTACAGACCCTTGGGTCTGCAGGAGCAAACTGTTCCTCAGTGTTTTGGTTGTTGATCTTGGGGACCTTGGCGGCGGCTTCAGGAAGATCGGCCGGCAAGTAGTCGCCGGAGACCAACTTTCTCTTCTTACTTTGCCCAATTGATGGTGTAACGGATGGCTGAGTTAGCTTGAGCAGGAAGGTCCCTGGTTCCACAGGTAACTTCATCGCGGCACACTTTGAAAGGCCATCTGCAATATCATTCTGAGCTCTCGGGACATGCTCCTTTTGCAGACCTTCAAAGTGTTCTTCAAGCTTCCTCACTTCATCTACATAAGCTTCCATCAAAGGGCTCTGGTAACTCTTGTTAACTTGTCGGACCACCAACTGAGAATCTCCCCGCACAACCAACTTCTTTATCCCAAGCTCGGCTGCAATTCTGAGGCCGGCAAGCAGACCTTCATACTCAGCAGTATTGTTTGTCGCTTGTTCCTTGGGAAAGTGCATCTGGACAACATACTTGAGGTGCTCTCCGGTGGGCGCTATGAGTACCACGCCGGCACCGGCGCCTTGCAGCGAGAAGGCACCATCAAAGTACATTACCCATTCACTGCTTGCTTCTTGTGCGGGGATGCTTGTCTCAGGAACTTCTTCATCGGGCGTTGGGGTCCATTCAGCTATGAATTCTGCCAAAGCTCTGCTCTGTATGGTTGAAGTACTCTCAAACTTGAGACCAAAGCTCGACAGCTCCAGTGCCCACTCGACGATCCTGCCTGTTGCTTCTGGATTCTGCAATATCCTCTTCAACGGAAAGCGAGTGACCACTGTTATCTCATGTGCTTGGAAGTAATGGCGCAGCTTTCTCGAGGCCATGAGGAGACCGAAAAGCAACTTCTGCACCCCGGAGTATCTTGATCTAGCCCCCTGCAAGAGGGAACTCACAAAATACACCGGGCGCTGCACCATCTTCCTTCGCACTTCTCCTTGTTCCTGCGCAGAGTTATCCTTGTCGGGGCCAGAGCTTGCCGGTGGAGCCTCCTGCTTGTCGCTGGACTCGCTTGCCGGTGATGTAGACTCTTCCTCCGCCTCCCTCTCCGCTACCAACGCAGCACTAACCACTTGATTGGTTGCCGCTAAGTACAGCAGCAACTTCTCTTGTGGTTTAGGTGCGACAAGTATTGGAGTGGAGGATAGGTACCCTTTCAAGTCTTGCAGCGCTGCCTCCGCTTCCGGAGTCCATTTCATAGGACCCGCCTTCTTCAAAATTTTGAAGAAAGGCAGGGCGCGTTTTGCAGACTTTGAAATGAACCTACTGAGGGCAGCTACACAACCTGCAAGTCTCCTTACGTCCTTGACGCGCTTCGGGGCTTCGATCTGCTCGATGGCTTTTATCTTGTTGGGATTGGCTTCGATCCCCCTCTGGGACACAAAGAACCCGAGAAGCTTGCCGGAGGGGACTCCAAAGACGCACTTCTCGGGGTTCAACTTGAGCTGGATCTTGCGCAGATTTGCAAACGTTTCTTCTAAATCTTGGATCAGGGTATCTCTGCTCTTGCTCTTGACCACTATGTCATCTATGTAAGCCTCTACATTTCTGTGGATCTGTGGATCAAAAGCAGTGTGCACCACCCTCGCAAATGTGGAGCCTGCATTTTTTAATCCAAAGGGCATGCGTATGAAGCAATATGTGCCGCATGGAGTGATAAATGCAGTCTTCTCTTCATCTTCCTTGGCCATGAATATCTGGTGGTAGCCTGAATATGCATCAAGGAAGGAAAGCAGCTCACATCCAGCGGTGGAGTCAACAATCTGGTCAATGCGCGGCAAGGGAAATGGATCCTTGGGACATGCTTTATTCACATCAGTGAAGTCTATACACAGTCTCCACTTCCCGTTGGCCTTACGCACGACAACTGGATTCGCTAACCATGTGGGATGGATCACGCCTCTAACCAGGCCTGCTGCTTCTAGCTTCTTGATCTCTTTGACAATGAATTCTTGGCGCTCCACAGCTTGCTTCCTGACCTTCTGCTTGACGGGCCGCGCATGAGGACAAACAGCAAGCTTGTGCTCAATTACCTTCCTGGGAACGCCGGGGATGTCAGATGGTTGCCACGCAAACACATCGACATTCGCCCGCAGGAAGGCAACGAGCGCGCTTTCCTATTTGTTGTCAAGTGTAGCACTGATGGTGAAGGTACCACCAGTGCCATCCTCCTTGGCGGACACCTTCTTGGTTGCCGGTGGAGCGGCCATTCCTTTCTTGCACTTGCCGGTGGAGCTCGATTGAACGTCCTCGACGGCAGCGCAGCACTCCGAAGAGGTGCGTTTGCCGGAGTGGGTCCCAGAGCACTTGCCGGACTTGGTCTTGGTCTCCTTCCCCCCGGGAGCTTCAGCGGCAAGTGTGTTGCTCTCCGCTGCGGCTGCTGCATCCCGGTATATCTTGTCGGCGCAGATAAGCGCGTCCTTCTTGTCGCCAGGGACAGAGATGACGCTTATCGGCCCCGGCATCTTGAGTACATTGTAGGCATAGTGGGAAGCTGCCATGAACTTGGCGAGGGCAGGACGTCCAAGTATCCCATTGTATGGCAATGGGATGTCGGCCACGTCAAAGGTTATCCTCTCCGTCCTGAAGTTGAGCTCCCCGCCAAAGGTCACTGGCAGAGTGATCTTCCCCTTGGGCTTGCTCCTTCCCGGGTTTATTCCTTGGAACGAACCGGTCTCTTCGAGCTCGCCGTCTGGGATCTGGAGTTTCTTGATCATAGCCGAGGAGATCAAGTTCAGGCCGGCCCCGCCGTCAACCAACATTTTGGTGACCTTGAGGTTGCGGATTGTTGGTGAGACCAACATCGGCAAGCACCCGACCGCAGTGGTGCGGTCAGGGTGATCCTCAAGATAAAAAATGATGGGCGTGCAGGACCACTTCAGGAGCCTGCGTGACTCAACGGGCGGCTCAGCTGCATTTACCTCCCGCACCCACTGCTTGAGTTGGCGGTGGGAAGTATGCAGAGAGGCGCCTCCGTCGACACACAGAACTTCTGTGGCCTTCTGGAACTCTTGCTCGCTGTTATCGCCTTCCTCCATGTCGTCGTCGTCGTCTTCTTCTTCATCCTTGTCGCGGCCCCGGGGAGGTCGATCACCTTGCCGCTGCTTGGCCTTGCCGCGGCGCCCTCCCCGGCCATTGAATGGCCGCTTCTTGCTTGGCTCTCCCCCGCCACCTTGGGCCTTCTCCTTGTCGCGCCGCTCGTATTCAACTTTCTGCTGCTCTACGAGGTACTCGACGCGCTTGCAGTTCGAAAGGTCATGACCCTTGGTGCGGTGGATCTTGCAATATTGCTTGTCGGAGCCGTCCTGCTTGTCGGCTGCCGCTACAGGGGCAGGCTCCTTGCCGGAGCCGCCAGCCTGTGCCTTCTTGGCGGGAGCCTCCTTGCCGGACTGCTCGACGACCAGCACTTCCTTGCTCTTCTTTCTTCTGTTGTTTCGTCGCCGGCTCTTCTGTGCCGGGGCGGCGTCCTCGCTGTCACTTCCCCCTGCGCCAGCATCCTCCCCGGGGAGTCTCCTCCCCTCTTCGGCGCGCGCGCACTTGTCAGCCAGAGCGTAGAGCTCGCTGACATCCCGTATCTTGGTCATGTCCATCTCTTCTCGCATGCGGCGGTTACGCACGTTCTGGTGGAACGCGCTGATAACCGCAGCAGGGTGGACGTCGGGAATGTTGTGCTGCACGCGGCTAAATCGTTGAATGTACTTGCGCAGGGGTTCTCCTTCCTTCTGGGCCAAGATGTGGAGATCACTCTCCTGGCCGTGGGGTTTGTGGCCGCCTGTGAAGGCACCAACAAATTGATGGCACAAATCTGCCCATGAAGAAATGGAGCCTTCCGGCAAGTGCATAAGCCAAGAACGAACGTTCGGCTTAAGCACCAGCGGGAAGTAATTCGCCAGTATCTTCTCGCCGCGTCCCCCGGCAGCCTGCACCGCGATGGTGTAGATGCTGAGGAACTCCGAGGGGTGAGTCTTGCCGTCGTACTTCTCGGGTACGTCGGGCTTGAAGTTTTTCATGCTGGGCCACTGGACACGCCGCAGCTCATGGGTGAACGCAGGGCAACCTGCCGCATACGACAAGTCACCTGGTTCACCGGGCGCGTGCGTGTCGACAGCGGTCCCAGCGCGCTGATCTGATTGTCGCCGGGCTTCTCGGCGGCGCTCGATCATTGTCCGAGCATCTTCTTGTCGCCGATCGTCAAGGACTTGGCGCTGGTCCCGACGAGCCCGCGGATCCGACGACGCCGTGGAGTCGTCGTCGACGTTGATCCGGCGGGGAGGCGTCTTCTGCTTCCGCGGCGGGGAGTGCACGGTGGTTGCACCCCCGGCGGTCTTGTCGCCATCGGCCTTCATCTGTTCGACTTGCCGTGGCCGCGATGTCGCCGGATGCTGCGGCGTGTCGTTGTTGGCGAAGGAGATGAGGCTTTGGATCGTCGCCCTCCAGTCCTCGGCTTTGTCTGCCGCTGGAGGGAAGTCGAGGAGCAGTTGCGCTCTTGCGAGAGCTTCTGCTGGAAAGGAGGGAAGCGGCGGCGAGCGGTGCGAGGAGCGAGATATGCTCGGACTTCTAACAGGGTTAGAAGGAGCAGTCTCTCGCCCCGGCGACCGCGCCTTGCTCGTGCCAGGGCGATGGCCTTGAGCGTCCCGCGATCCTCCGGTTTGTCCTTGGCCCAGCAAGCGGATGGTACCTCCTGTACCACGGCGCTGCTGGCCTGTCGTCTGCTGAGATGGACGTGGCGCGTTTACGGACACCGAGGCCTTGGAATTGGTCCGGTCGTCCGCCTTGTCCTTGGACTTGGTGGCGCCATGAGTTTCCTCGCCGGCGACCACCCTTCCGCCGGCGTCTCCTCCACCCACCGTTGGTTCTGGTGGTGGGGGAATCGACGCAGACGGGCCTGCGACCTCCGAAGCTTTCTTCTTCGGGGCCATGCTGTTGCTGATGAGGTTGATGAAGCTGGAGAGGTTGATGAAGAATGCGCCCGCGTGAGCGCCGGATCAGGTTCGCACAACCTCGACGCCCCCTACCTGGCGCGCCAAAGAAACTCCAGATCCCAGACGGCGAGCTCGAAGAGACCGGTTCGTTCCAAGGAATAAACCCGGGAAGGAGCAAGCCCAAGGGGAAGATCACTCTGCCAGTGACCTTTGGCGGGGAGCTCAACTTCAGGACGGAGAGGATAACCTTTGACGTGGCCGACATCCCATTGCCATACAATGGGATACTTGGACGTCCTGCCCTCGCCAAGTTCATGGCAGCTTCCCACTACGCCTACAATGTACTCAAGATGCCGGGGCCGATAAGCGTCATCTCTGTCCCTGGCGACAAGAAGGACGCGCTTATCTGCGCCGACAAGATATACCGGGATGCAGCAGCCGCAGCGGAGAGCAACACACTTGCCGCTGAAGCTCCCGGGGGGAAGGAGACCAAGACCAAGTCTGGCAAGTGCTGTGGGACCCACTCCGGCAAACGCACCTCTTCGGAGTGCTGCGCTGCCGTCGAGGACGTTCCATCGAGCTCCACCGGCAAGTGCAAGAAAGGAATGGCCGCTCCACCGGCAACCAAGAAGGTGTCCGCCAAGGAGGATGGCACTGGTGGTACCTTCACCATCAGTGCTACACTTGACAACAAATAGGAAAGCGCGCTCGTTGCCTTCCTGCGGGCGAATGTCGATGTGTTTGCGTGGCAACCATCTGACATCCCCGGCGTTCCCAGGAAGGTAATTGAGCACAAGCTTGCTGTTTGTCCTCATGCGCGGCCCGTCAAGCAGAAGGTCAGGAAGCAAGCCGTGGAGCGCCAAGAATTCATTGCCGAATAGATCAAGAAACTAGAAGCAGCAGGCCTGGTTAGAGGCGTGATCCATCCCACATGGTTAGCGAATCCAGTTGTCGTGCGTAAGGCCAACGGGAAGTGGAGACTGTGTATAGACTTCACTGATGTGAATAAAGCATGTCCCAAGGATCCATTTCCCTTGCCGCGCATTGACCAGATTGTTGACTCCACCGCTGGATGTGAGCTGCTTTCCTTCCTTGATGCATATTCAGGCTACCACCAGATATTCATGGCCAAGGAAGATGAAGAGAAGACTGCATTTATCACTCCATGCGGCACATATTGCTTCATACACATGCCCTTTGGATTAAAAAATGCAGGCTCCACATTTGCGAGGGTGGTGCACACTGCTTTTGAGCCACAGATCCACAGAAATGTAGAGGCTTACATGGATGACATAGTGGTCAAGAGCAAGAGCAGAGATACCCTGATCCAAGATTTACAAGAAACGTTTGCAAATCTGCGAAAGATCCAGCTCAAGTTGAACCCCGAGAAGTACGTCTTTGGAGTCCCCTCCGGCAAGCTTCTCGGGTTCTTTGTGTCCCAGAGGGGGATTGAAGCCAATCCCGACAAGATAAAACCCATCGAGCAGATCGAAGCCCCGAAGCGCGTCAAGGACGTAAGGAGACTTGCAGGTTGTGTAGCTGCCCTCAGTAGGTTCATTTCAAAGTCTGCAGAACGCGCCCTGCCTTTCTTCAAAATCTTGAAGAAGGCAGGTCCTATGAAATGGACTCTGGAAGCGGAGGCAGCGCTGCAAGACTTGAAAGGGTACCTATCCTCCACTCCAATACTTGTCGCACCTAAACCACAAGAGAAGTTGCTGCTGTACTTAGCGGCAACCAATCAAGTGGTTAGTGCTGCGTTGGTAGCGGAGAGGGAGGCGGAGGAAGAGTCTACATCACCGGCAAGCGAGTCCAGCGACAAGCAGGAGGTTCCACCGGCAAGCTCTGGCCCCGACAAGGATAACTCTGCGCAGGAACAAGGAGAAGTGCGAAGGAAGATGGTGCAGCGCCCCGTGTATTTTGTGAGTTCCCTCTTGCAGGGGGCTAGATCAAGATACTCCGGGGTGCAGAAGTTGCTTTTCGGTCTCCTCTTGGCCTCGAGAAAGCTGCGCCATTACTTCCAAGCACATGAGATAACAGTGGTCACTCGCTTTCCGTTGAAGAGGATATTGCTGAATCCAGAAGCAATAGGCAGGACCGTCGAGTGGGCACTGGAGCTGTCGAGCTTTGGTCTCAAGTTTGAGAGTACTTCAACCATACAGAGCAGAGCTTTGGCAGAATTCATAGCTGAATGGACCCCAACGCCCGATGAAGAAGTTCCAGAGACAAGCGTCCCCGCACAAGAAGCAAGCAGTGAATGGGTAATGTACTTTGATGGTGCCTTCTCGCTGCAAGGCGCCGGTGCCGGCGTGGTACTCATAGCGCCCACCGGAGAGCACCTCAAGTATGTTGTCCAGATGCACTTTCCCAAGGAACAAGCGACAAACAATACTGCTGAGTATGAAGGTCTGCTTGCCGGCCTCAGAATTGCAGCCGAGCTTGGGATAAAGAAGTTGGTTGTGCGGGGAGATTCTCAGTTGGTGGTCCGACAAGTTAACAAGAGTTACCAGAGCCCTTTGATGGAAGCTTATGTAGATGAAGTGAGGAAGCTTGAAGAACACTTTAAAGGTCTGCAAATGGAGCATGTCCCGAGAGCTCAGAATGATATTGCAGATGGCCTTTCAAAGTGTGCCGCGATGAAGTTACCTGTGGAACCAGGGACCTTCCTGCTCAAGCTAACTCAGCCATCCATTACACCATCAATTGGGCAAAGTAAGAAGAGAAAGTTGGTCTCCGGCGACTACTTGCCGGCCGATCTTCCTGAAGCCGCCGCCAAGGTCCCCAAGATCAACAACCAAAACACTGAGGAACAGTTTGCTCCTGCAGACCCAAGGGTCTGTACAGTTGAAGCAAGCGTTCCCGACAAGCCTTGCCCCGGCAGGCTTGCCGGGGGACCGTCAGCTCCGGCAGAACTGCAGGTTCTTGCCGCAGAAGCTGAGGTTCCCGCAGCGGCCCTCATGCCTTTAGTCCTTGCTGTTGAGCCTCGAGCTCCGACATGGGCACATCAGATTGTCCGTTTTCTGCAAACTGGAGAACTTCCCGACGACCCAGAAGAGATAGAGAAGATAACCAGGCAGTCAACGATGTACCAGTTCGTTAATAATGAACTGTATAGAAGAAGACTCAATGGTGTCAGGTTGAAGTGCATTTCCAGAGAAGATGGACAGAAGCTGTTGGCAGAAATACATGGAGGCATATGTGGCCACCACATTGGCGCAAGGGCACTTGCCGGGAAGGCGTTCCGGCAAGGGTTCTTCTGGCCAGAAGCCCTCCAAGATGCATCTGCACAAGTAACCAAGTGTGAAGCGTGCCTGTTCCATGCCAAGCAAATTCATCAGCCAGCTCAAGCTCTCCAGACGATCCCTTTGTCCTGGCCCTTCTCGGTCTGGGGGCTCGATATCCTCGGCCCCTTCCCCCGTGCTGTTGGGGGCTTTGAGTACTTGTACGTTGCAATCGACAAGTTCACAAAGTGGCCAGAAGTGGAACCGGTGAGAAAGGTGACAGCACAGTCAGCAGTCAGGTTCTTCAGCTCGATTGTTTGCCGTTTCGGGATCCCTAACAGGATCATCACCGACAACGGTACACAATTCACTAGTCGCACCTTCATGCAATACGTCCAAGACCTTGGCGCCAAGGTCTGCTTCGCTTCTGTTGCTCACCCGAGGAGCAACGGTCAAGCGGAGAGGGCCAATGCTGAAGTGCTGCGCGGACTCAAGACAAGAACCTTCGACAGGCTGCGCAAGTGCGGAAGAAACTGGATAGATGAGTTGCCGGCGGCTCTTTGGTCAATCAGAACGACACCAAGTCGAGCCACCGGACAGACACCCTTTGCTCTTGTCTATGGAGCAGAGGCAGTTCTCCCCACGGAACTCGTATACGGATCTCCTCGAGTGCTCGCTTATGATGAGCTCGAGCAAGAGCAACTGCGACAAGATGATGCATTGCTCCTCGAGGAGGAACATCTCCAGGCTGCTGTACGAGCTGCTCGATACCAGCAAGCCTTGCGCCTCTATCATAGCCGCAAGGTAAAGGCCAGGAGTCTCGAGGAAGGCGACCTTGTTCTTCGGCGTGTTCAGTCCGCCAAGAATTCCAACAAGTTGACGCCGAAGTGGGAAGGCCCTTATCGGGTGAGACAAGTCACAAGGCCCGGCGCTGTCCGCCTCGAGACCGAAGAAGGATTACCGGTGAGCAACTCCTGGAACATAGAGCATCTTCGCAAGTTTCACCCATAAGGCGCGGTTGCCGTGATCCGCTCCGGCAACCACCTTTTGTATGAGTCTTGCCGCTGTTGCATGTAATCCTTTGTACAAAGCCGGGCGCAGATCCCGTGCATCAGTAAAGCTTTTGTGTTTTGCACCATTTGCCTTTTCCATGCTTTTCTTCGTTGTTTGCATGCATTGTTTGGCATCTTGTGCAACACACATCCCCGGTAAGCATTACCACGCCGAAAGGCCCTATACTTGTTTTCCCTCTTCTTTTTCTTTCCCTCTTAAGCAGAAGGAATGTTCCTCGCGCACAAGTTTGCCGGGGGGGAAGGAGATGGAGGATGAACCAAGTGCTGTTCAAGAAAGAGAAGCTTGCCGGAGAACAAGCAATATATGAAAGCTAAGTTACCAGAATTTGAGCAGTTCAAATTTTTAAATTTTAGTTATCTTCCTTGAACAACCACACTTTGTATGGAAAACCTGTGCGCGGAGGAACCTACCCGTGGCTAGCCGCACCCTTACTTTGTTTTCGAGTACGCTCAACGACTTACGTGAGCTGCGACAAGTGTCGCGCCCTTGCTTCGTTTTCGAGTTCGCTCAACAAACTAAGTGCGTTGCGACTAGCTGCGGCAAGGTTACTTGCCGGTAAGGCCTTTGCCAGCAGGCTGCTCAGAGTCCAGCACTCAGCGCTCGCGGCAAGGGCCCCTTGCCGGCAAGTTTCCTAAAAGCGTAGGGTAAAAAGCATACAAAGTAAAGGACTAAAAGCAAGGGAGATAACATTGCACTGATTGCTCAAAATAAGATAATATATTACAGAGATAACTTGTCGCAATGACTAATAGATTCATGTTCATGGCACACTTTGCAGCAGCAAAGGAAATAAAAAGAAAGAGGCCTAATCTACGCGGTCGCCTTCACGCCTGGAGATCTTGTTCACCTTGGCGATGATGTGGGCGACCTGCGCCTTCAGCGCCTCCTGATCTGCGTCGACAGGCAAGCTGCGGAGAACGTTGACGAGATTTATGCCAGGGTTGCGGTAGACTATCTTCGTCAAGACGCGCTCCAAGGTACCCGCGCAGAGCTGGCGCGACTCCTCGGCCAGCTACGCGGGGAGCTTCTCCTGCAGACGTGCAAGCGCCGACGCGATCCCCCTGAAGAAGAGACTTAGCTTGGCGCTGTGGGGGAGATTCGGGTCCGGAGAATACACGAGGTGCTCCACCCTCAGCGCCATCAGTTCCTTGTCGATATTGGCGGCGGAAGTGACCAGGTCCTCCGTCCATTGCTCCACCGCCCGGTTGAAGTTGTTTGCGGAGGTGGCAGCGCTCTCCACCAGCTCCCGCTCCTTGCGGAGCTCCTCCTTCAGCTTGGTCTCGCGGTCCCGGGCGGCGTCGAGTGAATCTTTCAAAGTGGAGACCTTCAACTCCAAGTCAGCGATCGAGTCCTTGGCGGCGGTAAGCTCGTCGCCTTTCTTGGAGAGGCGTACCTGAAGATCGAAGTTGGTGTGGGCGTCCTTCTTGCGCTCTACGTTGAGCGCGTTGACCCTGTCCTCGCTGGCCTTCAGGTACCGCTCCAACTGTTCAACCTTGAGCTCCAGGTCCCTCTTGGCGGTTTCCGCGGCGACTGCGGCTTCCTTCGCCTCCTTCATAGCTTGCTCCCGGGAGGTGAGCTCGTCGTCATGGGCGTCGAGCTCAACCTTCCGCTGGTTGAGCGCTCCTTCTCGCCGGGACAACTCTTCACCAACCAGTCGCTGCTGCTCCTCGGCCTCAGCTTTCTCCAGGAGGAACTCTTGCTGCTCTCCGGCAAGCCTTTCGCGCTCCTCCGCCAAGTCGCGGAGGGCCGCCTGGTTGGCGGCGCGGAGCTCCGCGGCGCGCTTCTCCAAGTCTGCTCCAGCCTTGGCGGTGAGGACTTCCCGGGACTCCAGTTTCGCCTGCCTGGCCCGGTAAAGGGCCAGGAGCTGGCGAAGAAGCTTCTCCTCTTCGGGCTCGTCGCTCCCACCAGGCGCTTCGACAATCTTCAACCCCGCGGAGGCGAGGACCTCTCCATCAAAGGTCTGTCCCTCCACGGGAGCTCGCGACGAAGACCCCCAAGGGACTTGTATGAAGACACCATTGGGGGCCTCAAGATAAACGCCCGGCTGCTCTTTGGCGACGGAGGGATCGGCGGCCGGTGCAGCGCTTGACGCTCCTGCAGCCTCCGGGCCAGCAGTGTGGTCGCCGTCCCCCTCCCCGGCCGCAGCGTCTGCGGTCGGGGCGGTCTCCTCAGCGGCGGGCTCGTCGGCTCCAGCCATGCCCTCAGTGGCAGTGGCGTTGCCGTCGCCGCCGTGCACCTCCTCCTCGACGGTGACCTCCGTCTCCATCCGCTCCGGAGGAGGAGGATCTAACAGAAGAAGAAGAAAAGAAACGATTAAGCAAATATCCAAAAAGACAAGTTCAAGAAGACCAAGCTACAAGACTCACCTTCGCGGACTTCGTCGACGACCGGCTCCCTCGCCGGGGAGTCCTCCCTTGGCGGTGGAGCAGTGGCCCCTGCTGGCGGAGGGCCGCCCGTGCCCTCCCTTGGCGGGGTGGCCACCCTCGTCGGGCTGCCCGTCCTTGGCGGGGAGCCCGTCCTTGGCGGAGCGTCTTCCCTCGCCGGGGAGTTCGCCCTTGGCGGGGAGGGTGGAATATGCGGCTCGTCGGGGGCAGTCTCCGTGCGTCCCTGTGGCTGCGGCTCCACTTCTGCACAAAACAAACAAGGCAACAAGACATTAGTACAAGCAAAAACCCCAAGCGCACCCGACGAGCAGAGAGCTCAGGACCAGACTTACGCTGGGGGCTGCGTTGGGGGCTGCTCCTCGGGGCAGCGCGTTGATCCGGCAAGTTCGTCGCCGGCGCGTCTCCTGTCGCCGCGACGGGCGAGTCATCGTCAACCTCGACCACAGGGATCTTGGCCCGCTTCGAAATCCGCTAGGCCAGGGATCTGAAATCAAAGCAAGAACAAGATCAGAATCAAGACAAAGAAAGAATCGAAGAAGTTACAAATTACAAACACTTACTCCTCTTCCTCGTCATCGTCGGAGCTGAGGGCGGAGAAATCGAACTCCACCTGAGGTGCTCCCACGCGAGGGGCAGGAGGAGAAGGCTCCCTCGGGCGCTTGGTGGTCCCCGGGGCTGGGGGCTGCGAAGACCCCGCCCCCGTTGACGCCGAGGCCCGAGGAGCAGGCGGAGCGGCCGCTTCGCTCTGGGAGGATCCCACTCCGCTTGGCGCTGGTGCGCGGGGCGCCTCCGACGCGGCTGGTGCGCGGGGCGCCTCCTCCGCGGCTGGTGCGCGGGGCGCCTCCGTCGCGGTTTGGCTCGCCCTGGTGGCTCGCGCCGCCCGGCGAGCAGGCTGCTGTCGGGGCGCCTGCGTCCTCGTCGCTGTAGCCGCCTTGCGGAGGCGTTTCCCCGGCGCTTGCTTGGGACTTGCCGGAGGTGGGGAGTTCTCCGACGACGAGGAGGCGTCGTCGTCGAGTCCTAGAGATCCGCCGGTGTCTTCATCGGCCTCGACGTCTTCCTCCTCCTCCCCAGCAGGCCCGCTGGGTCCAGCATCCTGCCCTGCGGCCCCGCTCCCTCCGGTGGCTCCGCTCCCTCCGGCACCTCTGCTCCCTCCGACAGCCTCGCCTCTTGCGGCGGCCTCGCTCACAACCCCGGGGATCCTGGCATGCCTCAGGGAGGGAACCCCGGCAAGCTCGTCGGGCGGAAGCTTGAGCAGTCTGCGGATCTCTGCCTCCTCCGCTTGGCACGCCTCGTCCACGGCCTGCGCCTCGTCGATGGTGAATCCGAAGTCTCCCACCGCTGCGGCTGCGGCGGCCTCTTCCATCCGGGAAGCGATATAGGCTATATCCCGCTCTGTGGTGGCCCGGGTGAGACCTTTGTTCTCCTCGGTGTTCTTCGGCACCTCGACCAAGTTGTCGAAGAAACTCAGAATCGCGTCCGGCGGAGGCTCTATCCAGGTGGGGTCGACGCCGTGAGAGTAACACGCGGGCATCGCCGCGCGCAAGGAGTCCCGGGCAGTGCTGTTGCACAGCGGCACCACTCCCCGGGGAGATGCAAACCACTCCGGGTGGGCCGGGTCGTGCTTGAAAAGCTCCCGGACCATCCCCTTCAGCTCCAAAGCCGTGAAGTTGAAGTTCAATCCTGGGCGCAGCCTCATAATATCCGCCGCATTGCCAAACTCCCATGCTGGCCTTTTCCTCTCCTGTAAAGGGGCAATGCGGCGGCGGAGGAAATCTGCCCCTACCTCTCCAATGGTCAACTTGGCTACCCGGAGACGAAGTATCCTGATAAGGGCGATGTTGAGCTTGCCGTCCTCCGGGGCCAACTCGCTCCAGTCTCTGCCGCGCACTATGGCTGTTGTGCGCGGTGCAGTAAAAGGCTCCGGCTGGTCCTCCACTACCCAACACCAATCTGCGCGCCATTCTTCCCACTTGCCACGGAGTTCTCCTTTCAGATATGAATCCTTCTTGTTCAAACGGAAGATCCAGGAGATACCTCCGGAGAGGGGAGCGCCAGCCTCTGCTCTAGGCATAAAGAAATGGCGAAAGAGCGCTACGTTGGGATGGATCCCTACATAGTTTTCGCACAATTGTGCGAAAACCGCCATCGTAAGGATGGCGTTGGGGGTGAAGTCTAGGAGGTGGAGGCCGTATGTGTTCATGATGTCACAGAAAAACTCCGAGAATGGAGGGCACAAGCCGCAGTGAAAGAAGACAGCGAAGAAGAAATACCCGCCGGGAAACAGATCTCTGGCGACGGCGGGGTAGACTCTGGTGCGGGGATGAGCTTTAGTCTCCTTGGCCCAGAAAAGGTAGTACTTGTTCCACAGCTCCCTCGCGCTGAGCCTTGGCGCGAAGACCACGTTCCTCTTCCGCAGGGCGACAAGCTTCGCCGCCTGCTCGGACTTCTCCCTCTTGGCCTTCTCCGCTTTCGCCTTCTCGCTCTTCGGGGCCATGGCGGAGGCGGCGAGGGAAGGGGCGAGGAGCTCGACAGCGCTGCGGATGCGGAAGACGGCGGGGGAGGGGTGGAGGCAAAGAGCAGCGGAGGTTTTCTGGAGGTTGAAGACGCAATGAAGACGAAGGAGGGAAACTGCCCCTGCTTCCTCTGCTTTTAAGGGGGGAGTGGGGGACGCTCCACATTTCCCATTAAAGAACGAGGCCACGATCTCTCCCACGATGCCGCAATCGACGCGTGCCGTTAGGGAGGGGCGCGGCGGAAGCGGAAGGGAATCTACAGCTTGCCGTGGGCCGCGCGTGCCCGTGCACTGTTTTGGGCCTGGCCCAACAGCGCTCGGCACCGTGTGTGGCCCAGGCCCGGGGGCTCCTGTCGGTGTACTAAGATAGGGGTACCTTAGTACCCCAACTTGTGCATGGGCAGTAGAAGCTTCCCGCGGCAGGGTTTACCGCGTGCTTGCCGGAAACCTTTCCGGTCCTTATTAAGCCATTCAAGAACAAAGTATACAAGACAGAAGATCAAGACCCCGGCATCTTTGGCTGTCCACCACGAGCACCTATGGGACCGGAGCCCCTTGTATGTTGCGGTAAGGGAGCGGAGGGAGCACGAAGAGCGGATCGAGGAGCACACGCGGGCCGTTTACCCAGGTTCGGGCCGCGCGGACGCGTAAAACCCTACTCCTGCTTAGATTGTATTGAGTTCTTGGGCTCGGGAGCTTGAAGAACTAGATACACCGAGCGTGAGAGTTGCTAAGGGTCCCCCTCTACGTTGTGCATGGGCCTCCTTTTATAGCTCAAGGGGTCACCGACAGGTGTCAACGTAGAGGAGGGTAAAAATGTAACTTTGGTGGTAGTTGTAACAGTGTGGGAATAGTGCGTGAACAGTGGATGAACAGTGGTCATCACCTAACTTTGACAGTGGGGGACAAGGGCATTAAATGCCCGTCACCGTCGACCCCAAAAGCACCCGTCCATGCGTCTCCGCTCGACACGGTGGTAGCCTCGTCACCGTGGATCGCCATCGTGTACCCCAGGCTGCACAGCCTTCCGTCACGCGTCCCTGGAAGGGCCCCAGGGCGACGCGTGGGCAGATGAGCTGGAGCGCGGGCACACAGCGTAGCTCTCCCCCGACAAGCACCTTGCCGGGGCCTTGACCTTGCCGGGCTCTGAAGCTTGTCGCTCCCCGGGTCCTGCCGGGGCGCAGGGTGCGCCGAGGCATGCCTTCTGAGATGCAGTCTTCTGGTCTTCCTGGCAAGCTCCTCTTGCCAGGGTCTTGTGTTAATGTGGTAGTCTTGAGCCTCGGACGGCCTTCCCGGCAAGCTCTACTTGCCGGGGTCTTGATCTTTTGTCTTGTATACTTTGTTCTTGAATGGCTTAATAAGGACCGGAAAGGTTTCCGGCAAGCACGCGGTAAACCCTACCGCGGGAAGCTGCTACTGCCCGTGCACAAGTTGGGGTACTAAGGTACCCCTATCTTAGTACACCGACAATACTGAACGCAAAAAAGTCCGGAGTTGTAATAAGTTTAAAAAAAATGAAGTGTCGGTGTAACAGATGAGTTTTTTTTCGTCCGAGACCCTCATACTTTGAAAGAGATTGTCCAATTTGTACATGATACGTCTCCAACGTATCTATAATTTTTTATTGTTGCATGCTATTATATATGATGTTTTGGATGTTTAATGGGCTTTATTACACACTTTTATATTATTTTTGGGAATAACCTATTAACACAAAGGCCTAGTCCAGATTGCTGTTTTTTGCCAATTTCAGAGTTTTGCAGAAAACGAATATCAAAAAACGGAGTCCAAACGGAATGAAACCTTCGGGAGAGATATTTTTGGAGCGATATTTTCACGAGAGACTTGAGAACCACGGAATAGGGCACACATGGCGTCCACGAGGGTGTGGGCGCGCCCCCTCCCCCTGGGCGCGCCCCCAGCCTCGTGGGCCCCATGTTGCTCCCCCGATGCCCTCCTTCGCCTATATATACCCATGTACACTGAAAACATCGAAGCAACAGGGAAAACCCTAATTCCACCGCCGCAACCTTCTGTTCCCATGAGATCCCATCTTGGGGCCTGTTTTGGAGCTTCGCCGGAGGGGGCATCTTCCGTGGAGTGTTTCTACATCAACACCATCGCCTCACCATGAGTTGTGAGTAGTTTACCACAGACCTTCAAGTCCATAGTTAGTACCTAGATGATTTCTTCTCTCTCTTTGGATCTCAATACCAAGTTCTCCTCGGTCTTCGAGGAGATCAATTCGATGTAATCTCTTTTGCGGTGTGTTTGTCGAGATCCGATGAATTGTGTGTTTATGATCACATTATCTATGAGAAATATTTGGTTCTTTTCTGAATTCTTTTATGTATGATTATAATATCCTTGCAAGTTTCTTCGAATTATCGGTTTGGTTTGGCCTACTAGATCTATAGTTCTTGCAATGGGAGAAGTGCTTGGCTTTGTGTTTAATCTTGCGGTGTCCTTTCCCAGTGATAGTAGGGCCAGCAAGGCACGTGTAGTATTGTTGCCATCAAGGATAAAAAGATGGGGTTTATACAATATTTCTTTAGTTTATCCCTCTACATCATGTCATCTTTCTTAAAGCGTTACTATGTTCTTTTGAACTCAATACTCTAGATGCATGCTGGATAGCGGTCGATGTGTGGAGTAATAGTACTAGATGCAGAATCATTTCAGTCTAGTTGTCACGGACGTGATGCCTATATATAATGATCATGCCTAGATATTTTCATAATTATTCGCTTTTCTATCAATTGCTTGATAGTAATTCGTTCACCCGCCGTAGAAATCTGCCATCATGAGAGAAGCCACTAGTGTAACCTTTGGCCCCCAGGTCTATTCTCAACATATCAATCTAGAATCTACTTTACTTTGCTGTTTTACTTTCTGTTCTTATATCCAAAAATACCAAAAATATCAAACTATCATATCTATCATATCTCACTTTGGTAAGTGATCGTAAAGGGATTGACAACCCCTTATCGCGTTGGTTGCGAAGTTCTTATTTGTTTGTGCAGGTGCAAGGGACTCGCGCATGGTCTCCTACTGGATTGATACCTTGGTTCTCAAAAACTGAGGGAAATACATACGCTACTGTGCTGCATCACCCTTTCCTCTTCGAGGGAATACAATGCAAGATCGAGAAGTAGCAAGAAGAATTTCTGGCGCCGTTGCCGGGGAGGCTTACGCAAAAGTCATATACCAAGTACCAACCACAAATGCTTATCCTTCGCATTAAATTTATTTGCCTCTCGGTTTCCTGTCCCCCACTTCACCTTTGCCGTTTTATTTGCCCTTCTTTTCGCCATGTGTTTATCGTTCGCTTGCCCTCATATCTGAGATGGGGGAAGATTTTATCGAGAAGGGTAGTAATGTTGAGGGCAACATCTATGTTGACCCTCCGGATGAAACTACCACTTTACATATTAAGAAGTTCCGGGTTGGCAGTGGTAATATCATTGGAAAAGGAGTTCTTCAAGACTTCTTTACTTGTGCCAGTGCTTTGCCTACTATGGGTGGTTCTATTCTTCATAGAACTAGTAGCCTTGCGGATGCTATATCTATGCTTGTAGTTGAAATCGAAAGGCAATTTATCCATATGCATCCTTATATTCAGAGGATCTTTTTCGAATTTTCCAATATTGAGCATTCTTCTATAAAGCGTGCAGGTATCTTTTTGGCTCATGAATTCAGATTTATCATGAAAGAGGCCAAAGAAATATTTGCTCATTACGGGGTAGATGCTGGTCGACCTCCCATAGATGCTATCTTATTTAATCAAGAAGACATAATGCGGTTGCGATCACCCGATGATGTTGCTTTTAATGAAAACCTTAGAAAAAAGGTTCCTACCGATGTCTTGGTCGATAGAATTTCTGAATTGAATGATGATTCTGCTATTCAAAACAATGGGTTAGGTTTTTCCCTCGAGCGAAGGCTCATGACCTTCTGCCAAAAGAATGCCTATAATGATGAATTGGTTGTACATTATAAAGGGCCAAAAGAGGAACCTATACCTCCAGAGCTTGATATGGGGGACTTTTGTCCCATTAAATTTAGCCCTTTTGATTACTTTCACTTGCCACAAAGAAAACTCGCTGCTGAACGTAGGGAATATGAGATGAGTTTTCACGATATATCTTATCATTATGGCAATACCTAGATCTATCCTTGTATCATGCCTAGCTAGGGGCGTTAAACGATAGCGCTTGCTGGGACGCAACCCAATTTTATTTTCTTTGTTTTTGCTTCTGTTTAGGAATAAATATTACATCTAGCTTCTGTTTAGATGTGGTTTTGTGCTTTAATTAGTGTTTGTGCCAAGTAGAACCTTTGGGAAGACTTGTGTGAAGTTTATATGATCTTGCTGTAAAAAACAGAAACGTTAGCTCTCACTAGAATAGTCACCAGATTTTACTGGAGAGCGCTATTTAGTTGATTATTTTTGCAGATGATTAATAGACAAATTCCTCATGTTTACCAATTTATTTCATTTTTTTGGAGTTACAGAATTATGCGAAAGTTACATATTACTACAGACTGTTCTGTTTTTGATAGATTCTGTTTTTTGTGTGTTGTTTGCTTATTTTGATGAATCTATGAGTAGTATTGGAGGATATGAATCATAGAGAAGTTGGAATACAGTAGGTTTAACACCAATATAAACAAAGAATGAGTTCATTACAGTACCTTTGAGTGGTGGTTTGTTTTCTTATACTAACAGAGCTCACGAGATTTTTGTCTGAGTTTTGTGTTGTGAAGTTTTCAAGTTTTGAGTATTGCTTTGATGGACTATGGAATAAAGAGTGGCAAGAGATTAAGCTTGGGGATGCCCAAGGCACCCCAAGGTAAAATTCAAGGACAACCAAAAGCCTAATCTTGGGGATGCCCCGGGAAGGCATCCCCTCTTTCGTCTTCATCTATCGGTAACTATACTCGGGACTATATTTTTATTCACCACATGATATGTGTTTTACTTGGAGCGTCATATATAATTTGAGTCTTTGCTTGTTAGTTTGCCACAATCATCCTTGTTGGACACACCTTTTTGAGAGAGATAAATATGGCCTAGAATTTGTTAGAACACTCTATGTGCTTCACTTATATCTTTTGAGCCACATAGTTTGCTCTAGTGCTTCACTTATATCTTTTAGAGCAAGGTGTTGATTTTATTTTTTAGAAATTGTTGATCTCTCATGCTTCACCTATATCCTTTTGAGAGTCTTTTAGAACAGCATGGTAATGTGCTTTGGTTATAAAACTAGTCCTAGTATTATAGGCATCCAAGATAAATGTAGTAAGAACTTTCATACAAAGTGCATTGAATATGATGAGAAGTTTGATACTTGATGATTGTTTTGAGATATGAGGATAGTGATATTAGAGTCATGCTTGTTGAGTTATTATGAAATTGATAAATACTTGTGTTAAAGTTTGTGATTCCCGTAGCATGCACGTATGGTGAACCGCTATGTGACGAAGTTAGAGCATGAGGTATTAGTAGAGTGTCATCCTTTGTGTGGAGGTCGGGGGCGCACGATGGTTAACTCCTACCAACCTCCCACTAGGAACATGCGTTGATTGCTTTGTTTTGATGACTCGTAAATTTTTGCAATAAGTATATGAGTTCTTTATGACTAATGTTGAGTCCATGGATTATACGCACTCTCACCCTTCCACCATTGCTAGCCTCTCTTGTAACTTTCCACCGTTCCGTTCATATGACACGCTTCATATTGTCATATTGCCATGCATGATCATGTAGTTGACATCGTATTTTTGGCAAAGCCACCATGCATAATTTTTCATACATGTCACTCTTGATTTATTGCACATCCCGGTACATCGCCGGAGGTAGTCATATAGAGTCATACTTTGTTCTAGTATTGAGTTGTAAATCAATATAAGTGTGATGATCATCATTATTAGAGCATTGTCCCAAAGAATAAAAAGAAGGAAAGGCCAAGAAAAAGAAAGACCCAAAAAAATAAAAAAAATAAAAAGAAAAGAAAAGAAAAGGGACAATGCTACTATCTTTTTCCACACTTCTGCTTCAAAGTAGCACCATGTTCTTCATGACAGAGAGTCTCATGTTTAGTCACTTTCATATACTAGTGGGAATTTTCATTATAGAACTTGGCTTGTATATTCCAACGATGGGCTTCCTCAAATGCCCTAGGTCTTCGTGAGCAAGCAAGTTGGATGCACACCCACTTAGTTTCTTTTGTTGAGCTTTCATACATTTTTAGCTCTAGTGCATCCGTTGCATGGCAATCCCTACTCACTCACATTGATATCTATTGATGGGCATCTCCATAGCCCATTGATACGCCTAGTTGATGTGAGACTATCTTCCTCCTTTTTGTCTTCTCCACAACCACCATTCTATTCCACCCATAGTGCTATATCCATGGCTCACGTTCATGTATCCGGAACAAGTGCTTCGCTGAAACCGGGGTTGTGCATGATATGAATATTTTGTGTGATGAAGAGGGAGCGTAGCCAGACTATATGATTTTGTAGGGATAACTTTCTTTAGCCATGTTATTTTGAGAAGACATGATTTCTTTGTTAGTATGCTTGAAGAATTATTATTTCTTATATCAATATAAACTTTTGTCTTGAATCTTTCGGATCTGACCATTCATGCCACAACAAAGAGAATTACATTGAAAATTATGTTGGTTAGCATTCCACATCAAAAATTCTGTTTTTATCATTTACCTACTCGAGGACGAGCAGTAATTAAGCTTGGGGATGCTCGATACTTCTCCAACGTATCTATAATTTTTGATTGTTCCATGCTATTATATATGATGTTTTGGATGTTTAATGGGCTTTATTATACACTTTTATATTATTTTTGGGGCTAACCTATTAACCCAAAGGCCCCGTGCAGATTGCTGTTTTTTTTTGCCTATTTTAGGGTTTTGTAGAAAAGGAATATCAAACGGAGTCCAAATGGAATGAAACCTTCGGGAGAGATATTTTTGGAGCGATATCTTCACGGGAGACCTAAGAAACACGGAATAGGGCACATGTGGCGTCCACGAGGGTGGGGGGCGCGCCCCTACCTCGTGGGCCCCATGTTGCTCCCTCGATGCCCTCCTTCCTCCTATATATACCCATGTACCCTGAAAACATTGAAGCAACAGAGAAAACCCTAATTCCACAGCCGCAACCTTCTGTTCCCACGGGTCCCATCTTGGGGCCTGTTCCGGAGCTCCGCCGGAGGGCAGATCTTCCACGGAGTGCTTCTACATCAACACCATCGCCTCACCATTTGTTGTGAGTAGTTTACCACAGACCTTCGGGTCCATAGTTAGTACCTAGATGGCTTCTTCTCTCTCTTTGGATCTCAATACCAAGTTCTCCTCGGTCTTCAAGGAGATCAATTCGATGTAATCTCTTTTGCGGTGTGTTTGTCGAGATCCGATGAATTGTGGGTTTATGATCAAGAGTATCTATGAGAAATATTTGGTTATTTTCTAAATTCTCTTATGTATGATTATAATATCCTTGCAAGTATCTTCGAATTATCAGTTTGGTTTGGCCTACTAGATCTATAGTTCTTGCAATGGGAGAAGTGCCTCGCTTTGGGTCCTATCTTGCGGTGTCCTTTCGTAGTGACAGTAGGGGAAACAAGGCACGTATAGTATTGTTGCCATCGAGGATAAAAAGACGGGGTTTATATCATATTGCTTGAGTTTATCCCTGTACATCATGTCATCTTGCTTAAAGTGTTACTCTGTTCTTTTGAACTTAATACTCTAGATGCATGCTGGATAGCGGTCGACGTGTGGAGTAATAGTAGTAGATGGAGAATCGTTTCGGTCTACTTGTCATGGATGTGATGCCTATATATAATGATCATGCCTAGATATACTCATAATTATTCGCTTTTCTATCAATTGCTTGAGAGTAGTTCGTTCACCCACCGTAGAAATCTGGTGTCATGAGAGAAGCCACTAGTGAAACCTACGGCCCCCGGGTCTATTCTCAACATATCAATCTACAATCTACTTTACTTAGTTGTTTTTACTTTCTGTTCTTATATCCAAAAATACCAAAAATATCAAACTATCATATCTATCAGATCTCACGTTCGTAAGTGACCGTAAAGGGATTGACAACCCCTTATCACGTTGGCTGCGAAGTTCTTATTTGTTTGTCCAGGTGCGAGGGACTCGCACGTGGTCTCCTACTAGATTGATAACTTGGTTCACAAAAACTGAGGGAAATACTTACGCTACTGTGCTGCATCACCCTTTCCTCTTCGAGGGAATACAACGCAAGATCGAGAAGTAGCAGTACACGAAGTGCATCCAGTTATTGCCATGACCCTCTCTAATTTTTTGCACATGCTATGTGTGTGAAATGATGATACCATGCCAAGTTTCAACCTTTTCAGAGTTCATTTTGTAGTGCTATTCAATTTCACGGTCATTTTGCATTCAAAACAAATTAGTAAATGAATGAAAAATAGCAAATGATGTCAGAAAGGGTTGAAAGTTGATGACGTGGCTTTGAATGGTGCATACTGAACGCAAAAAAGTCCAAAGTTGTAATTAGTTACTAAAAACCGCTTGGCGAGGTGGGACTAAAAACAGCTGCTGAAAGAATCAACTAAAGAATTGTAGTACCGGTTCATGCCACGAACCGGTACTAAAGGTGCTTGTGTAGCCCCAGCCTTAGAACGGGTACTAAATGAAATGCCTTTGTAACAGATGAATTTTCATCCAAAACCCTGATACTTCAAAAGAGATTGTGTAAACATGTAAAAATATACATAAAAAATCATTGATCAGCACTGTCTTTCAGCCAAAACGCGCTACAAGTACAGAGAAATACATCAAAAACAAATTGATCATCAATGATGTTTTTGTGTACTATCTGAATTGTCAATATGAGTCCTCACCGGTTTAGAAACCGAAGAAGACTTATATTGTGGCCACAAATTCTACACATAGAGTTCAATGAAGACCAAGTGGTTGTGATAGTTTGAGAAGTAACATATTTAAGGTGGTAAAAAAATTGTTAGTGGAGCGAGGTGGGACTTAAAAAGCGCTCCAGAATGAATCAACTAGAAACCTCTAGTACCGGGTTGTGGCATGAACCGCTACTAAAGGTGCTGGTGGGGCCCCAACCTGACCACAGCCTGCCGCAGCCTCTTTAGTACCGGTTTGTGGCACGAACCGGTACTAAAAGTTCACCACGAACCGGTACTAATGAGCTCCGCCCACCTAGCCGTTGGAACCGGCATGAATGGTCACATTAGTGCCGGTTCAGTTCCAAACTAGAACTAATGTGCTTCACATTACGCCCTTTTTCTACTAGTGAGCCGGAAGTAATCGAGGGCCGGAAAGGAGCCCAAGAATGTATGGGCCGTCAGTAGGCCGAAAGCTAGCTGGAAACAACCCATGTGAAGCATGGGCCGTTACTTGGCATAATTAAATTTACTATTTATTATGGGCAAAGGTCATAGCAGCCCACTAAATGGCCCAAAGATACTTGCCTCGTATGGGCCAAAAGACGTCGTAGGCCATATATGGACCGAAAATGAAACGGGCCTGTATTATACTGGATGGCCCACATGACGTTGTTGGGCCAATTTCGGGAACGCCATGACGGGCTCTGAGTTATCGGGCCATAAAATGGGCTATATGCGAACGGACCATTAATAGGCTTTTCATGGGCCGGCATGCTAGCTTTTGACCAACTCAAATGGGCCGGCCTTTGTAAGCTAATTGTGCCACTATTGGGCCGTCGCACGTGTTGACATATGATAGGCGCCTATCTGACATAATGACAAGATGACACGTGTTTCCTCCGGCCAGTGAGATTTTTAAACATGGAAAATCGCCATTGGTCGTTGCTGTTAACAGGTTATGGGATCCAAAAATCAGGCCCGATAGCTTAATGGTGACCCCGTTACGGTGGATGCTACGTGTCGACTACCCTTGACGAAAGAACTTTCATGACGCATCAATTATCGTCATGGAAGTGAACACTTCCGTGATGATAATTTTGGTATAGTCATGGAACACTTCTACGACAACACATGTATGACTATCGTGATTCTGTCGTAAAATCATCATGGATGTACATGCATGACAGAAAACGTGACCTACTGTGACAAACACGTATCATCACAGAAGTGTATATTTTTGTAGTGACGGGTCTATAGCTAGTGTCTAGATGGCTCCTTCTCTCTCTTTGATCTTCAATAGCAGCGTGTTTGTTGGGATACGATGAAATGTGATTTTATGATTAGATTATCTATGAATATTATTTGAGTCTTCGCTGAACTCTATGCATGATTATTATAGCTTCGCATTTCTCTCTGATCTATTGATTTCGTTTGGTCAACTAGAGTGATTTTTCTTGCAATTGGAGAGGTGCTTAGTGGTGGGTTCAATCTTGCGGTGATATATATCCCAGTGACAGAAGGGGAGCAGACACGGATTTCTATAGTTTTCATTAAGGATAAAACAATGGGGTTTATTCTTTATTCATGTTGATTGTGTTTACTTTGTCTACATCATGTCATCTTGCTTAAGGCGTTACTCCGAACTTAATACTCTAGATGCATGTTGGATAGTGGTTAATGTGTGGAGTACTATTAGTAAATGCAGGCAGGAGTCGGTCTACTTGCCTCGAACGTGATGCTTATATACATGACCATTTCCTTGAATAACGTCATGATTATTCGCTTTTCTATCCATTACTCAACATAAATTTGTTTACCCACTGTATGCTATTTTCAGGAGAGAAGACTCTAGTGAAAACTATGGCCCTCTAGTCTACTTTTATCATATATTAAAATCCAAAAATACCTTGATGCAATATATTCCCTTTATTTTATTTTGTGGTTCTGTTCTATGTTACGTCTCCAACGTATCTATAATTTAATTGTTCCATGATGTTATATTATCATTCTTTGGATGTTTTGCAATCATTATACATTCATTTTATATCATTTTGGGACTAACCTATTGACATAGTGCCAAGTGCCAGTTGTTGTTTTATGCTTGTTTTGTACATCGCATGAAATCAATATCAAACGGAGTCCAAACACCGCGGAACTTTTTGTGGATTTTTTATGGACCAATAGACATCCAGTGGGCCAGAGAAGCACCTGGGGGAGCCCTGAGGGGGGCACAACCCACCAGGGTGCGCCTGGCCCCCCAGGCATGACTAGGTGGGTTGTGCCCACCTTAGCGGCCTCCCGCACCGCATCTTCGCTCTATGAATGCCCAAATATTGCAAAAACTCTAGGGGAGTCGACGAGATTTTGTTCCAGCCGCCGTAGGCTTATGTATCCACGAGATCCAATCTAGAACCCTTTACGGCACTCTGCCGGAGGGGGAAATCATCACCGGTGGCTATCTTCATCATCCCGGTAGCCACCATGATGAGGAGGGAGTAGTCCACCCTCGGGGCCGAGGGTTTGTACTAGCAGCTATGTGTTTAATCTCTTTCTCTTGTGTTCTTGAGATGCACAATGTTGATGTATCGCGTGCTTTGTTAATATGGTCGAATCATTTGGTGTTTTCCCCTCTCTATCTTGTGATGAATTGAGTTTTCCTTATGAGATTTTGTTTTATCGGATTGAATACTTTTATGAATTTGGGAGCACTTGATATATGTCATGCATATGAATACTCGTGGTGACAATGGTGTATCGTATATTCACTGGATATGTGTTTTGGCACACAACTCGCGGATTCCAGCGGTGACATTGGGGTAATATATGAATAGGGGTTGATGCACGTTGTTGTCTTTGTTTCTCCGGTAGAAATCTTGGGGCATTCTTTGAGGTTCTTTGTGTTGGATTGAGTATTATAAATTTGAATTTGTTTTGGTGTTATTTTAGTACGAACTCTTGATAGATCGATCAGAAAGAAAAACTTGTGTTATTCTAGTACGAACTCTTGGATAGATCGATCCAAAAGAATAGCTACAAACAATTTCTTCTTATGTTCTCCGCTAGTTAGGAACTTTGGAGTGATTCTTCATCACACGTTGAGGGATGGTTACGTGATCCAATTATATTAGTATTGGTGAGAGATTGCATTAGCGAAAGTACGGACCCTAGGCCTCATTTTTAAGCATTGCAATACCGTTTGTGCTCACTTTTGTTACTTGCTACCTTGTTGTTTTTTATTGTCACTATTACAAAAATCAGTATCTACTATCCATATTACACTTGTATCACCATCTCTTCACCGAACTAATGCACCTATACAATTTTCCATTGTATTGGGTGTGTTGGGGACACAAGAGACTTTTTATTATTTGGTTGCAGGGTTGTTTGACAGATAACATCTTCATCCCACACCTCCCGAGGATTGATAAACCTTAGGCCATCCACTTGAGGGAAATTTTCTACTATCCTACAAAACTCTGCGCTTGGAGGCCCAACACGAGTCTACAAGAACAAGTTGTGTAGTAGACATCAAACTCTTTTCTAGCGCCGTTGCCGTGGAGGTTAGGTAAGCGGCACTCACATCCCGTTAGTGAAGCTCTTTTCTGGCGCCGTTGCTGGGGAGGTGAGTGCTTCAAGGTATCTCTTTAGATCTTGCAATTGAATCTTTTAGTTTCTTGTTTTATCACTATTTTGGTTTTGTATTAGAAAACAAAAAATGGAATTGAGGATGCATCTTATTATTCATCATTATAATGTCTTTCGTGAAAATGATGGAAAGGAAAATTGTGCTGAATTGTTAGAAGAAGAATTCTATAAAATGTTTGGCATATAATCCATGAATGATGAGCATGATTGCAATGTTGCTAGTATGAATTCTTTGAATATCCATGATGCTAGTGATATGCAAAGCCATAAGCTTAGGGATGCTATGTTTGATGAAGATGATATTTTTAGCCCCCCAAGTTTTGATGTGAAAATTTATTATGATGATAGCATGCCTCCTATTTATGATGATTGCATTGATAAAAGTGGATTTGGAGAGGTCGGGACTTTATTTAGTGATGAATCCACTACTTTGGAGGATGTTGTAATTGATTATGATAACAAAGTTGCTATCTATGATGATTATGGTGATGACATGTATGCTATTGAATAATGATAAACATGAAACTTGTCATCATGGATTTAATTTTCAATCTCATGATAGTTATTTTGTTGAGTTTGCTCCCACTACTATTCATGAGAATAAATTTGCTTATGTGGAGAGTAGAAAAATTTCTATGTTTATGCATCATGAAAAGAATGCTTTCTATGATGGTTATATTGTTGAATTCATTCATGATGCCACTGAAAATTATTATGGGAAAGGAACATATGCTTGTAGGTATTGCAATGATATCAAGTTTCCTCTCTATGTGTTGAAAATCTTGAAGTTTTTCTTGTTGTGCCTTCCTATGCTACTTGATTCTTGTTCCCATACATTATTTGCTCTAAAAATCCCTATGCATAGTAAGTGGGTTAGGCTTAAATGTGCTTGCCACGTTATTCATGATGCTCTCTTGCATGTTTTAATTCGTATCTTTCATGTGAGCATCATTGAAATCATCATGTCTAGCTAAAAGACATAAAAAGAAAAGCGCTTGTTAGGAAACAACCCAACACTTATACCTACTGTTTTTGTGTGTTCACATGGTTAAGCTACTGTAGTAATCATGGTTTACATGTTTTGTTTCAATAGAGTGCCAAGTAAAACCTTTAGGATAGTGTGGATGATAGTTGATTTGATTCTGTGTAAAAATAGAAAAGTTTGCGTCCAGTGCAGAAAATTCAATAAATCACTGGAACGTGATAATTAGCTGAAATTTTTACACATGATTGGTATACAAATTTCCTACTTTGTCCTAAGTTTTCAGCATTTTTAGAGTTGAATAAGTATGGTCGTTGTCCAGATCATTATAGACTGTTCTGTTTTTGACACATTCTGTTTTCAATGCATAGTTTGCTTGTTTTCTAGTTTCTATGGCTTATATTGATCAATATAAATTGTAGAAATGTTATGCTACAGTAGGGATTGTGTGATAACAATTATGAATCTTTTCTTTGACAGTACACAAAGTGAATGGTTTGTTTTATCATACTAACCCATCTCACGAAGTTCCGTCAAGTTTTGTGTGATTGAAGTTTTCAAGTTTTGGGTGAGATATCAATATGAGGAGAATAATGAGCGGAAAGACCCTAAGCTTGGGTATTACCAAGGCACCCCAAGGAAATATTCAATGAACACCCAAGTAACTAAGCTTCGGGATGACTCGGAAGGCATCCCCTCTTTCATCTTCAACATTATCGGTAACCTCACTTGAAGCTAAATTTTTATTTGTCGCATGATATGAGTTTTGATTGCAGAGTCATTTTATTTTGCTAGGATTTGCTTGCTGGTATTGAGAATAATGTTTTGTGTCTCTTATTTCAATAAAAGTGTCAAGGATAGCCTTTACCATGCTTATTTTGCAAGTCTATGTGTTGCTGTTTGAAAACAGAAAGTTTGTCGCTGTTGTAAAAATTCCCAAAAAAATTCACAATGTGATAAAATTTTGAAACTTCTTGCACATCAAGCTATGATAAATTTTCTACGGCATGTTAAAAGTTCAGATTTTTTTGATTTAGGGAAGTATGGATCCTCTTGCATTCTTTACAAACTGTACTGTTTTGACAGATTCCTGTTATGTTTGCATTGTTTGCATATGTTTGCGTGTTTAATGATTCTATTTGAGAATAGGAGTATTAAATATGCAGAGGCATTTAGTGTGCAATGTCAAATTATAATATTAGTGATTTTCTACAGTAGAGGATGATAATGTTTTGCACTGATTTATACTAACTTATCTCACAACTTCTTGTTGAGTTTTGTGTGGATGAAGTTCTTAAGTTTAGGGAAACTATGATATAAAAGGAATTAAGCAGACACAAATGCTCAAGCTTGGGGATGCCCAAGGCATCCCAAGATAACGTTTCAAGCAGTCTCAAGCATCTAAGCTTGGGGATGCCCCGGTAGGCATCCCACCTTTCTTCATCAACAATTATCGGTTAGTATCGGTGGATCCTAAGTTTTTTTCTTCTTTACATGGGATGTGCTATTCTTGAAATGTCATCTTATTTTGTTTTCCTTGCTGTTTGAATAAGATACTTAGATCTGAAACTTTTCTCTACTCCTATAAAAAAACGAGTTGGTGGTGATGGTGTGCCTGCCTGCACATCATCGGCACCGTTGATACGTAACGTATGGCTGAGATGAAGAGAAGTTGCTCCGTACCACTTGCACTTTTACAAAAACGCCATGCATTTAGAAAGAATTCTGGGGCAGGGACATCCGATACACAACAGATCTTCTCTCGTGAAGGAAACAGAGTCTTCGCGAATCTCCCAAATTACTCGCCGTCGGCTCGTACCATCTCTTTCCTAGCGACAGCAGGAGTCGACTTGGGCGCCCTCCCCCCACCCGCCCGTCCCGGCGCCATGTAACTATAGTTCTTCCAGCTTCTCTCCTTCCAGATCTGGGCGTGCAAGTCATGTGAGACGGAGAGGATAGCTGCGGCGGCTGCGATGTTGCAGGTCAGCAGGCATGTTCGATGTAGTAAGTATTTTGTTTTCTCTTTGTGGCTGTCGAGTTGATTTGCTTTCGTGCAGGCCCTGGTTCTCAACCTCCAACATGAGTCTCTTTCTTCCATGCTGCCCATGGAGGTCACCAATAGCAGGAATGCCATGAGTGGCACAGGCATTGCAGATGCAGAGGATTTTTACTGGGGGCGAGCTACTTGTTCCCGGCAGCGCTAGTGTCAACTACTTCGAGCCACTTCTTGTTCATGTAACTGTATCTGTCCGTAAGTTCTTTGTTTCTCCTACAAGATCAAATGATGGAGTACAGATGTGTCTCACAGCCGTTCATGGTTGAAATTATGGTCTCTCCTAAACATGTGATTTGTGAAATGTTTAGGAACGAATTGTTTATGGATGTGCAAAGTACCTTGTTAGATATGGTTTTTGATTTTTACTAGGTGGAATTGCGCGCTCTGCTGTGCGCTGCTGCGCGCGGATATTATGGCATGGATAAAATGCTCCATGAGTACATTATAGCGTGCATAAAAAAAACTTTAATATGGTCAACGTTGATGTCGTACATTTGTACCACTTATAGTTTATTTGATTGAGTAGTTAGGACGCTCATAGAACATATATAAACATTGATGTTGTACAACTTAATTTATTTGTAAGTCATCGAATGTCCCTTTCATATCTATCATCAATGCAAATTTGCATCACGAACAGAGTATAATTCAGGTCTCAAATGAGGCTCATCATCAAAAATGTCGCTATTGTGGAAGCACCATCTAACAACCCCAAGCTTCCTCCTGAACTCAAAGTGGGCTCACTCCCACATATTACAGTCCAAACCGAAGTAGCTGAACCTAAAACACGTTTAAGCCATTATTTACTCCTGGTCCAGGCTCTCAAAGAGAAGACAATCTAAACCAAAGTTGCTAATTGTAGCAACACGCACATAGAATCAGATAGCCATGGTCAACAGATGATATACTTAACACCCTTGGTGCTTGTCTGCTTGAGCTATCAGCAACATTACAGAGCTATGAAGTAAATACATGTAGACGAAGACTTTCATTACTGGACTAAGGAATTATGCTGACAGCCTTCGCATATGAAAATAGAAGACTGAATCTTCTTTTTGTGAAAATATTGATGCACTCGACCATCTAGAATATCAGACATCTGAAACTTAAAATCCAGAATATGAAGCTATGACAAAAATATGTCAGGATCATAAGGTCTAGAAATGATAAAGCTAACCTATGATATAAAGTTATGACATGATTTAAGTTAACACCGATGAACATTAGCTTCGGCCTGGGCTGAAACAACAACTCTTTTTTTGCTGCAGCTGTACTATTCTTCTCTAATGTCAATTACATGGTTACTTATTCGCCTCTACTTCATCTACTCCCTCAAGCCTCAAGGCAGATACTAACTTGTTTGCCTCTGCATCTTGTGCGTCCTTCTGTACTGCAACGAACTTCAACTTATTTGACTTACACCTTGTGCCTTCTCTGTTATACCCAAAATAGGGTGGCATGGTGATGGAGACGGCGTCGGTGCGCAGCACGCAGCTACTCCGGGATCAACTCGATGCTTGGCACCACCACGCTCGTTGGCTGCAGCTGGGGCATGGCGACGATCGTTGGAACGAAGGCCAGATCGGAGGTGCCCGTCGCTGCTGCCACAGGGAGGGGATCAGGAGACGCCCGTGGAAGATGCTATGGTGAACACAATCTAAAATAATCAGTTTTACAGAAAACATATACATGCCAGTGTAGTCGTGTGAGATCAATTTGGAAGTGCTAATTGATGAAAACTGTAGCATTAGGAATATAATTCTGATATTTGATAGTAAATGAGCGCAGTGTTGCTTGTAGATAGATTTTTCATGACTTCAACATGCGCCTTCCATCTCCTTGATAATGTGTTATCTCAAAACTCGAATTTTACTGCATTATATGGTCTCTTGGCACTTTTAGTTTCCCCTCGACAAATGGTATCAGTTTGTTTATGTTGAATAATATTTAAGTGTTGCGAGGCAACAACCACTAGACGAAAATTTGTAATTTAGTATGTTTAGCACATTGTGGTCGTGAGTAGTTGTCTTTTAGTTTAAGGAATATGTGTCCTTGTGGCCACTTGAGAAACAAATATTGCAGTTCAACACTTTTATCAAAAAAAAATCCTTTGCCTAAATACTACATGATCATTGTTTTTTTCCTTTGACTAAATATACTACATACCATTATGCATGCAATACTGATTATCTGATATATCTTTCTTTTAGGTGAGAAGATAGATGAAGAAAGAACTCAAGAGCTAATATTGATGTTGCGGATGTTTTGAGCAAACAACTAAAAGAAGATATATGCTCTAGCATGTTGAGCCCATTGGATTGAAGCCAAAGGATGAAATGACTTGTTATACCTCCATTCCGCAGATTGGGGATGGATAATGAAATTGTGACATTGTCGTTCTTTCGTTATTGATATCAAGGTTATGCCAAAGTGGCGTGCTTAATGTGTCAACGTTTCTAGCAGAAAATAATGTGTAGGTGAAGCAAATGCTAAGTGAAGAGGAACAAAGACAAAGACTAATTGGAATTTAAGAGGTGTCATCTCAAATTCACAGATGTGTGGCAGTATTTGCTTTTGCCACATGCTCTCCGCCCCTCAATATAGGACGTAACAGACAGTGGGAAAGGGCAGAGAGAGCAACAACTCTTCTTGCAAGGTTAAGATCGAGAGGAAAATGTTTGGTGTAGAATAAGGGTTTATGTGTACCTATCAAATATATGACTTCAGTTTGATCAATGTGTCGCTAGCCCCTTAGCATTGCATTTACGCGTCTTTTTGTGATTCCGTAGTGTAGCACGGGCAATTTACTTGTTTAAATAAAAGAGATTCTTCAGTAGCTACCTACTTACATAACTACTCGATTGATCTTCACTTATATCTTTTTGAAGTAGTTTGTCATTTGCTCTAGTGCTTCACTTATATCTTTTTGAGCATTGTGTGCTTTAATATTTTTGCAGAAATTCTCTCATGCTTCACTTCGATAAATTTGTGAGAAAGAAATATGATGCTCATGTTCTTCACTTATATTTGTTTGAGCTTATCAAAAGCAACACATAAAATTAGTCCCAATATGATAGACATCCAAGGGGGATATAATAAAAACTTTCATGAAGATCATTAGAAAAAATAAACTTGATTCCTTGTAATAGTTTTGAGATATGATGATGTGATATGTGAGTCATGTTGGCGAGTAATTGTGCTTTAGTAAGAATATTGGTTTTAAGGTTTGTGATTCCCTATGCAGGCACGAAAGTCAATAGTCATGCAATGAAATTACATCCTACTTGTGGTGCCTTATTCGGTGTTAATTATTCTTAATGCTCGCTTATGAGGTATTCGTTTCTTGGTTGGTCGCTTCTCAATCTTTTGCTAGCCTTCATTTTGTAGTAAGTATGATCACCACTTGTGCATCCAAAATCCTTTAAACCAGTTTTGCCACATGAGTCCACTATACCTACCTATATCTGATGTCTACTACACAACTTGTTCTCGTAGACTCGTGTTGGACCTCCAAGTGTAGAGTTTTGTAGGACAGTAGCAAATTTCCCTCAAGTGGATGACCTAAGGTTTATCAATCCATAGGAGGTGTAGGATGAAGATGGTCTCTCTCAAACAACCCTGCAACCAAATAATAAAAGTCTCTTGTGTCCCCAACATACCCAATACAATGACAAACTGTATAGGTGCACTAGTTTGGCGAAGAGATGGTGATACAAGTGTAATATGGATAGTAGATATTGATTTTTCTAATAGTAACAATAAAAAACAACAAGGTAGAAAGTGATGAAATGGATGACAAACGATATTGCAATGCTTAGAAACAAGACCTAGGGTTCGTACTTTCGCTAGTGCAATCTCTCAACAATGCTAACATAATTGGATCACATAACCAACCCTCAATGTGCAATGAAGAATCACTCCAAAGTTCCTATTTAGCAGAGAACTTAAGAAGAAATTCGTACTTGTAGCAACCCGACCAGAATGGATCGAAGTCTCTATGCTTAAGTGTCATCCCTGGATCGCTATGCTGACACACACAGTACTTGAGGATTTACAACATAGGTAAATCACATGTATAAAGTAACATAAATAATATTACCTCAATCAACATAGCGCAAGTAACAACAAGGTTGTGGAGTTCCAACATCACCAACGGAAAAGTTGAGTGTAGACTTTGCAACCCTAACGTATCACTTACTCGTCAAATAAATTCCTGCAACATGAGACGTTGCAGCCATGTAGGTCAGTACATTGAATGTACTGGCAAATTCACACCACAGAATAAGGATGAACAATATCTATCACTACATGCATATTTGGCAGATGGAAGCTCAAAGTTTAATTTTGCATAAAGCTAATTTGTCCGTATAACAAAGGAATAAATGTTTATTTTACTACCAAGTTTATGCCAATACTGAGATGGTTCCTCCAACTCAATCCCAAAAATCACCAATTCATTAATAACTCGACAATTTCATTAGATAAAGTGATGAGATCAACAAATAATTAACATCTAGTTACTCAAAGTTGTCCATAACCGGTGACACGGCTAATCATGATTAGTTTGTACACTCTGCAGAGGTTTGCGCACTTTTCCCCACAAGAATCAATCTCCTCCGTTGATTTCCTCGCATTGCGTGATGTTTGAGAATGGGATGATCGAGACATAGTCTTTCAGAAGCATTAACTCTTTACTCTGGGTAGACCGGTAGACCTACTTTCCCCTACATCAACTAGTCTACCACTGAAAGAGGTCACACAACTTACTCAACTATGCTTGAGCCCATAATGGCTTGTGGCTGCACATGGAAGTTTATAGGCATGAAATATCATATGATCCCTTTGAGCCTGGGTGACATTCCATAGGGTGATCACACGGGTCCTCCGGGATCCCCTAGGGCAAACACTGGTTTCTCCAGGTGCCCGGGCAAGCCACTGGTTTGTCCAGGGTGCCCCAACCATTCCACCCAGATTGTCCAGTTTGTACACGAAGTGCATCCAGTTTTTCCGTGACCCTCTCTACTTTTTTGGACATGCTATGTGGGTGAAATGATGATATCATGCCAAGTTTTAACATTTTAGAGTCCATTTTGTAGTGCTTTTCAATTTCACGGTCATTTAGCTCTCAAATGAAATTAGTAAATGAATGAAAAATAGCAAATAATGTCAGAAAGGGTTGAAAGTTGATGATGTGGCTCTGAATCGTGCATACTGAGTGCCAAAAAAGTCCGCAGTTGTAACAATTTTAAAAAAATGAAGTGTCGGTGTAACAGATGACTTTTTTCAGCTGAAACCCTGATACTTCGAAAGAGATTGTCCAGTTTGTACATGAGGTGCATCCAGTTTTTGCCATGACCCTCTCTACATTTTTGCACATGCTATGTGGGTGAAACGATGATACCATGCCAAGTTTCAACCATTTCAGAGTTCATTTTGTAGTGCTTTTCAATTTCACGGTCATTTAGCTCTCAAAACAAATCAGTAAATGAATGAAAAATAGCAAATGATGTCAGAAAGGGTTGAAAGTTGATGACGTGGCTTTGAGTCGTGCATGCTGAACGCAAAAAAGTACGGAGTTATAACAAGTTCAAAAAAATGAAGTGCCGGTGTAACTGATGAGTTTTTTCGTCCAAAACCCTCATACATCGAAAGAGATTGTCTAGTTTGTACACGAAGTGCATCCAGTTACTGCCGTCACCCTCTCTACTTTTTTGCACATGCTATGTGGGTGAAATGATGATACCATGCCAAGTTTCAACCTTTTCAGAGTTCATTTTGTAGTGCTTTTCAATTTCATGGTCATTTAGCTCCCAAAACAAATCAGTAAATGAATTAAAATTAGCAAATGATGTCAGAAAGGGTTGAAAGTTGATGACGCGGCTTTGAATCGTGCATATTGAACGCAAAAAAATCCAGAGTTGTAACAAGTGCAAAAAAATGAAGTGCGGGTGTAACAGATATGTTCTTTCGCCCGAAACCCTGATACATCGAAATAGATTGTCCAGCTTGTACACGAAGTACATCCAGTTTTTGCCGTGACCCTCTCTACTTTTTTTGCACATTCTATGTGGGTGAAATGATGATACCATGCCAAGTTTCAACCTTTTCAGAGTTCATTTTGTATAGCTTTTCAATTTCACGGTCATTTAGCTCAGAACAAATCAGTAAATGAATGAAAAATAGCAAATGATGTCAGATGGGGTTGAAAGTTGATGACGTGGCTTTGAATCATGCATATTGAACGAAAAAAGGTCCGGAGTTGTAATAAGTTTTAAACAATGAAGTGTCGGTGCAACAGATGAGTTTTTTCGTCCGAAACCCTTATACTCTGAAAGAGATTGTCCAGTTTGTACACGAAGTGCATCTAGTTTTTGCCGTGACCCTCTCTACTTTTTTGCACATGCTATGTGGGTGAAATGATGATACCATGCCAAGTTTCAACCTTCTCAGAGTTCATTTTGTAGTGCTTTTCAATTTCATGATCATTTAGCTCTCAAAACAAATTAGTAAATGAATGAAAAATAGAAAATGTTGTCAGAAAGGGTTGAAAATTGATGACATGGCTTTGAATCGTGCATACTAAACGCAAAAAAGTCCGGAGTTGTAACAAGTTTGAAAAAATGAACTCCCGGTGTAACAGATGAGTTTTTTCATCTGAAAACCTACTTCAAAAGAGATTGTCCACTTTGTACATGAAGTGCATCCAGTTTTTGCCGTGACCCTCTCTACTTTTTTGCACATGCTATGTGGGTGAAATGATGATACCATGCCAAGTTTCAACCTTTTCAGAGTTCATTTTGTAGTGCTTTTTCAATTTCATGGTCATTTAGCTCTCAAAACACATCAGTAAATGAATGAAAAATAGAAAATCATGTCAGAAAGGGTTGAAAGTTAATGACGTGGCTTTGAATCGTGCATACTCGATGCAAAAACAGTCCGGAGTTGTAACAAGTTTAAAAAAATGAAGTGCCGGTGTAACAGATGAGTTTTTCGTCCGAAACCCTGATACTTCGGAAGAGATTGTCCAGTTTGTACACGAAGTTCATCTAGTTATTGCCGTCACCCTCTCTACTTTTTTGCACATGCTATGTGGGTAAAATGATGATACCATGCCAAGTTTCAACCTTTTCATAGTTCATTTTGTAGTGCTTTTCAGTTTCACGGTCATTTAGCTCTCAAAACAAATCAGTAAATGAATGAAAATTAGCAAATGATGTCAGAAAGGGTTGAAAGTTGATGACGTGGCTTTGAATCGTGCATACTGAACGCAAAGAAAGACCCGAGTTGTAAAAAGTTCAAAAAAATGAAGTGTCGGTGTAAAATATTAGTTTTTTCGTCTGAAACCATGATACTTTGAAAGAGATTGTCCAGTTTGTACATGAAGTGCATCCAGTTTTTGCCGTGACCCTCTCTACGTTTTTGCACATGCTATGGGGGTGAAATGATGATACCATGCCAAGTTTCATCCTTTTCAGAGTTCATTTTGTAGTGTTTCCAATTTCACGGTCATTTAGCTCTCAAAACAAATCAGTAAATGAATGGAAAATAGCAAATGATGTCAGAAAGGGATGAAAGTTGATGACATTGCTTTGAATCGTGCATACTCAATGCAAAAAAGTTTGGAGTTGTACAAAGTTTTAAAAAATGAAGTGCCGGTGTAACAGATGAGTTTTTTCGTCCGAAACCCTTATACTTCAGAAGAGATTGTCCAGTTTTACACGAAGTGCATCCATTTTTTGCCGTAACCCTCTCTACTTTTTTGCACATGCTATGTGGGTGAAATGATGATACCATGCCAAATTTCAACCTTTTCAGAGTTCAGTTTGTAGTGCTTTTCAATTTCGGTCATTTAGCGCTCAAAACAAATCAGTAAATGAATGAAAAATAGCAAATGATGTCACACAGGGTTGAAAGTTGATGGCGTGGCTTTGAATCGTGCATACGGAACGCAGAACAAATATGGAGTTGTAACAAGTTTAAAAAATGATGTACCGGTGTAACGGATGAGTTTTTTCGTCCGAAACCCTGATACTTCGGACGAGATTGTCGAGTTTTGTACACGAAGTGCATCCAGTTTTTGCCGTGACCCTCTCTACTTTTTTGCACATGCTATGTGGGTGAAATGATGCTACCATGCCAAGTTTCAACCTTTTCAAAGTTCATTTTGTAGTGCCTTTCAATTTCACGGTCATTTAGCTCTCAAAACAAATTAGTAAATGAATGAAAATAGCAAATGATGTGAGAAAGGGTTGAAAGTTGATGACGTGGCTTCGAATCGTGCATGCTGAACGCAAAAAAAGTCCGGAGTTGTAAAAAGTTACAAAAAACAATGTGTCAGTGTAATTGATGAATTTTTCGTCTAAAACCCTAATACTTCGAAAGAGATTGTCCAGTTTGAACATGAAGTGCATCTAGTTTTTGTCGTGACCCTCTCTACTTTTTTGCACATGCTATGTGGGTGAAATGATTATACCGTGCCAAGTTTAACCTTTTCATAGTTCATTTTGTAGTGCTTTTCAATTTCACGATCATTTAGCTCTCAAAACAAATCAGTAAATGAATGAAAAATTGCAAATGATGTCAGAAAGGGTTGAAAGTTGATGACGTGGCTTTGCATCGTGCATACTGAACGCAAAAAAAGTCTGGAGTTGTAATAAGTTGAAAAAATGAAGTGTCGGTGTAACAGATGAGTTTTTTCGTCCGAAACCCTCATACTTTGAAAGAGATTGTCCAGTTTGTACATGATACGTCTCCAACGTATCTATAATTTTTTATTGTTCCATGCTATTATATATGATGCTTTGGATGTTTAATGGGCTTTATTATACACTTTTATATTATTTTTGGGAATAACCTATTAACCCAAAGGCCAGTCCAGGTTGCTATTTTTTGCCTATTTCAGGGTTTTGCAGAAAACGAATATCAAACGGAGTCCAAACGAAATGAAACCTTCGGGAAAGATATTTTTGGAGCGATATCTTCACGAGAGACTTGAGAACCACATAATAGGGCACACGTGGCATCCATTAGGGTGGGGGGGGCGCCCCCTCCCCCTGGGCGCGCCCCTAGCCTCGCGGGCCCCATGTTGCTCCCCCGATGCCCTCCTTCTCGTATATATACCCATGTACACTGAAAACATCGAAGCAACAGGGAAAACCCTAATTCCACCGCCGCAACCTTCTCTTCCCATGAGATCCCATCTTGAGGCCTGTTTCCGAGCTCCGCCTGAGGGGGGATCTTCCATGGAGTGTTTCTACATCAACACCATCGCCTCACCATTAGTTGTGAGTAGTTTACCATAGACCTTCAAGTCCATAGTTAGTACCTAGATGGCTTCTTCTCTCTCTTTGGATCTCAATACCAAGTTCTCCTCGGTCTTCGAGGAGATCAATTCGATGTAATCTCTTTTGCGGTGTGTTTGTTGAGATCCGATGAATTGTGGGTTTATGATCACATTATCTATGAGAAATATTTGGTTCTTTTATGAATTATTTTATGTATGATTATAATATCCTTGCAAGTTTCTTCGAATTATCGGTTTGGTTTGGCCTACTAGATCTATAGTTCTTGTAATGGGAGAAGTGCTTGGCTTTGTGTTTAATCTTGCGGTGTCCTTTCCCAGTGACACCACAAGAATCGTTTTGGTCTACTTGTCACGGATGAAGTGCATCCAGTTATTGACATGAACCTCTCTAAATTTTTGCACATGCTATGTGTGTGAAATGATGATACCATGCCAAGTTTCAACCTTTTCAGAGTTCATTTTGTAGTGCTATTCAATTTCACGGCCATTTTGCTCTAAAAAAATCAGTAAATGAATGAAAAATAGCAAATGATGTCAGAAAGGGTTGAAAGTAGATGACGTGGCTTTGAATCGTGCATACTGAACGCAAAAAAAGTCCAAAGTTGTAATAAGTTACTAAAAACCGCTTGGTGAGGTGGGACTAAAAACAGTCGCTGAAAGAATCAACTAAAGAGTTGTAGTACCGGTTCATGCCACGAACCGGTACTAAAGGTGCTCGTGTAGCCCCAGCCTTAGAACTGGTACTAAATGAAATGCCTTTGTAACAGATGAATTTTCATCTGAAACCCTGATACTTCGAAAGAGATTGTGTAAACATGTAATAATATACATCAAAAATCATTGATCAGCATTGTCTTTCAGCCAAAACGCGCTACAACTACAGAGAAATACATCAAAAACAAATTGATCATCAATGATGTTTTTGTGTACTATCTGAATTGTCAATATGAGTCCTCACCGGTTAAGAAACCAAAGAAGAGTCATATTGTGGCCACAAATTCTACACATAGAGTTCAATGAAGACCAAGTGGTTGTGATAGTTTGAGAAGTAACATATTTAAGGTGGTAAAAAATATGTTAGTAGAGCGAGGTGGGACTAAAAAAGCGCTGCAGAATGAATCAACTAGAAACCTCTAGTACCGGGTTGTGGCATGAACCGGTACTAAAGGTGCTGGTGGGGCCCCAACCTGACCACAGCCTACCGCAACCTCTTTAGTACCGGTTCGTGGCACGAACCGGTACTAAAAGTTCACCATGAACCGGTACTAATGAGCTCGGTCCACCTAGCCGTTGGAACCGGCACGAATGATCACATTAGTGTCGGTTCAGTTCCAAACTAGAACAAATGTGCTTCACATTACGCCCTTTTTCTACTAGTGAGCCAGAAGTAATCGAGGGCCGAAAAGGAGCCCAAGAATGTATGGGCCGTCAGTAGGCCGAAAGCTAGCTGGAAACAGCCCATGTGAAGCATGGGCCGTTACTTGGCATAATTAAATTTACTATTTATTATGGGCCAAGGTCACAGCAGCCCACTAAATGGCCCAAAGATACGAAATGCCTCGTATGGGCCGAAAGACGTCGTAGGACATACATGGGCCGAAAATGAAATGGGCCGGTATTATACTAGACGGCCCACATGATGTTGTTGGGCCAATTTCGGGAACGCCATAACGGGCTCTGAGTTATCGGGCCATAAAATGGGCTATATGCGAACAGACCATTAATAGGCTTTTCATGGCCCGGCCCGCTAGCTTTTGACCAAGTCAAACGGGTCGGCCTTTGTAAGCTAATTGGGACACTGTTGGGCCGTCGCACGTGTCGACATATCATAGGCGCCTATCTGACGTAATGACAAGATGACACGTGTTTCCTCCGGCCAATGAGATTTTTACACATGGAAAATCGTCATTGGTCGTTGCTGTTAACGGGTTGTGGGATCCAAAAATGAGGCCCGATAGCTTAACGGTGACCCCGTTACGGTGGATGCTACGTGTCGGCTACCCTTGACGAAAGAACTTTCATGACGCATCAATTATCGTCAGGGAAGTGAACACTTCCGTGATGATAATTCTGGTATAGTCATGGAACACTTCAACGACAACACATGTATGACTATCGTGATTCTGTCGTAAAATCGTCATGGATGTACATGCATGACAGAAAATGTAACCTACTGTGACAAACACGTATCATCACAGAAGTATATATTTTTGTAGTGACGGGTCTATAACTAGTGTCTAGATGGCTTCTTCTCTCTCTTTGATCTTCAATAGCAGCGTGTTTGTTGGGATCCGATGAAATGTGATTTTATGATTAGATTATCTATGAATATTATTTGTGTCTTCACTGAACTCTATGCATGATTATTATAGCTTCGCATTTCTCTCTGATCTATTGATTTCGTTTGGTCAACTAGATTGATTTTTCTTGCAATGGGAGAGGAGCTTAGTGGTGGGTTCAATCTTGCGGTGATATATATCCCAGTGACAGAAGGGGAGCAGACACGGATTTCTATAGTTTTCATTAAGGATAAAACAATTGGGTTTATTCTTTATTCATGTTGATTGTGTTTACTTTGTCTACATCATGTCATCTTGCTTAAGGCGTTACTCCGAACTTAATACTCTAGATGCATGTTGGATAGCGGTTAATGTGTGGAGTACTATTAGTAAATGCAGGCAGGAGTCGGTCTACTTGCCTCGAACGTGATGCTTATATACATGACCATTTCCTTGAATAACGTCATGATTATTCGCTTTTCTATCCATTACCCAACATAAATTTGTTTACCCACTGTATGCTATTTTCAAGAGAGAAGCCTCTAGTGAAAACTATGGCCCTCTAGTCTACTTTTATCATATATTAAAATCCAAAAATACCTTGATGCAATATATTCCCTTTATTTTATTTTGTGGTTCTGTACTATGATACGTCTCCAACGTATCTATAATTTTTAATTGTTCCATGATGTTATATTATCATTCTTTGGATGTTTTGCAATCATTATATAGTCATTTTATATCATTTTTGGGACTAACCTATTGACATAGTGCCAAGTGCCAGTTGTTGTTTTATGCTTGTTTTGTACATCGCATGAAATCAATATCAAACGGAGTCCAAACACCGCGGAACTTTTTGTGGATTTTTTTATGGACCAGTAGACATCCAGTGGGCCAGAGAAGCACCTGGGGGTGCCTTGAGGGGGGCACAACCCACCAGGGTGCGCCTGGGCCCCCATGCACGACTAGGTGGGTTGTGCCCACCTTGGTGGCCTCCCACACCGCCTCTTCACTCTATAAATGCCCAAATATTCCAAAAACCCTAGGGGAGTTGACAAGATTTTGTTCCAGCCATCGTAGGCTTATGTATCCACGAGATCCAATCTAGAGCCCTTTACGGCACTCTGCCGGAGCGGGAAATCATCACCGGCGGCCATCTTCATCATCCCGGCAGCCACCATGATGAGGAGGGAGTAGTCCACCCTCGGGGCCGAGGGTTTGTACTAGTAGCTATGTGTTTAATCTCTTTCTCTTGTGTTCTTGAGATGCACAATCTTGATGTATCGTGTGCTTTGTTAATATACTCGAATCATATGGTGTTTTCCCCTCTCTATCTTGTGATGAATTGAGTTTTCCCTATGAGATTTTGTTTTATCAGATTGAGTACTTTTATGAATCTGGGAGCACTTGATATATGTCATGCATGTGAATACTCGTGGTGACAATGGGGTATCGTATATTCACTTGATATGTGTTTTGGCACTCAACTCGCGGATTCCCGCGGTGACATTGGGGTATTATATGCATAGGGGTTGATGCACATTCTTGTCTTTGTTTCTCCGGTAGAAATCTTGGGGCATTCTTTGAGGTTCTTTGTGTTGGATTGAGTATTATAAATTTGAATTTGTTTTGGTGTTATTTTAGTATGAACTCTTGTTAGATCGATCAGAAAGAATAACTTGTGTTATTCTAGTACGAACTCTTGGATAGATCGATCGAAAAGAATAACTGCAAACAATATCTTCTTATGTTCTCCGCTAGTTAGGAACTTTGGAGTGATTCTTCATCGCACGTTGAGGGATGGTTATGTTATCCAATTATATTAGTATTGCTGAGAGATTGCTTTAGCGAAAGTACGGACCATAGGCCTCATTTTTAAGCATTGCAATACCGTTTGTGCTCACTTTTGTTACTTGCTACCTTGCTGTTTTTTATTGTTACTATTACAAAAATCAGTATCTACTATCCATATTACACTTGTATCACCATCTCTTCGCCGAACTAATGCACCTATACAATTTGCCATTGTATTGGGTGTGTTGGGGACACAAGAGACTTTTTATTATTTGGTTACAGGGTTGTTTGACAGAGAACATCTTCATCATACACCTCCCAAGGATTGATAAACCTTAGGCCATCCACTTGAGGGAAATTTGCTACTATCCTACAAAACTCTGCGCTTGGAGTCCCAACACGAGTCTACAAGAACAAGTTGTGTAGTAGACATCAAACTCTTTTCTAGCGCCGTTGCCGGGGAGGTTTGGTAAGAGGCACTCACATCCCATTAGTGAAGCTCTTTTCTG
Source organism: Secale cereale (assembly GCA_902687465.1). NCBI lineage: Eukaryota > Viridiplantae > Streptophyta > Magnoliopsida > Poales > Poaceae > Secale > Secale cereale. The sequence continues at coordinate 517,940,645 of LR738710.1, forward strand.
GCGCCATTGCTGGGGAGGTGAGTGCTTCAAGGTATCTCTTTAGATCTTGCAATTGAATCTTTTAATTTCTTGTTTTATCACTAGTTTGGTTTTGTAAAAGAAAACAAAAAATGGAATTGAGGATGCATCTTATTATTCATCATTATAATGTCTTTCATGAAAATGATGGAAAGGAAAATTGTGCTGAATTGTTAGAAGAAGAATGCTATAAAATGTTTGGCATATAATCCATGAATGATGAGCATGATTGCAATGTTGCTAGTACGAATTCTTTGAATATCCATAATGCTAGTGATATGCAAAGCCATAAGCTTAGGGATGCTATGTTTGCCGAAGATGATATTTTTAGCCCCCCAAGTTTTGATGTGCGAATTTATTATGATGATAGCATGCATCCTATTTATAATGATTACATTGATAAAAGTGGATTTGGAGAGGTCGGGACTTTATTTGGTGATGAATCCACTACTTTGGAGGATGTTTTAATTGATTATGATAACAAAGTTGCTATCTATGATGATTATGGTGATGACATGTATGCTACTGAATAATGATAAACATGAAACTTGTCATCATGGATTTAATTTTCAATCTCATGATAGTTATTTTGTTGAGTTTGCTCCCACTACTATTCATGAGAATAAATTTGCTTATGTCGAGAGTAGCAAAATTTCTATGCTTATGCATCATGAAAAGAATGCTTTATATGATGGTTATATTGTTGTATTCATTCATGATGCCACTGAAAATTATTATGGGAAAGGAACATATGCTTGTAGGTATTGCAATGATTTCAAGTTTCCTCTCTATGTGTTGAAAATCTTGAAGTTTTTCTTGTTGTGCCTTCCTATGCTAGTTGATTCTTGTTCCCATACATTATTTGCTCTCAAAATCCCTATGCATAGTAAGTGGGTTAGGCTTAAATGTGCTTGCCACGTTATTCATGATGCTCTCTTGCATGTTTGAATTCATATCTTTCATGTGAGCATCATTGAAATCATCATGTCTAGCTAAAAGACATAAAAGAAAAGCGCTTGTTAGCAAACAACCCAACACTTATACCTACTGTTTTTGTGTGTTCACATGGTTAATCTACTATAGTAATCATGGTTTACATGTTTTGTTTCAATAAAGTGCCAAGTAAAACCTTTGGGATAGTGTGGATGATAGTTGATTTGATTATGTGTAAAAATAGAAAAATTTATGTCCAGTGCAGAAAATTCAATAAATCACTGGAACATGATAATTAGCTAAAAATTTTACACATGATTGGTATAAAAATTTCCTACGTTGTTCTAAGTTTTCAGAATTTTTAGAGTTGAATAAGTATGCCCGTTGTCCAGATCATTACTGACTGTTCTGTTTTTGACAGATTCTGATTTCAATGCATAGTTTGCTTGTTTTCTAGTTTCTATGGCTTATATTGATCAATATAAATTGTAGAAATGTTATGCTACAGTAGGGATTGTGTGATAACAATTATGAATCTTTTCTTTGACAGTACACAAAGTGAATGATTTGTTTTATCATACTAACCCATCTCACGAAGTTCCGTTAAGTTTTGTGTGATTGAAGTTTTCAAGTTTTGGGTGTGATATCGATATGAGGAGAATAATGAGCGGAAAGACCCTAAGCTTGGGTATTACCAAGGCACCCCAAGGAAATATTCAACGAATACCCAAGTAACTAAGCTTGGGGATGCCCCGGAAGGCATCCCCTCCTTCGTCTCCAACATTATCGGTAACCTCACTTGAAGCTAAATTTTTATTTGTCGTATGATATGAGTTTTGATTGGAGAGTCATTTTATTTTGTTAGGATTTGCTTGCTGGTATTTAGAATAATGTTTTGTGTCTTTTATTTCAATAAAAGTGTCAAGGATAGCCTTTACCATGCTTATTTTGCAAGTCTATATGTTGCTGTTTGAAAACAGAAAGTATGTCGCTGTTGTAAAAATTCCCAAAAAAATTCGCAATGTGAGAAAAATTTGAAACTGTTTGCACATCAAGCTATGATAAATTTTCTACGGCATGTTAAACGTCCAGAATTTTTTGAGTTAGGGAAGTATGGATCCTCTTGCATTCTTTACAAACTGTATTGTTTTGACAGATTGATGTTATGTTTGCATTGTTTGCATATGTTTGCGTGTTTAATGATTCTATTTGAGAATAGGAGTATTAAATATGCAGAGGCATTTAGTGTGCAATGTCAAATTATAATATTAGTGATTTTCTACAGTAGAGGATGTTAATGTTTTGCATTGATTTATACTAACTTATCTCACAACTTCTTGTTGAGTTTTGTGTGGATGAAGTTCTTAAGTTTAGGGAAACCAGGATATAAAAGGAATTAAGCTGTCGGGGGAAACTGTCCTCCCACGAGCACCTATGGGACCGGAGCCCCTTCTACGTTACGGTAAGGGAGCGGAGGGAGCACGAAGAGCAGATCGAGGGACGCACGCGGGCAGTTTACCCAGGTTCGGGCCGCGCGGACGCGTAAAACCCTACTCCTGCTTAGATTGTATTGAGTTCTTGGGCTCGTGAGCTTGAAGAGCTAGCAACACTGAGCCAGAGAGCTGTCTAGGTTCCGAACCCTTTCTACGTTGTGCATGGGCCTCCTTTTATAGCTCAAGGGGTCACCGACAGGTGTCAACGTAGAGGAGGGTAAAAATGTAACTTTGGTGGTAGTTGTAACAGTGCGGGAACAGTGCATGAACAGTGGATGAACAGTGGTCTTTACCTAACTTTGACAGTGGGGGACAAGGGCCTTAAATGCCCGTCACCGTCGACCCCAAAAGCACCCGTCCATGCTCCTCCGTCCGCCACGACGGTAGCCTCGTCATCGTGGCGTGCCACCGTGTCCCCCAGGCTGCACAGCCATCCGCCACGCGTCCCTGGAAGGGCCCCAGGGCGACGCGTGGGCCGATGAGCTGGAGCGCGGGCACACAGCGCAGGCTTCCCCCGGCAAGCACCTTGCCGGGGTCTTGATCTTGCCGGGCCCGGAAGCTTGTCGCTCCCCGGGTCTTGCCGGGGCGCACGGTGCGCCGAGGCATGTCTTCTGAGATGCAGTCTTCTGGTCTTCCTGGCAAGCTCCTCTTGCCAGGGTCTTGTGTTAATGTGATAACCTTGAGCCTGGTGTAGCCTTCCCGGCAAGCTCCACTTGCCGGGGCCTTGATCTTCTGACTTGTATACTTTGTTTTTGAATGGCTTTATAGGGACCAGAAAGGTTTCCGGCGAGCACGTGGTAAACCCTGCCGCGGGAAGCTGCTACTACCCGTGCACAAGTCGGGGTACTAAGGTACCCCTATCTTAGTACACCGACAGGAGCCCCCGGGCCTGGGCCACACACGGTGCCGAGCGCTGTTGGGCCAGGCCCAAAACAGTGCACGGGCACACACGGCCCACAACACGCCGAATCCCCTTCCGCATCCGCCGCGCCCCTCCCTAACGGCACGCATCGATTGCGGCGTCGTGGGAGAGATCGTGGCCTCGTTCTTTAATGGGAAATGCGGAGCGTCCCCTACTCCCCCCTTAAAAGCAGAGGGATCAGGGGCAGTTTCCCTCCTCCATCTTCATTGCGTCTTCATCCTCCGGAAATCCTCCGCTGCTCTTTGCCTCCACCCCTCCTCCGCCGTCTTCCGCATCCGCGGCGCCGTCGAGCTCCTCGCCTCTTCCCTCGTCGCCTCTGCCATGGCTCCGAAGAGCGAGAAGGCGAAAGCGGACAAGGCCAAGAAGGAGAAATCCGAGCAGGCGGCGAAGCTTGCCGCCCTGCGGAAGAGGAACATGGTCTTCGCGCCGAGGCTCAGCGCGAAGGAGCTGCGGAACAAGTACTACCTCTTCTGGTCCGGGGAGACCAAAGCCCATCCCCGCACCAGAGCCTTCCCCGCCGTCGCCAGAGATTTGTTTCCCGGCGGGTATTTCTTCTTTGCTGTCTTCTTCCACTGTGGATTGTGCCCTCCGTACTCGGAGTTTTTCTGTGACATTATGAACACATATGGCCTCCACCTCCTAGACTTTACTCCCAATGCCATCCTTACGATGGCGGTTTTTGCACATCTGTGCGAAAACTATGTTGGGATCCATCCAAACGTAGCGCTCTTTCGCCATTTCTTTATGCCTAGAGTAGAGGTTGGCGCTCCCCTTTCCGGCGGCATCTCCTGGATCTTCCGGTTGAACAAGAAGGATTCATACCTGAAGGGAGAACTCCGCGGCAAGTGGGAAGAATGGCGTGCAGATTGGTGCTGGGTAGTAGAGGACAAGCCAGAGCCCTTCACTGCGCCGCGCACAACAGCCATAGTGCGCGGCAGAGACTGGAGCGAATTGGCCCCGGAGGACGGCAAGCTCAATATTGCCCTTATCAGGATACTTCGTCTCCGGGTAGCTAAACTGACCATCGGAGAGGTAGGGGCAGATTTCCTCCGCCGCCGCATTGCCCCTTTACAGGAGAGGAAAAGGCCAGCATGGGAATATGGCAATGCGGCGGATATTATGAGGCTGCGCCCTGGGTTGAACTTCAATTTCACTGCATTGGAGTTGAAGGGAATGGTTCGGGAGCTCTTCAATCATGACCCGGCCCACCCAGAGTGGTTTAGACCTCCCCGGGGAGTGGTGCCGCTATGCAACAGCACTGCCCGGGACTCCTTGCGCGCGATGATGCCCGCGTGTGACTCCCACGGCGTCGACCCCACCTGGATAGAGCCTCCGCCGGACGCGATACTGAGTTTCTTCGATAATCTGGTCGAGGTGCCCAAGAACACCGAGGAGAACAAGGGTCTCACCCGGGCCACCACGGAGCGGGATATAGCCTATATTGCTTCCCGGATGGAAGAGGCCGCCGCAGCTGCAGCGGCAGGAGACTTCGGATGTACTGTGGACGAGGCGCAGGCCGCAGACGAGGCGTGCCAAGCAGAGGAGGCAGAGATCCGCAGGCTGCTCAAGCTTCCGCCCGACGAGTTTGCCGGTGTTCCTTCCCTGAGGCATGCCGGGATTCCCGGGATTGTGAGCGAGGCCGCCGCAGGAGGCGAGGTTGCCGGAGGAAGCAGAGTTGCCGGAGGGAGCGGAGCCGCCGGAGGGAGCGGGGCCGCCGGAGGGAGCGGGGCCGCAGGACATGATGCTGGATCCAGCGGGCCTGCCGGGGAGGAGGAGGAGGACGTCGAGGCCTATGAAGACACCGGTGGATCTCTGGGGCTTGACGAAGACGCCTCCTCATCCTCGGAGAACTCCCCACCTCCGGCAAGTCCCACGCAAGCACCGAGGAAACGCCTCCGCAAGGCGGCTACAGCGACGAGGACGCAGGCGCCTCGACAGCAGCCTGCTCGCCGGGCGGCGCGCGCCACCAGAGCGAGCCAAGCCGCGACGGAGGCGCCCCGCGCACCAGCGCCAAGTGGAGGGGGATCCTCCCGGAACGGAACGGCCGCTCTGCCTGCTCCTCGGGCCTCGGCGTCAACGGAGGCTGGGTCTTCGCAGCCCCCAGCCCCGGAGACCGCCAAGCGCCCGAGGGAGCCTTCTCCTCCTGCTCCTCGCGCGGGAGCACCTCAGGTGGAGTTCGATTTCTCCGCCCTCAGCTCCGACGACGACGAGGAAGAGGAGTAAGTGTTTGTAATTTGTAACTTCTTGGATTCTTTCTTTGATGATTTTGAGCTTGTTCTTGCTTTGCTTTCAGGACCCTGACCCAGCAGATGGCGAAGAGGGCCAAGATCCCCGTGGTTGAGGTCGAAGACGACTCGCCCGTCGCGGCGACAGGGGACACGCCGGCGACGAACTTGCCGGATCAACACGCTGCTCCAAGGAGCAGCCCCCAGCGCAGCCCCCAGCGTAAGTCTGGTCTTGAGCTTTCCGTTCGTCGGGTGCGCTTGAGGTTTTTGCTTGTACTAATATCTTGTTGCCTTGTTTGTCTTGTGCAGAAGTGGAGCCGCAGCCGCAGGAGCGCCCGGAGACCGCCCCCGACGAGCCACAGGTTCCACCCTCCCCGCCGAAGGTGAACTCCCCGGCGAGGGAGAGCGCTCCGCCAAGGACGGGCACCCCGCCGAGGGCGGGCACCCCGCCAAGGGCGAGCAGCCCGACAAGGGTGGCCACCCCGCCAAGGGAGGGAGCGGGCGGTCCTCCGCCAGCAGGGGCCACCGCTCCACCGCCAAGGGAGGACTCCCCGGCGAGGGAGCCTGTCGTCGAAGAAGTCCGCGAAGGTGAGTCTAGCAGCTTTACCTTCTTGAACTTGTCTTTTTGGATATTTGCTTGATATTTTCTTTCCTTTTTCTTCTGCTAGATCCTCCTGCGCCGGAGCGGATGGAGACTGAGACCGCCGGCGAGGAGGGCACGCAAGGCGACGGCGGCAACGCCACTGCCGCTGAGGACATGGCCGGAGCCGACGAGCCTGCTGCTGAGGAGACTGCCCCGACCGCAGACACCGCGGCTGGGGAGAGGGACGGCGACCGCACTGCGGGCCCGGAGGCAGCAGGAGCATCAAGCGCTACACCGGCCGCCGATCCCTCCGCCGCCAAGGAGCAGCCAGGCGTTTATCTTGAGGCCCCCAATGGCGTCTTCATACAAGTCCATTGGGGGTCCTCGTCGCGAGCCCCCGTGGAGGGAGAGACCTTTGATGGAGAGGTCCTCGCCTCCGCGGGGTTGAAGATTGTCGAAGCACTTGGCGGTGGAGACGATCCCGAAGAGGAGAAGCTCCTTCACCGGCTACTGGCCCTTTACCGGGCCAGGCAGGCGAAGCTGGACTCCCGGGAAGCTCTTGCTGCCAAGGCGGGAGTCGATTTGGAGAAGAGCGCTGCCGAACTCCGCGCCGCCAACCAGGCAGCTCTCCGCAACTTGGCGGAGGAGCGTGAAGGGCTTACCGAGGAGCAGCAAGCCTTCCTCCTGGAGAAGGCTGAGGCAGAGGAGCGGCAGCGGCTGGCCGCCGAGGAGTTATCTCGGCGGAAAGGGGCGCTCAACCAGCGGAAGGTTGAGCTCGACGCCCATGACGACGAGCTCACCGCCCGGGAGCAGGCTCTTGGCGGGGCCTTGAAGGAGGCAAAGGAAGCTGCTGCCGCCGCGGAAACCGCCAAGAGGGACCTGGAGCTCAAGGTGGAGCAACTGGAGCGGTACCTAAAGGCGAGCGAGGACAGGGTCACCGCGCTCAACGTGGAGCGCGAGAAAGACGCCCATACCAACTCAGACTTGCAGGTACGCCTCTCCAAGAAGGGCGACGAGCTTACTGCTGCCAAAGATTCAATCGCTGACTTGGAGTTGAAGGTCTCCACTTTAACTGATTCGTTGGACGCCGCCCGGGATCGTGAGACGAAGCTGAAGGACGAGCTCCGCAAGGAACGAGGCCTGGTGGAGAGCGCCGCCACCTCAGCGAACAACTTCAGCCGGGCGGTGGAGCAATGGACTGACGATCTGATCGCTTCTGCTGCCAATATCAACAAGGAGCTGATGGCGCTGAGGGTGGAGCACCTCGTGTACTCTCCGGACCAGAATCTCCCCCACAGCACCAAGTTAAGTCTTTTCTTCAGGGGAATCGTGCCGGCGCTTGCACGGCTGCAGGAGAAGCTCCCCGCGCAGCTGGCCGAGGAGTCGCGTCAGCTCTGCGCGGGCACCTTGGAGCGCGTCTTGACGAAGATCGTCTACCGCAACCCTGGCATTAATCTTGTCAACGTCCTCCGCAGCTTGCCGGACGACGCAGATCTGGAGGCGTTGAAGGCGCAGGTCGCCCACATCGTCGCCAAGGTGAACAAGATCTCCAGGCGTGAAGGCGACCGCGTAGATTAGGCCTCTTTCTTCCTATTTCCTTTGCTGCTGCAAAGTGTGCCATGAACATGAATCTATTAGTCATTGCGACAAGTTATCTCTGTAATATATTATCTTATTTCTGAGCAATCAACGCATTGTTATCTCCCTTGCTTTTGGTCCTTCACTTTGTATGCTTTTCACCCTACGCTTTCAGGGGACTCGCCGGCAAGGGGCCTTCGCCGCGAGCGCTGAGTGCTGGACTCTTAGCAGCCTGCTGGCAAAGGCCTTACCGGCAAGTAACCTTGCCGCGGCTAGTCGCAGCGCACTTAGTTTGCTGAGCGAACTCGAAAACAAAGTAAGGGTGCGACACTTGTCGCAGCTCACTTAAGTCGTTGAGCGTACTCGAAAACAAAGTAAGGGTGCGGCTAACCACGGGTAGGTTCCTCCGCGCACAGGTTTTCCATACAAAGTGTGGTTGTTCAAGGAAGACAACTAGAATTTAAAAATTTGAACTGCTCAAATTCTGGTAACTTAGCTTTGATATATTGCTTGTTCCCTCACAAGGCTCCTCTTTCTTGAACAGCACTTGGTTCATCCTCCATCTCCTTCCCCCCCGGCAAACTTGTGCGCGAGGAACATTCCTTCTGCTTAAGAGGGAAAGAAAAAGAAGAGGGAAAACAAGTATATAGCCTTACGGCTTGATAGTGCTTACCGGGGATGTGGGTTGCACAAGATGCGAAACAATGCATGCAAATAACAAAGAAAAGCATGGAAATGGCAAATAGTGCTAAACACAAAAGCTTTACTGATGCACGGGATCTGCGCCCGGCTTTGTACAAAGGTTTACATGCAACAGCGGCAAGACTCGTACAAAAGGTGGTTGCCGGAGCGGATCACGGGAACCGCGCCTTATGGGTGAAACTTGCGAAGATGCTCTATGTTCCAGGAATTGCTCACCGGTAAGCCTTCTTCGGTCTCAAGGCGGACAGCGTCGGGCCTTGTGACTTGTCTCACCCGATAAGGGCCTTCCCACTTCGGCGTCAACTTGTTGGAATTCTTGGCGGACTGAACACGCCGAAGAACAAGGTCGCCTTCCTCGAGACTCCTGGCCTTAACCTTGCGGCTATGATAGCGGCGCAAGGCTTGCTGGTATCGAGCAGCTCGTACAGCAGCCTGGAGACGTTCCTCCTCAAGGAGCAATGCATCATCTTGTCGCAGTTGCTCTTGCTCGAGCTCATCATAAGTGAGCACTCGAGGAGATCCGTATACGAGTTCCGTGGGGAGAACTGCCTCTGCTCCATAGACTAGAGCAAAGGGTGTCTGTCCGGTGGCTCGACTTGGTGTCGTTCTGATTGACCAAAGAGCCGCCAGTAACTCCTCTATCCAGTTTCTTCCGCACTTGCGCAGCCTGTCGAAGGTTCTTGTCTTGAGTCCGCGCAGCACTTCGGCGTTGGCCCTCTCCGCTTGACCATTACTCCTCGGGTGAGCAACAGAAGCGAAACAGACCTTGGCGCCAAGGTCTTGGACGTACTGCATGAAGGTGCGACTATTAAACTGTGTGCCGTTGTCGGTGATGATCCTGTTGGGGATTCCGAAACGGCAAACAATTGACCTGAAGAACCTGACTGCTGACTGTGCTGTCACCTTTCTCACCGGTTCCACTTCTGGCCACTTTGTGAACTTGTCGATTGCAACGTACAAGTACTCAAAGCCCCCGACAGCACGGGGGAAGGGGCCGAGGATATCGAGCCCCTAGACCGAGAAGGGCCAGGACAAAGGGATCGTCTGGAGATTTTGAGCTGGTTGATGAATTTGCTTGGCATGGAATTGGCACGCTTCACACTTGGTTACTTGTGCAGTTGCGTCTTGGAGGGCTTCTTGCCAGAAGAAACCTTGCCGGAACGCCTTCCCGGCAAGTGCCCTTGCGCCGATGTGGTGGCCACATATGCCTCCATGTATCTCTGCCAACAACTTCTGTCCATCTTCTTTGGAAATGCACTTCAACCTGACACCATTGAGTCTTCTTCTGTACAGTTCGTTATCAACGAACTGGTACATACTTGACTGCCTGGTTATCTTCTCTATTTCTTCTGGGTCGTCGGGAAGTTCTCCAGTTTGAAGAAAACAGACGATTTGCTGCGCCCATGCCGGAGCCCGAGGCTCAACGGCAAGGACTAAAGGCATGAGGGCCGCTGCGGGAACTCCAGCTTCTACGGCAAGAACCTCTGGTTCTGCCGGAGCTGATGGTCCCCCGACAAGCCTGCCGGGGCAAGGCTTGTCGGGAATGTTTGCTTCAACTGTACAGACCCTTGGGTCTGCAGGAGCAAACTCTTCCTCAGCGTTTTGGTTGTTGATCTTGGGGATCTTGGCGGCGGCTTCAGGGAGATCCGCCGGCAAGTAGTCGCTGGAGACCAACTTTCTCTTCTTGTTCTGCCCAATTGATGGTGTAACGGATGGCTGAGTTAGCTTGAGCAGGAAGGTCCCTGGTTCCACAGGTAACTTCATTGCAGCACACTTTGAGAGGCCATCTGCAATATCATTCTGAGCTCTCGGGACGTGCACCATTTGCAAACCTTCAAAGTGCTCTTCAAGCTTCCTCACTTCATCTACATAAGCTTGCATCAAAGGGCTCTGGTAACTCTTGTTTACTTGTCGGACCACCAACTGTGAATCTCCCCGCACAATCAACTTCTTGATCCCAAGCTCGGCTGCAATCCTGAGGCCGGCAAGCAAGCCTTCATACTCAGCAGTATTGTTTGTCGCTTGTTCCTTGGGAAAATGCATCTGGACAACGTACTTGAGGTGCTCTCCGGTGGGTGCTATGAGTACCACGCCGGCACCGGCGCCTTGCAGCGAGAAGGCACCATCAAAGTACATTACCCATTCACTGCTTGCTTCTTGTACGGGGACGCTTGTTTCTGGAACTTCTTCATCCGGCGTTGGGGTCCATTCAGCTATGAATTCTGCCAAAGCTCTGCTCTGTATAGTTGAAGTACTCTCAAACTTGAGACCAAAGCTCGACAGTTCCAGTGCCCACTCGACGATCCTGCCTGTTGCTTCTGGATTCTGCAATATCCTTTTTAACGGAAAGCGAGTGACCACTGTTATCTCATGTGCTTGGAAGTAATGGCGCAGCTTTCTCGAGGCCATGAGGAGACCGAAGAGCAACTTCTGCACCCCAGAGTATATTGATCTAGCCCCCTGCAAGAGGGAACTTACAAAATACACTGGGCGCTGCACCATCTTCTTCCGCACTTCTCCTTGCTCCTGCGCAGAGTTGTCGTTGTCGGGGCCAGAGCCTGTCGGAGCAGCCCCCTGCTTGTCGCTGGATTCGCTTGCCGGAGGTGTGGGCTCTTCCTCTGCCTCCCTTTCCGCTACCAACGCAGCACTAACCACTTGATTGGTTGCCGCTAAGTACAGCAGCAACTTCTCTTGTGGTTTAGGTGCGACAAGTATTGGAGTGGAGGACAGGTATCCTTTCAAATCCTGCAGCGCTGCCTCCGCTTCCGGAGTCCATTTCATAGGACCCGCCTTCTTCAAAATTTTGAAGAAAGGCAGGGCGCGTTCTGCAGACTTTGAAATGAACCTGCTGAGGGCAGCCACACAACCAGCAAGTCTCCTTACGTCCTTGACGCGCTTCGAGGCTTCGATCTGCTCGATGGCTTTTATCTTGTCGGGATTGGCTTCAATCCCCCTCTGGGACACAAAGAACCCGAGAAGCTTGCCAGAGGGGACTCCGAAGACGCACTTCTCGGGGTTCAACTTGAGCTGGATCTTGCGCAGATTCTCAAAGGTTTCTTCCAAGTCTTGGATCAGGGTATCTGTGCTCTTACTCTTGACCACTATGTCATCCATGTAAGCTTCTACATTTCTGTGGATCTGTGGCTCAAAAGCAGTGTGCACCACCCTTGCAAATGTTGAGCCTGCATTCTTCAATCCAAAGGGCATGCGTATGAAGCAATATGTGCCACATGGAGTAATGAATGCAGTCTTCTCTTCATCTTCCTTGGCCATGAATATCTGGTGGTAGCCTGAGTATGCATCAAGGAAGGAAAGCAGCTCACATCCAGCGGTTGAGTCAACAATCTGATCGATGCGCGGCAAGGGAAATGGATCTTTGGGACATGCTTTATTCACATCGGTGAAGTCTATACACAGTCTCCACTTCTCGTTGGCCTTACGCACGACAACTGGATTGGCCAACCACGTGGGATGGATCACGCCTCTAACCAGGCCTGCTGCTTCTAGCTTCTTTATCTCTTCGGCGATGAATTCTTGGCGCTCCACGGCTTGCTTCCTGACCTTCTGCTTGACGGGCCGCACATGAGGACAAACAGCAAGCTTGTGCTCAATTACCTTCCTGGGAACGCCGGGGATGTCAGATGGTTGCCACGCAAACACATTGACATTCGCCCGCAGGAAGGCAACGAGCGCGCTTTCCTATTTGTTGTCAAGTGTAGCACTGATGGTGAAGGTACCACCAGTGCCGTCCTCCTTGGCGGACACTTTCTTGGTTGCCGGTGGAGCGGCCATCCCCTTCTTGTACTTGACGGTGGAGCTCGATGGAACGTCCTCGACGGCAGCGCAGCACTCCGAAGAGGTGCGTTTGCCGGAGTGGGCCCCAGAGGTCTTGCCGGACTGGGTCTTGGTCTTCCTCCCCCCGGGAGCTTCAGCGGCAAGTGTATTGCTCTCCGCCGCGGCTGCTGCATCCCGGTATATCTTGTCGGCGCAGATAAGCGCGTCCTTCTTGTCACCAGGGACAGAGATGATGCTTATCGGCCCCGGCATCTTGAGTACGTTGTAGGCATAATGGGAAGCTGCCATGAACTTGGCGAGGGCAGGACGTCCAAGTATCCCATTGTATGGCAATGGGATATCGGCCACGTCGAAGGTTATCCTCTCCGTCCTGAAGTTGAGCTCCCCGCCAAAGGTCACTGGCAGTGTAATCTTGCCCTTCGGCTTGCTCCTTCCCGGGTTTAGTCCTTGGAACGAACCGGTTACTTCGAGCTCGCCGTCCGGGATCTGGAGTTTCTTGATCACAGCCGAGGAGATCAAGTTCAGGCCGGCCCCACCGTCAACCAACATTTTGGTGACCTTGAGGTTGCGGATGGTTGGTGAGACCAACATCGGCAAGCACCCGACCGCCGTTGTGCGGTCAGGGTGATCCTCAAGATCAAAAATGATGGGCATGCTGGACCACTTCAGCAGTCTGCGTGACTCAACGGGTGGCTCAGCTGCGTTTACTTCCCGCACCCACTGCTTGAGCTGGCGGTGGGAAGTGTGCAGAGAGGCGCCTCCGTCGACACACAGAACTTCTGTGGCCTTCTGGAACTCCTGCTCGCTGTTATCTCCTTCCTCCATGTCGTCGTCGTCGTCTTCTTCCTCATCCTTGTCGCGGCCCCAGGGAGGTCGATCACCTTGCCGCTGCTTGGCCTTGCCGCGGCACCCTCCCCGGCCATTGAATGGCCGCTTCTTGCTTGGCTCTCCTCCGCCACCTTGGGCCTTCTCCTTGTCGCGACGCTCGTACTCAGCTTTCTGCTCTTCTACGAGGTACTCGACTCGTTTGCAGTTCGAAAGGTCGTGGCCCTTGGTGCGGTGGATCTTGCAATATTGCTTGTCGGAGCCGTCCTGCTTGTTGGCTGCCGCCACAGGGGCAGGCTCCTTGCCGGAGCCGCCACCCTGTGCCTTCTTGGCGGGAGCCTCCTTGACGGACTGCTCGACGACCAACACTTCCGTGCTTTTCTTTCTTCTGTTGTTCCGCCGCCGGCTCTTCTTTGCCGGGGCGGCATCCTCGCTGTCGCTTCCTCCTGCGCCAGCATCCTCTCCGGGGAGTCTCCTCCCCTCCTCGGCGTGCGCGCACTTGTCAGCCAGAGCGTAGAGCTCGCTGACATCCTGGATCTTGGTCATGGCCATCTCTTCCCGCATGCGGCGGTTACGCACGTTCTGGTGGAACGCGCTGATAACCGCGGCAGGGTGGACGTCGGGAATATTGTGCTGCACGCGGCTGAACCTCTGGATGTACTTGCGCAGGGTCTCTCCTTCCTTCTGGGCCAAGATGTGGAGATCACTCTCCTGGCCGTGGGGTTTGTGGCCGCCCATGAAGGCGCCAACAAATTGGTGGCACAAATCTGCCCACGAAGAAATGGAGCCTTCCGGCAAGTGCATAAGCCAAGAACGAACGTTCGGCTTAAGCACTAGCAGGAAGTAATTAGCTAGTATCTTCTCGTCGCGCCCCCCGGCAGCCTGCACCGCGATGGTGTAGATGCTGAGGAACTACGAGGGGTGCGTCTTGCCATCGTACTTCTCGGGAACGTCGGGCTTAAAGTTTTTCATGCTGGGCCACTGGACGTGCCGCAGCTCACGGGTGAACGCAGGGCAACCTGCCGCGTACGGCAAGTCGCCTGGTTCACCGGGCGCGTGCGTGTCGACAGCGGTCCCAGCGCGCTGATCCGATTGTCGCCGGGCTTCTCGTCGGCGCTCGATTGTCGTCCGAGCGTCTTCTTGCCGACGATCGTCAAGGACTTGGCGCTGGTCCCGACGAGCCCGCGGATCCGACGACGCCGTGGAGTCGTCATCGACGTTAATCCGGCGGGGTGGCGTCTTCTGCTTCCGCGGCGGGGAGTGCACGGTGGTTGCACCCCCGACGGTGTTGTTGCCGTCGGCCTTCGTCTGGTCGACTTGCCGTGGCCGCGAGGTCGCCGGTTGCTGCGGCGTGTCGTTGTTGGCGAAGGCGATGAGGCTTTGGATCGTCGCCCTCCAGTCTTCGGCCTTGTCTGCCGCTGGAGGGAAGTCGAGGAGCAGTTGCGCTCTTGCGAGAGCTTCTGCTGGAGAGGAGGGGAGCGGCGGCGAGCGGTGCGAGGAGCGAGATATGCTCGGACTTCTAACAGGGTTAGAAGGAGCAGTATCCCGCCCCGGCAACCGTGCCTTGCTCGTGCCAGGACGATGGCCTTGAGCGTCCCGCGATCCTCCGGTTTGTCCTTGCCCCAGCAAGCGGATGGTACCTCCTGTACCACGGCGCTGCTGGCTTGTCGTCTGCTGAGATGGACGTGGTGCATCCACGGACACCGAGGCTTTGGAGTTCGCCCGGTCGTCCGTCTTGTCCTTAGACTTGGTGGCGCCGTGAGTTTCCTCGCCAGCGACCACCCTTCCGCCGGCATCTCCTCCACCAACCATTGGTTCTGGTGGTGGTGGGATCGATGCAGACGGGCCTGCGACCTCCGAAGCTTTCTTCTTCGGGGCCATGTTGTTGTTGCTGATGATGTTGATGAAGCTGGAGAGGTTGATGAAGAATGCGCCCGCGTGAGCGCCGGATCAGGTTCGCACAACCTCGACGCCCCCTACCTGGCGCGCCAAAGATGTCGGGGGAAACTGTCCTCCCACGAGCACCTATGGGACCGGAGCCCCTTCTACGTTACGGTAAGGGAGCGGAGGGAGCACGAAGAGCAGATCAAGGGACGCACGCGGGCAGTTTACCCAGGTTCGGGCCGCGCGGACGCGTAAAACCCTACTCCTGCTTAGATTGTATTGAGTTCTTGGGCTCGGGATCTTGAAGAGCTAGCTACACCGAGCCAGAGAGCTGTCTAGGTTCCGAACCCTTTCTACGTTGTGCATGGGCCTCCTTTTAGAGCTCAAGGGGTCACCGACAGGTGTCAACGTAGAGGAGGGTAAAAATGTAACTTTGGTGGTAGTTGTAACAGTGCGGGAACAGTGCATGAACAGTGGATGAACAGTGGTCTTTACCTAACTTTGACAGTGGGGGACAAGGGCCTTAAATGCCCGTCACCGTCGACCCCAAAAGCACCCGTCCATGCTCCTCCGTCCGCCACGACGGTAGCCTCGTCACCGTGGCGTGCCACCGTGTCCCCCAGGCTGCACAGCCATCCGCCACGCGTCCCTGGAAGGGCCCCAGGGCGACGTGTGGGCCGATGAGCTGGAGCGCGGGCACACAGCGCAGGCTTCCCCCGGCAAGCACCTTGCCGGGGTCTTGATCTTGCCGGGCCCGGAAGCTTGTCGCTCCCCGGGTCTTGCCAGGGCGCAGGGTGCACCGAGGCATGTCTTCTGAGATGCAGTCTTCTGGTCTTCCTGGCAAGCTCCTCTTGCCAGGGTCTTGTGTTAATGTGATAATCTTGAGCCTGGTGTAGCCTTCCCGGCAAGCTCCACTTGCCGGGGCCTTGATCTTCTGACTTGTATACTTTGTTTTTGAATGGCTTTATAGGGACCAGAAAGGTTTCCAGCGAGCACGTGGTAAACCCGTCCGCGGGAAGCTGCTACTGCCCGTGCACAAGTCGGGGTACTAAGGTACCCCTATCTTAGTACACCGACATAAGCAGACACAAATGCTCAAGCTTGGGGATGCCCAAGGCATCTGAAGATAACATTTCAAGCAGTCTCAAGCATCTAAGCTTGGGGATGCCCCGGTAGGCATCCCACCTTTCTTCATCAACAATTATCGGTTAGTATCGGTTGATCCTAAGTTTTTGCTTCTTCACATGAGATGTGCTATTCTTGAAATGTCATCTTATTTTGTTTTCCTTGATGTTTGAATAAGATACTTAGATCTGAAACTTTTTTAAATAAAAGAGATTCTTCAATTGCTACCTACTCACATAACTACTCGCTTGATCTTCACTTATATCTTTTTGAAGTAGTTTGTCATTTGCTCTAGTGCTTCACTTATATCTTTTTGAGCATGGTGTGCTTTAATATTTTTGCAGAAATTCTCTCATGCTTCACTTAGATTAATTTGTGAGAAAGAAATATGATGCTCACGTTCTTCACTTATATTTGTTTGAGCTTATCGAAAGCAACACATAAAATTAGTCCCAATATGATAGACATCCAAGGGGGATATAATAATAAATTTCATGAAGATCATTAGAAAAAATAAACTTGATTCCTTGTATTAGTTTTGAGATATGATGATGTGATATGTGAGTCATGTTGGCGAGTAATTGTGCTTTAGTAAGAATATTGGTTTTATGGTTTGTGATTCCCTATGCAGGCACGAAAGTCAATAGTCATGCAATGAAATTACATCCTACTTGTGGTGCACTATTCGGTGTTAACTATGCTTAATGCTCGCTTATGAGGTATTCGTTTCTTGGTTGGTCGCTTCTCAATCTTTTGCTAGCCTTCATTTTGTAGTAAGTATGATCACCACTTGTGCATCCAAAATCCTTTAAACTAGTTTTGCCACATGAGTCCACTATACCTACATATATCTGATGTCTACTACATAACTTGTTCTCGTAGACTCGTGTTGGACCTCCAAGTGTAGAGTTTTGTAGGACAGTAGCAAATTTCCCTCAAGTGGATGACCTAAGGTTTATCAATCCGTAGGAGGTGTAGGATGAAGATGGTCTCTCTCAAACAACCCTGCAACCAAATAATAAAAAGTCTCTTGTGTCCCCAACATACCCAATACAATGACAAATTGTATAGGTGCACTAGTTTGGCGAAGAGATGGTGATACAAGTGTAATATGGATAGTAGATATTTATTTTTCTAATAGTAACAATAAAAAACAGCAAGGTAGAAACTGATGAAATGGATCACAAACAATATTGCAATGCTTAGAAACAAGACCTAGGGTTCGTACTTTCGCTAGTGCAATCTCTCAACAATGCTAACATAATTGGATCACATAACCATCCCTCAATGTGCGATGAAGAATCACTCCAAAGTTCCTATTTAGAAGAGAACTTAAGAAGGAATTCGTACTTGTAGCAACCCGACCAGAATGGATCGAAGTCTCCGTGCTTAAGTGTCATCCCTGGATCGGTATGCTGACACACACAGTACTCGAGGATTTATAACAGAGGTAAATCACATGTATAAAGTAACGTAAATACTATTACCTCAATCAACATAGTGCAAGTAACAACAAGGTTGTGGAGTTCCAACAGCACCAACGGAAAAGTTGAGTGTAGACTCCGCAACCCTAACGTATCACTTACTCGTCGAATAAATTCCTGCAACATGAGAAGTTGCAGCCATGTAGGTCAGTACATTGAATGTACTGGCAAATTCACACCATAGAATAAGGATGAACAATATCTATCACTACATGCATATTTGGCAGGTGGAAGCTCTAAGTTTAATTTTGCATAAAGCTAATTTGTCCGTATAACAAAGGAATAAATTTTTATTTTACTACCAAGTTTATGCCAATACTGAGATGGTTCCTCCAACTCAATCCCAAAAATCACCAATTCATTAATAACCTGACAATTTCATTAGATAAAGTGATGAGATCAACAAATAATTCACTTCTAGTTACTCAAAGTTGTCCATAACCGGTGACACGGCTGATCATGATTAGTTTGTACACTCTACAGAGGTTTGCGCAATTTTTCCCACAAGAATCGATCTCCTCCGTTGATTTCCTCGCACTGCGTGATGTTTGAGAATGGGATGATCAATACATAGTCTTTCAGAAGCATTAACTCTTTACTCTGGGTAGACCGGTAGACCTACTTTCCCCTACATCAACTAGTCTACCACTGAAATAGGTCACACAACTTACTCAACTATGCTAGAGCCCATAATGGCTTGTGGCTGCACACGGAAGTTTATAGGCATGAAATATCTTATGATCCCTTTGAGCCTGGGTGACATCCCATAGGGTGATCACACGGGTCCTCCGGGATCCCCTAGGGCAAACACTGGTTTCTCTAGGTGCCCGGGAAAGCCACTGGTTTGTCCAGGGTGCCCCAACCATTCCACCCGGATATGTATTAAAGTTGCCACCTTAAAACTTTCCATTAGTTGGTATTACACTCACAACTTTCATGAATCTCACATACCAATCCACGTCTATCAGCGTGGCTAAGAAATAAGTAACAGAACGTATATTCCCTGGGTTGATCTCAAGCCATTGGGTTCCTCCCTCATGAACAACTCAGCAATACCACATGTAACCAAGTCCTACTCATGCAAATCTTTGAGGGTAGAACTAATGCAATAAGAACTAGGTATTGAGAAGTATGATCAAAGTACGAACTTGCCTTGTACTGTTGATGGATATTCTTTGCACTCATAACTCGTGATAGGTCTACTCATCACACTCCCATCAATCTACAGTAAGCAAGCAATAGTAATCACACATAAGCAATCATGGAAAGGAATCGAAGGTAAGATCTCGGAAAACTTTGAAAACAAGAAAATAATTCTTACAATAGAAAACAATTTCTAAAGTACCAAAATTACGTGAATTTGTTCTTATCAATAAGTTTAGGCCAAGAGCTTTGATTTGAAAAAAGAATCAACTCAAACGGAGTTACGAAACTCAAATCACGATCAAACGAAGTTCAAATTCACATATGTTTGAATTCAAATTTTGTACTTTGAAAATAAAGTTGAGTTGGTTTTTCTGGATAAATGAGATCATGACGAAGAATTTGGCGTTGGTTTCGTTGAATTTCGACAAACGAGTGAAAAGTTACGAAGGTTTAAAGGTGAGGGGCTAATCTGCAAAGAAAAATATTCACAGATGGGTCCCTGGCTGAAAATAAAATAGAAAAGAAAAATATATCGGACGAATGTCCGCTACAGAAGACTAACGAACGAAATCTTTCGCTACAGAAGCTAAACGAACGAACGTTCGCTAAATAACTAATCGATCGGGTTTTAAAGAAAAACCAAAAAGAAAACCGAAAAAGACTGGGCGGTTTTACCGGTTCAGCCGGAGGGTCGCGGTTGGGTCGGCCACGGCGGTTCGGTCGTTGGGCTCGGCTCCGGCAACGAGTGGACTCTGGCTGCGGCTGATACGTCTCCAACATATCAATAATTTTTGATTGTTCCATGCTATTATATATTATGTTTTGGATGTTTAATGGGCTTTATTATACACTTTTATATTATTTTTGGGACTAACCTACTAACCCAAGGCCCCGTGCAAATTGCTGTTCTTTTTGCCTATTTTAGTGTTTCACAGAAAAGGAATATCAAACGGAGTCCAAACGAAATGAGACCTTCGGGAGAGTTATTTTTGGAACAATATCAACATGAGAGACTTGGAGTACATGCCAGGAAGCGAATGAGGTGGCCACGAGGGCAGGGGCGCGCCCCCCACCCTCGTGGGCCACCTGTTGACCCCCCGACGTACCTCTTCAGCCTATATATGCTCTCGGACCCTAAAAACATCGAGGCAACAGACGAAACCATAATTCCACCGCCGAAACCTTCTGTTCCCGTGAGATCCCATCTTGGGGCCTATTCGGGAGCTCCGTCGAAGGGGGCATCGATCACGGAGGGATTCTACATCAACACCATAGCCTCTCCGATGAGTTGTGAGTAGTTTATCACAAACCTTTGGGTCCATAGTTATTAGCTAGATGGCTTCTTCTCTCTCTTTTGATCTCAATACAAAGTTCTCCTCGATCTTCGAGGAGATCTATTCGATGTAATATTTTTGTGGTGTGTTTGTCGAGATCCGATGAATTGTGGGTTTATGATCAAGATTATCTTTGAACAATATTGGTTTCTTTTCTGAAATCTATTATGTATGATTATAATATCCTTGCAAGTCTCTTCGAATTATTGGTTTGGTTTGGCCTACTAGATCTATAGTTCTTGCAATGGGATAAGTGCTTGGCTTTGGGTTCAATCTTGCGGTGTCCTTTCCCAGTGACAACAGGGGCAGCAAGGCACGTATAGTATTGTTGACATCGAGGATAAAAAGATGGGGTTTATATCATAGTGCTTGAGTTTATCTCTCTACATCATGTCATCTTGCTTAAGGCATTACTCTGTTCTTATGAACTTAATACTCTAGGTGCATGCTTGATAGCATTCGATGTGTGGAGTAATAGTAGTAGATGCAGAATCATTTCGGTCTACCTGTCATGGATGTGATGCCTATATATAATGATCATGCCTAGATATCTCATAACTATGCGGTTTCTATCAATTGCTCGACAGTAATTTGTTCGCCCACGGTAGAATTCTGCTATCATGAGAGAAGCCACTAGTGAAACCTATGGCCCCTTGGTCTATCTTTATCATATTACTTTCCCGTCAACTTTCCAATTTCTGTCGCCGTTGTTTATTTGCTTTATTTACTATTCAATCTCTATACCAAAAATACCAAAAATATTATCTTATCATATCTATCAGATCTCACCCTCATAAGTGACCGAGAAGGGATTGACAACCCCTTTTATCGCATTGGCTGCGAGGTTCTTCTTTTTTTGTGCAGGTGTGAGGGACTCGCGCGTGATCCCCTACTGGATTGATACATTGGTTCTCAAAAACTGAGGGAAATACTTACACTACTGTGTTGCATCACCCTTTCCTCTTCGAGGGAATACAACGCAAGCTCGAGAAGTAGGAAGAAGAATTTCTGGTGCCGTTGCCGAGGACATATTCACAAAAGTCATATACCAAGTACCTATCACAAACCCTTATACCCTGCATTACATTTATCTTCCTCTCGTTTTCCTCTCCCCCACTTCACCCTTGCTGTTTTATTCACCCTTCTTTCACCGTGTGTTTACCGTTCGCTTGCCTCTTGTTTGCTCGTGTGTTGGATTGCTTGCTTGTCACTATGGCTCAAGACAATATCACATTGTGTGACTTTTCCAATACCAACAATAATGATTTTACTAGCACTCCGATTGCTCCTATCTTAGACGATGAATCTTGTGAGATCAATCTTGCTCTGTTGAATCTTGTCATGAAAGATCAATTTTCTGGCCTTCCTAGCGAAGATGCCACTGCCCATCTAAATAACTTTGTTGATTTGTGCGATATGCAAAAGAAGAGAGATACGGATAATGATATTGTTAAATTTAAGCTATTTCCCTTTTCACTTAGAGACTAGTGTTAAAGAATTTATGAATTCGCGATAGAATTTCAATGCTTTGCTTGAAGAAAAAAATCCTTAAGGTTGACGGATTGGCTAGAAACGTGGATAAAATTTCTCTTGATGTTGATTATTTGAAACTTAGATCCATTCCACCTAAGCATGATATCAGTGAGTCTCTGAAAGCCATGAGAATTTCCATTGATGAATGCAAGGAAAGACCCGCTAGGATGCATGCTAAATGAGATTGCTTTATGAAAGCGTGTTCTTCTAGTTTTCATGACAATAAAGATGAAGATCTAAAAGTGATTGATGTGTCTCCTATTAAATCCTTATTTTATAGTATGAATCTTGATAAAGATGGGACTGGAGATGAGTCTACTTTAGTTAAAAGGTGTCCCAATGATTCAGAGTTTTTAGATCTTGATGCTAATTTTTTAAAAGTGGGATTGAAGTGGTCAAGACTTTACATAGCAATGAACCCACTATCTTGGATTTCAAGGTATTTAATTATGATAATTGCTCTTTAATATATTGTATTTCCTTGTTGAAATCCGTGTTAAATTATCCGCATGCTTATAGTCAAAATAAAGCTTTTACCAAACACATAGTTGATGGTTTAATGCAATCTTAAGAAGAAAAACTTGAAATAGAAGTTTATATCCCTATAAAGCTTTATGATGAGTGGGAACCTACTATTAAAATTAAGATTAAATATCATGAATGCTTTGCTTTGTGTGATTTGGGTGCAAGTGTTTCCACAATTCCAAAAGCTTTGTCTGATATGTTAGGTTTCCATGAACTTGATGATTGTTCTTTCAATTTGCATCTTGCTGATTCAACCATTAACAAACCTATGGGAAGGATTAATTATGTTCTTATTGTTGCAAATAGGAATTATGTGCCCGTAGATTTCATCGTTCTTGATATAGATTGCAATCCTACATGTGCTATTATTCTTGGTAGACCTTTCCTTAGAATGATTGGTGCAATTATTGATATGAAAGAAGGAAATATTAGATTCCAATTTGCGTTAAGGAAAGACATAGAACACTTTCCTAGAAAGAAAATCTAATTACCTTATGAATCTATTATCAGAGCCACTTATGGATTGCCTACCAAAGATGGCAACACGTAGATCTATTCTTGTATCGTGCCTAGCTAGGGGCAATAAACGATAGCGCTTGTTGGGAGGCAGCCCAATTTTATTTTCTTTGTTTTTGCTTCTGTTTAGTAATAAATATTGCATATAGCTTCTGTTTAGATGTGGTTTTGTGTTTTAATTAGTGTTTGTGCCAAGTAGAACCTTTGGGAACACTTGTGTGAAGTTTATGCGATCTTGCTGTTAAAAGCAGAAACCTTAGCGCTCACGAGATTAGCTACCATTTTTTTACTAGGAGAGTGATTTTTAGTTGATTATTTTTGCAGATGATTAATAGACAAATTCCTCATGTCCACCTATTTATTTCAATTTTTAAGAGTTACAAAAGTATTCGAAAGTTACAGATTGCTACAGACTGTTCTGTTTTTGACAGATTCTGTTTTTAGTGTTGTTTGCTTATTTTGATGAATCTATGAGTAGTATCGGGGGGTATGAATCATATAGAAGTTGGAATACAGTAGGTTTAACACCAATATAAACAAAGAATGAGTTCATTATAGTACCTTTAAGTGGTGGTTTGTTTTCTTATACTAACGGAGCTCGTGAGATTTTTGGCTAAGTTTTGTGCTGTGAAGTTTTCATGTTTTGAGTAAGGATTTGATGGACTACGGAACAAAGAGTGGCAAGATCCTAAGCTTGGGTATGCCCAAGGCACCCCAAGGTAAAATTCAAGGATAACCAAAAGCCTAAGCGTGGGGATGCACCGGGAAGGCATCCCCTCTTTCGTCTTCATCTATCGGTAACTTTACTTGAGACTATATTTTTATTCACCACATGATATGTATTTTGCTTGGAGCGTCATGTATGATTTGAGTCTTTGCTTTTTAGTTTACCACAATAATCCTTGCTGGACACACCTCTTGAGAGAGATACAAATGAATTGGAATTTATTAGAATACTCTATGTGCTTCGTTATGTCTTTTGAGCTAGATAGTTTTGCTCTAGTGCTTCACTTATATCATTTAGAGCATGGTGGTGGTTTTATTTTTTAGAAATTATTCATCTCTCACGCTTCACTTATATCTTTTTGAGAGTCTCTTAGAACAGCATGGTAATGTTCTTTGGTTATAAAACTAGTCCTAATATGATAGGCATCCAAGATGGGTACAGTAAAAACTTTCATATAAAGTGCATTGAATATTATGAGAAGTTTGATACTTGATGATTGTTTTGAGATATGAGGATGGTGATATTAGAGTCATGCTAGTGGAGTAATTGTGAATTTGTGAAACACTTGTGTTAAAGTTTGTGATTCCCGTAGCATGCACGTATGGGGAACCGTTATGTGATGAAGTTGGAGCATGATTTACTTATTGAGTGTCATCCTTTGTGTCGAGGTCGGGATTGCGCGATGGTTAACTCCTACCAACCCTTCCCCTAGGAGCATGCGTTGAACACTTTGTTTTGATAACTCATATATTTTTGCAATATGTATATGAGTTCTTTATGACTAATGTTGAGTCCATGGATTATACGCACTTTTACCCTTCCACCACTGCTAGCATCTCTTGTACCACACAACTTTCGCCGGTACCATACACCCACCATATAACTTCCTCAAAACAGTCACCATACCTATCTATCATGGCATTTCCATAGCCATTCTGAGATATA
Source organism: Secale cereale (assembly GCA_902687465.1). Classification (NCBI taxonomy): domain Eukaryota; kingdom Viridiplantae; phylum Streptophyta; class Magnoliopsida; order Poales; family Poaceae; genus Secale; species Secale cereale. The sequence goes on from LR738710.1 coordinate 517,964,938, forward strand.
TTGCCATGCCACTTTCCATCGTTCCGTTCATATGACACGCTTCATCATTATCAATCACGTAGAGTCATATTTTGTTCTAGCTTCGAGTTATAAGTAAATAAAAGTGTGATGATCTTCATTTCTAGAGCATTGTCCCAGCGAGGAAAGGATGATGGAGACTATGATTCCCCTACAAGTCAGGATGAGACTCCGGACGAAAGAAAGGAAAAAAAGGAAAAAAGGGATGCCATAAAAAAAGAGAAGAAGAAGAAAGAAAGAGAAAAGGCCCAAAGAAAAAAAGGAAAAGAAAAAAATGAGAGGAAAAGAGAGAAGGGACAGTGTTACTATCCTTTTTCCACACTTGTGTTTCAAAGTAGCACCATGATCTTCATGATAGAGAGTCTCTTGTTTTATCACTTTCATATACTAGTGGGAATTTTCATTATAGAACTTGGATTGTATATTCCAACGATGGGCTTCCTCAAATGCCCTAGGTCTTCGTGAGCAGGCAAGTTGGATGCACACCCACTTAGTTTCTTTCATTGAGCTTTCATTCATTTATAGCTCTAGTGCATCCGTTGCATGGCAATCCCTACTCACTCACATTGATATCTATTGATGGGCATCTCCATAGCCCGTTGATACGCCTAGTCGATGTGGGACTATCTTCCTCCTTTTTGTCTTCTCCACAACCACCATTCTATTCCACCCATAGTGCTATATCCATGGCTCACACTCATGTATTGTGTGAAAGTTAAAAGGTTTGAAAAAATTGAGTATGAAAACAAGTGCTTGGCTGAAACCGGGGTTGTGCATGATATGAATATTTTGTGTGATGAAGAGGGAGCATAGCCAGATTATATGATTTTGTAGGGATAACTTTCTTTAGCCATGTTATTTTAAGAAGACATGATTGCTTTGTTAGTATGCATGAAATATTATTATTCTTATGTCAATATAGATTTTGTCTTGAATCTTTCGGATCTAAACATTCATGCCACAATAAAGAAAATTACATTGAGAATTATGTTGGTTAGCATTCCACGTCAAAAATTCTGTTTTTATCATATACCTACTCGAGGACTGTAATGCCCAGGATGCGACTATATCTCCTACGTGTTGAGGCACGAGTTAGAGACATAAGCGCAATCTGGAATGATTGCAAGCGTGGTATCTTTGCACAACTCATGTAATGAACATGGATGAAAGAGTAAAATAGTTGGCTTACACTCACCACGTCACACAATTAATTCAACATTCATACATTCATCCAAATAACACAGGGTCCGACTATGAACGAAATCAAACGAGAAAAGATACCACATCCACAAGTCCTGATCGCCCCTAGTGGGAACCACTACTGATCATCGGGATACGTCGCATACATACGGCCACGCTCTTCATTGAACTCCCAGTGAAATTCTTGTCCATCTCCTGCGTCATACTCGGTTGTACCTGCATCTGGTGTGTGTTGTAATATGTGAGTCACAAGGACTCAGCAATCCCATTCCCGGTTATCAAAACTAACAAAGCCTTTAGGTGTGGAGATGTAATAAAGTGTCTGCAGCAAGCACTAAGCAACTAGCTTATGAATTCAGAGCGAGATGAGGATATGTGCCAACGGTCGCCAAAGATGATCAATAAGTGATCCTAGCTACTCACGTTCATGCATAACCCCACCGTGTTCACTTTTCGAAAACCCCGTCGAAAAGAGACCGTCACGGTTACTCACACAGGTAGTGTATTCTTAAGGATATGGTGTCAAGTTATCTAAAACCGGATATTAACAAATTCACATCTGCCACATAACCGCGGGCACGACTTTCGAAAGATCATAACCCTGTAGGGGTGTCCCAACTTAGCCCGTCACAAGCTCACGATCTGCGGAGTCGCAACTCCATGTTGGGAAGACCCGAGTATTCTCGGAATCCCATGCTCAAGATATTTCGACAAAGGTAAAACTAATCCAGCAAGACCTCCCGCCATGCCGACACCCTGATAGTAGCCGCAACAGGTTTGGACCCAAGGTGGCCAGCCCTCGGGTTTCCACAAGGTGGCCCCGCAGTCCGCCTAGTTTGGACCCACACTCATGAGGAGCACTGGCCCGGGTTGTTGATTAAGAACTTGGGTTTATAACTCCCTATGCAAGTTTTAGTTCTTAGGAAAATCTAGTACCAAAGTTTGGTCTTGCTGGAAAAGCTTTAAGAAATGCGAATTATCAAGGGGGGCCCATAAACCCCAACCGTGTTAGGAACGCAAAATCAAGGAACATAACACCGGTTTATCGGGTCCTAAGGTGGCATGAGTGGAACAAAATACCAAGCAGAAGGCCAAGCCTTCCACCCATTACCAATATATATGTGCATTAACTTAATTAAGTTATATTTGTGTTATCCCAATAAACAATTCCAAACATGGAGCAATCTTCAAACTTCACCTGCAACTATCAATGCTATAAGAGGGGCTGAGCAAAAGCGTACTTAGCCAATCAATGGTTTGCTAGGAAGGCGGTTAGAGTGTTTATGGCAACATAGGAGGCCGACAAGACAAGAATAGGCATCGATGCATAACTATAGAGAGAGACAACTAGCAAGGCAAAGATAGAGGTCATATCGGGGAACAATCATCTTGCCTGTTACTTCCTTGGTGGAATGGTAAGACGGCTCCTCAAACTCAGTCTCAACAAGATCCTCGAACTCGTTATCGGCTCCCGGCTCTACCCATCACAAGAGCACAACAACGGTACAAGATTAATCACGGTGCAATGCACAAACAACATGATGCAAGACATGTCAGGGGATGCAAGTCATGATGTGCATATGCATGAGGATGCTCCCGAGCCTAAAGGAGAAGATGATGGAAATGGCTTCATCTCGGTCAACCAAGCAAGCCACTGGATAGAGGGGAAGATTTTGGTCAAAATCAATATACAGATCATTTGAAACGGATGCACGGTTTGCAAATGGCAAGCAAAACAAGATGCAATGCAAAACTGCGGTGAACAGCAACATGGCATCTTTGGAGCAATGTATAATTATGCTACATCACCCAAACATGATGTCAAAAAGCATGGATGTGAAATGTACATGATTCTTAACAATCATGATCTCAAAGCACACTCAAAAACTTGCTGGAACACAATTAAACTAGCATGGCAAGTTTCAATAAGTTAACAGATTTCTCAGACTTAGTGAAAATTACTAGGCATGTAACCAGGAACATTTTGTAGCTACCTTTGGAGGCACATAACAGCAAGCAAAACAAGTCTAACAAGTATGAAAATTACATGAGCATGAAGAAGACATATTATACTTCCAATCCATCCAAAGAAACAATTCATTCCATGCAAGGGTTGCTCAACACAAGCTTTGCCAAATTTAATGTTCTGTTAACAGGCTGACAGTTTTAATTTAAAGCATTCTGAGGGCAAGATAACAAAAATCTATAGTAGGGCATATATGCAAACAAAGGCATGGATTGATAGACAAATACATGGGCATCAAGACATACTCACTAGTTACTCCAAAACATGCATGGAAAAGATTATGGCATCAAGTTTACATGGCAACTTGTTATTACAAATTCCAGACTTAGCAGTTTTTCACTAAGTGTAAAACAAAATTGACATGGCACTTCTACAAGCTTGTTTAAGTCACCACAGAGCATATTGTAGAAAACCAAATACACCATTTCAAAGATAACATGATTATGCTCCTAAAACATGTTGACATGTGGCTCATAAGAAAATCACACCAAATGCTATGAAAAAGACAAAACATCATCTCATAACAGTTTCAGCAACTTAACAACAACATGCACTTTTGCAACAGGGTTAAACATGGCATAATGCAACCTAACATGTATGCAAATGCATCCATCATGAAGAGCATCACAAGACGAACATTTTGACATTTCAGACACTCCATTTGGAGCAACATGCACAAAGTTACGACCTCACGAACATGCTAACATATTATTAATAGACAACTAGTGCTCAAATAGTAACATCACAAAGCAGTCTTGCAACAAAGATTAAGACATCTAGATGAACCCTAACATGCACAAAACTGATGCCATCACATAGACCACTTCGAGACGAACATTTTGATATATTATATGCGCGAAACGGAGTTATGAGCATGGAGTTATGACATGATGAAGAGGGCATACAAATATTGGGATCCAGGGACTTAGAGAAAATTATACCCTCCAAAATGTCAAACGTGGACAGAGTGGAGCGGGACGGAGGGATCCGGGATGCGGGGTGGTGTTTGGTTCGTCTCCCGGTGGATCTGGTCCCGATCCACCGGATTTTGCCGGAGACGGGACCGGCGGCGGTGGGAGCTCGCTGGAGGCGGGGCCGGAGCGGTGAAGCGGTGCGGAGGTGAGGCAAAATAGGCCAGCGGGCGCCGGGTCGCGGCGGCGGCGGGCGCGGCCCGATGCGGAGGCGCGCCCCACGGGCGGCGGCGGAGACGACTAGGCCGGGCGGGCCGCACGGGCCCACGGCGGCGCAGGAGAGAGAAAATGGCGGCGGGGCGACGTGGCGCGACGTGGTTGGTTAGGGTGCGGCGGCGGACGTGTCCGACGCGGGTCGGACCCGTCCGGCGGCGTGGGGAGCTCGGGACTAGGGTTTTACACGAAAAATGGAGGGGGAGGTGCCTTTTTATAGGTAGAGGGAGCTAGGAGAGTCCAAATGAGGTGCGGTTTTCGCCCACACGATCACGATCCAACGGCCGAGAGCATGGAGGTGGTTAGCATGGGCTTGCGGGCTATTGTGGAGAGGTGCCGGTCCAAAAGAGATAGGACTTCTGGTGTTAACGCGGTTAACCGTTGGAGTATCAAACAACCTCCAAACGAGAGGAAACTTGAGAGGCGGCCTGCCGGTGATATACCAAGACCACTCGACAACTCTCGGCCCATTTGAGGATGTTTTTCGGCCACTTAGAAAAGGAGGACTCGGAGGTACCACGGGCACGTGTGAGAGAGTCGGAACCCAAAGCAGACAACGAAGAGGATGGAGACAATGCATCTACACGCGGATGCAAGTGAGACTATGCCAATGCAATGCACATAATGAAAATGACATGGTGATAGGCACACACACACAAGGCAAAAACGAAGAAAACCGAAATGAAGAAGGAGCCCAGAATGGAATTGATTAAGTCAACGATGAATAGATTGCCATATTGGGAATTGTTACATCCAGGGCGTTACAAACTCTCCTCCACTACGAAAAGATCTCTTCCGAGATTTAGGACTGAAAGAAGGCGGGATACTCAGAACGGAGATGATCATCTCGTTCCCATGTAGCTTCTCGGTCGGTATGGTGTGACCACTTCACTTTCAAGAATTTGATGGACTTGTTGCAGGTCTTGCGCTCAGTTTTTTCAAGGATAGCAATGGGGTGCTCACGATAAGACAAGTCTTGCTGAAGATCAATCTCTTCGAAAGGAATGGTGCGTTCAGGCGTCTTGAAGCACTTGCGGAGTTGTGACACGTGAAACACATCATGCACATTTGCAAAGTTGGAGGGAAGCTCGAGTTGGTAGGCTAGATCGCCTCTCTTGCCAATTATCTTGAAAGGGCCCATGTATCTTGGAGCAAGCTTGCCCTTGATACCGAACCTCTGAGTGCCCTTCACGGGAGAAACACGGAGATAGACATGATCTCCAATGTCAAAAGCCAAATCTCCGTGTTTGCCTTCATAGTAGCTCTTCTAGCGCGATTGCGCGGCTTTGAGATTCTCACGTTTGACTTGGCACATCTCTTCGGCCTCTGAGATCAAATCATTTCCAAGGAGTTGATGTTCACCAGTCTCGGACCAGTTGAGAGGGGTATGACACATTCTGCCATAGAGAATTTCAAACGGTGCTTTGCCTGCATGTGACGCCCGAGACCGACGTCCCAGAAGATTCCAGAAGATTCCAGATGTTCCGGGTTTCTCCCGCGTGTTTTATTTTGTTTGTGTTATTTATTTTCGCTTTGCATCATGTCATCATGCCATCATGTCTTTAATTTTTGCATCTCAACCTAAATAAATCATGTGGACCTTTGGTTCACTTAAATCGAGGGAATGTGACTTCTCTTTATAACATATAAAAGCCTCTCAATATATTAGGGAGCTATATAAATAATTTTCCATTTGTTTGGAATTAACCGCAACACACGTGCATAATTTCCCCATGCTTTCCTACTTCGAGTTTCTCCTTTAAAACCTTCCATGTATTTCTTTTCCCAATTATCGAGGCTCCTCCAATTATCTAGACTCTTTTCAAACTCCTTGAGGCAAGCTATTTATTTTAGTTTGCACTTCCCTTTTTATTGGAACTATTTTTGTGGGGTTGGAATTATTCCATAAAGCCTTACAAAAATGTCCATCATTTTTATTTTTGTTCTTTGCCTCTTTTCTTATTTTTTTTGCACTCTCTCTTATTTCTGTTAAAGAAATAAAAAGGAAGAGGGCTCAGCCTCCAGCAGCCTTCCTTCCCGCGGCCCAGCCGGCCCACCTCCTTCTCCCTAGGCCCAGGCCTCTTGGGCCTCCAACCACAGCCAACCAGCCTCCAGGCCCACTCCTTCCCCGAAACCCTAGCCCGCAGCTCTCCCTCTCCCGTCTCTCCCTCGTCCCTCTCAGCCGCCGCACACCTCTTCCTCTCGATCTTTTTCTCTGACCCGATCCCGATTCCCTCGTCCCTCTCGCTCGCTCACAGCCCGAGCCTCCCTCATCTCCCTCGATCTCCCTCGCGACCCACTCCCTCCGTTTGTCCTCCAGGACCCGCCCCGCCTCGGCTAGGCAAACCGCGCCAGCCAGGGCAGCAGCAGGGCCGCACTCCTCCCTCCGTTCTCCTCGAAGCGGCCAAGGCGCGAGCACCACAGCGCCCCGAGCGCGCCCTCCAGAGCCGCCTCGCCTGGTCTCCCTCTTCGCGAAGCTCGTCCGCCCCTTCTCCAGCAGCCGCCGGTCGCCGCGAGGATCTCCTCTTCGCCGCCCCTTCCGTCCGTCCGCGGCCAGGCAGCGCGCGCACCCTGCGTTGCTTCCCCTCGCCGAACCGCCGGCCTTCCCTTCCGGCCGCGACCGCATCCCTTCGCCGTGCACCCGAACTCCGCCGCGGGAGCCGCAGCGCCCGGCCCCTGTCTCCTCGACAGCAGCGCCTGCTGCCTCCTCCCGGCTCCCAGCGCCGGCCCGCACCTCTCCTCCCGTGCGTCGCTGCGCGCCCGAGGCCTGCTGCCTCTCATCCGAGCCATCCTCTCCAGCAGCGCCACCGTCCAGCGCCGGCGTCCCGTCTCCGGCGTCCGCGCGTGGCACCTCCTCGCCATGGCGCACAGCTAGCCGCTGCCATGGCCTCGTTGCCCCTTTGCGTGCTATTTTGTTTGTTTTGTTATGTTGCCGTGTGCTGTTGCAAGTGTCCAGGAACCATTTCGTTTGCCAAGTGGAGACCGGAGAACGGGGATGCATCAAGTTCCTCTACGGATAACCCGACATCGATGACGTGAACGACTACGAACGAACAACTACTCGGATCAAGTACGACTACACGATGACCCGACAAGTACCACTACCGACGCCCGGAAACACCAAGTACCCCTCCGATGGCTTGAACAACTACGTAACGAGAACGTCTACCGTCGACAAGACCGAGACACTGAGTACCACGACGACCGAGTACAACTACGACCGGGACCGAGACCGGCAAGTACATCTACGACCGAGTACACCTACACGACGAACGCCAACGTGTTCCACTACCGTCGACATGTACATCTACAAGAACGTCTACTTCCACTACCGTCGCCGAAGACCCGTGAACAACTACCGCCGACGGAACGACTACTTCCTCTTCGGAAACGTGAACGACTACTTCCTCTACTTCCACTCCTTCCTCTACAATCTCGAACCGTCCCCAAACAAGAGTTTTGAAGGTATAACCCGAGACGATGACCCGTGTGATGCTTGTTGTGTTGTATGAAATGTTTCCCTTGTGTGCTCCGTGCCCGTTTCGTCCGTTTGTCATGTTCCTCGGTTGCCTCGTCGCCGACTCATGGGAACCCGGTAACGGGATCGCCCCACCTTTCATCTCGTTTGACTTGCTCACGTCGATTCTTTCTTTTGCACCGGTCTCTCAACGAGAAACCGGAACCGAGATGTTGCGTTGCATCATTTTCGGATCGTTGCCGTGGCTCCTTTCTTTCCACCACGGTGACAAATGCTTCATATCTTGTTAATTGTCAACCTTTTAATAAATTTGCATAAACTTGATCATGTCATCCGCATCATGTTAACAACACTAATATGGTTAATTGTGTTTGCTTTATAATCACTAAACATGCTCATGGGGTTTTTCCGGAACTTGTTGTTGTTATTTTTCCGGCCTCATTTAAAATGCCTAAATAGTGTAGTTTTATTATGCTTCACCTCTTGCCATGTTAAAAACATTTAACCTTGTCTTGTAAGTTAACGAGAGTCAACTAAATAATTAAATGTGGTGTTTCGTCAATATGCAACTCGTTGCATATTGAGCTCCACTTAACTTGTAGTTTTGTTTGTGCACTTTGCCATGCCATGCACATTTAAACCGGACATGCATCATACTTGTTTGTGCATCGTATGCCATGTTTATGCTTGTGTGTTTACCGTGTTGTTTCTTTCTTTCCGGTTGCTTCTCTTGTTAGCTTCGGTTTCGTTCCGGAGTTGTGAGGATTCTCTCGTCTGTTGCTCCGTCTTCTTCATGGATCCGTTCTTCTCCCTTGTGGAATCCCAGGCAAGATGAACGAACCCGGATACCATTACTATCTTTGCCTATTGCTAGAGTATCGCTCTTTAGTATTTGCCTCGATGCCCATGTTTTCCTGTCAGCCTCCTATTGTAACCATGATCCTGTTTAACCACCCTACCTATGCAAACCTTTGATTGGCTATACGTAGGCTCGCTCAGCCCATCTTATAGCATTGTTAGTTCCAGGTGAAGATTGAAGATGCTTGCTTCATGTTGAAGTTGTTGGGTTATATCACACTATATAAATGCTTAAATGAAATCATCTATATATTGGCAAGGGTGGAAGGCTAAGCCTTTTGCTTGGTGATTTGTTCCACTCATGCCGTTAGGAACCGTATAATCCGGTGTTATGTTCCTTGATTATGCGTTCCTAACACGGTTGGGGTGTATGGGACCCCCTTGATAAACCGCTAAGTGCTAAGTCTTTTCCAGCAAGTCCCAACATTTGGTACTATTTGCCTAATAACTAACTAATAAAACTTGCATGTGGACTAGCTATCCCTTTTATTTTAATTCTACAACCCCGGGCCAGTGCTCCACATGAGTGTTGGTCCGAAACGGGGGTTCTGCGGGGCCACCTCGAGGAAACTCAAGGTTTGGTAAAAACCTGTAGAATCTCCCATCCGGTCGTGTCCTGAGACTAGATACGCGCGGCTACCTATCAGGGTGTCGACACGCCGGGAGGATTTGCTGGATTAGCCTTACCTTAGTTCGGTTTAACTTGAGCACGGGATTCCGAGAATACTCGGGTCTTCCCACCTATGGAGTTGCGACTCCGTGGACCGTGGGCTTGTAATGGGTCAAGTTGGAACACCCCTGCAGGGTTTGAACTTTTGAAAGCCGTGCCCACGGTTATGTGGCAGATGGGAGCTTGTTAATATCCGGTTGTAGATAACTTGACACAATGTTCTAATACACTACCAGCGTGTGTACCGTGACTGTCAATTTCCGAATAGGGATTCGGGAGTTGAACATGGTGGGGTTATGTTTGACCGGCTTTAGTTAGGATCACTTCGTGATCATCTTTCGACCGAGGCTCTTCTCTTCTCGCTCTCTACTACGTAAGCTAGTTGCTAGTTGCTGCTGCAGACTCTTGTTGTTCCTTCACCTCTTGTTCTTTCTTCAGCCTTGTCCTCACCCAAGGCTTAAATAGTCATGTTACCCGGAAACGGGATTGCTGAGTCCTCTGTGGCTCACAGTTACTTTACCACACCAGATGCAGGTTCAGCCGAGTTTGATGCAGGAGTTGGATCAGTTCTTCACTGGGAGCTCGATGAAGTTTGGCCGTATGCTTGTGACGTTTCGACGATCAGTAGTGGTTTCTACTAGGATTCGATCCTGACCTGTGGCTTTATGTTGTTTTGGTATCTTTCTTTGGATCTTCACCCGTAGTCGGGTTGTGATGTTTTGAATGATGATTGCTTATGTAATGTATTGTGTGAAGTGGCGAGTGTAAGCCAACTATCTTCTTTTGCAATTTAATCCCTCTTTTACATGAGTCGTGCAAAGATACCAAACTTGAGATCATTCTAGGATGGGCTTATACCTTTAAGTCGTGCCTCGACATGTAGGAGGTATAGTCCCATCCTGGGCATTACACTGCACTTGCTTGGAAGCTGTTGTTGTAGGAGAATTCGGCAAATGGAAGGCAGTCTTCCCATTTCATACCGAAGGAGATTACACATGCTCTGAGCATATCTTGAAGAATTTGGTTCACTCTTTCGACTTGGCCACTAGTCTGAGGGAGAAAAGTTGTGCTGAAGCGAATCTTGGTACCCATAGCTGACTGAAAGGAATCCCAGAATTTGGAAGTGAACAAGCTTCCACGATCTAAGGAGATTACTTGAGGGATACCATGCAAAGAGATAATTCTGGAGGTATACAGCTCTGCCAGTTGTGCTACGTTGAGGGATTCCTTGACTGGAAGGAAATGAGCCACTTTAGTGAGCTTATCAATCACCACAAAGATAGCGTCGTTTCCTCGCTTGGACTTGGGAAAACCGGTGACGAAATCCATCTCAATGTGATCGAATTTCCACTCGGGAATAGGTAGAGGTTGAAGGAGTCCGGCTGGACGTTGATGCTCTGCCTTCACTCTTCTGCAGACATCACACTCGTTCACGAATTGAGCAATTTCTATTTTCATGTGAGTCCACCAATAGGATTGCTTGAGGTCATGGTACATCATGGAGCTTCCTGGATGTTTCGAGAGGAGTGAATCATGTGCTTCGTCCATTATGAGCTTCCTCAGATCACCTTTGGTAACCACAATTCTGTCCTGAAAGAACAAAGTGCCTCTGTCATCAATGCGATAGCACTTCTACTCGGGAGTACCCTTGGCAATACCATGTTTCACCTTCTGCACCATAGCATCACTGAGTTGGGCCTCACGGATTTGGTCTTCCAAGGTAGGAGCGACTTGAAGGTTGGCAAGAAATCCTTGCGGAACAACTTGGAGGTTAAGCTTCCTGAATGACTCACAAAGTTCAGGTTGGAACGGTTTGAGGAAGAGACTATTGCAATAAGCCTTTCTGCTCAAGGAGTCTGTAATGACAGTGGCCTTGCCAAGAGTATATTCAATGCTCGAGTGGTATTCTTGAATCATTTCAACCCAAGGAGTTTGGCGGATGTTAAGGTTTGGCTGGGTGAAGATGTACTTCAGGTTCTTGTGATAGGTGAAGATGTCCACTTTTTGCCTAACAGAAGGTGTGTCCACGTGATCAAGGCATGAAGAACTGCTGATAGCTCAAGATCATGTGTGGGGTAATTATTCTCATTTGGTTTAAGCTGACGTGAAGTGTATGCAACGATCTTCTTGTCTTGCATGAGAACACCGCCGAGACCTTGCAATGAAGCATCAGAGAACACTTAATAAGGCTTGGACTCATCCGGAGGAGTAAGTACCGCAGCAGAAATGAGCTTCTCGTTGAGGGTATTGAATGCCACATCACAATTAGGAGTCCACGAGTACTTGGCATTCTTTTGCAACAGGTTGAACAGAGGCTTGGCAATCTTGGAGAAGTTCTCAACGAACCTTCTGCAATAGCTTGCAAGGCCGAGGAAACTTCGGAATTGTTTGACATTCTGAGGAGGTTCCCACTTCATAATAGCTTCGACCATCTCGGGGTTAACAGAAATGCCCTTGGTAGAGACAATAGAGGAATTCATCGAGCCAAAATTCAAATTTGGAGAACTTCGCATAAAAGCGGTGCTCACGGAGCCTGTCAAGAACCAAACGGAGGTGCTTGGCGTGGTCTTCTCACTACAAAAAAAGAAATATCCGTGACATTTTGGTCCGAACGAAACTTTTTTCTATCATACTTATGACACTTCTATGACAATAATTGTGAAAAAACACGGTATCATCATAGATGTGGTGGGGTCCTACTTCTATGACAAAAAATCATGACAGAAAATGGGCTTTTCATCCTGGGTGGGCTGGAGACACAACTGCATGACATTCTTTGGGCCATCCATGACAGAAAACCCGTGGTATAAGCGAGGGCGAGGAAAATATCGGAGTGTTCCGGTTACGGTGGGTGGTCGGGGCCGAGCGATGCGCGTTTCTCTTGTACACGCACGCGCATGGGTGTGAGGCGTTGGGCTCTAACTGAACCCGAGCGATTGCACTACAGGCTACGCGTTACTTAACCCGAGTGATCGATCGATGACTGTTAACTGAACCTGATTGAGCGATTCCTTTGCTACTGCTGCTAACTGAAGCCGATCAATGCTGCCTCTGCATGAACAGTGAGCGTTGCTGGGGG
>LR738710.1:517977508-518011525 GCA_902687465.1 Secale cereale
GTTGGATGAACAGTTCCCGGTCGGGGTGGCTGAATAGGACCCCGTGGTGTTCCCTCTGCATGAACAGGACCCCGTTTGATCGAGCCGATTGGGGCTGCATGAACAAGACTCCGTGGAGGGCTGCATGAACAATACCACCCCGTGAAGGGCTGCATGAACAGGAGCCCGTGGGGGGGTGGTTGAACAGGAGCCCGTGGAGAGGGCTGGTTGAACAGTAACCGGTGGAGTAGCGCGCAGTGGAGGCTGAACAGTCGCAGGTGGAGGCTGGAGGCGGTCGACAGTGGATGAACAGTGCCCGTGGAGGCTGGAGGGGGTCGATGGTGGTGATGAACAGTATCCCGTGGAGTCCCGTTTTGCGGTACGCCACACCCCTCCCGATGAACAAGACCACCGTTCCGACCGTAGCGCTCCAAAACAAGTCTGTTTCCTCCGTTTTGCGGTACGCCACACCCCTCCCGATGAACAGGACCCCTGTTTCGACCGTAGCTCTCCAACACAAGTCCATTTCCTTTGTTTTGCAGTACGTCACACCCCTCCCGATCAATAGGACCCCCGTTTCGACCGTAGGAGGTTCGTTTCCTCCGTTTTGCGTTACACCAGACCCCTCCCGATGAACAGGATCCCGTTTCGACCGTGCCCGGTCGAACACAAGGCCGTTTCCTCCGTTCCGCGGTACGCCAGGCCTCGTTTCCATCGGCTGGTCCGTCCAAGCCCTCCCGATGAAAACGACGACGCATTCCGTTCCGACCCAGTCGGTTGGTTCCCCATAAACACGATGACGATGATGTTTCTCCGTTCCGACCCAGCCATGTACACAAGCCCTGGCCGTACGTATGCGTGAGTAGGCGTTCGAGACCCTGCCCATATGTACCTACGTGGCCGTATTTTCTTTCTTGCACACTGGCCGCTGTACGTACGTGTACATGCTATGTGCGCGCCTCTACTATGACTCGTGCGCGCCTCTACATCGACCAGTATGTACGTACACATTCGCGACTAGAATGACAATGCTACGTATGCTTCGACCAGGTGGGTCCTGATTGCACGCACTTCCTTGCATGCGAAGATGTAGCTGGTGGGACCCAGCAGTCAGGGGGGCGAATCATTTTTTTTTGCCCGGACGCACTTCCTTGCGTTCGAAGATGTAGCTAGTGGGTCCCAGCAGTCAGGGGAAATGTTTTTTTTCGAGAAATAAGGTGGCCCGTCCGGTGGGTCCCCGCTGTCAGGTGGAGGAATAATTATTTTGCGCGTAATAAGGAGGCACTTCCTTGCTGCGGCCGTGGACCCAGCTGTCAGCCTCTCCACGTACAGTACTCTTCCGATGGAAGCCGTTCATTGACCACGTTGGACCACGCCGCGCTGAGAGCACCAGGGCGGTGAACGACGGCGAGGCCTAGGAAGGGGACGACGCGAAGCCGGGGAAGACGCGGCAATGGAAGCCTATGCGGAGAGGAGTACGAGGGTTCACTGGTTCGGCTGCGGTGTGAGGCTGCCGTCGCCGCAGAATAACAGGGGGTGTGGGTGAGTGGAGGGATGACCTGACCAGCGGTGGGAGTAGTAGGGGTCGTGAGGCCTCCACGGCAGCACAGCCGGCCACGGGAGGCAGGAGCACGAGGCACAACCGGCGCTAGTTTTCTAGCTGGTTTGGGTGGCTGGAGAAAGAAGACCAGAGGTTGAAGAAGCACTACGGCCGTTGGATGGACATCGTACGGTCACTGGAGCTAGAATCGTGCATATTGACTAAGGTGACAAAGCCCTCCGTCCCCGTCAACTTAGTAGGCCCACAAGTCAGCCTGCCACTATACTGGGTCCCAGCAAACAGCGGGAGTATTAATTTTTTGTGCATAATAAGGAGGCACTTCCTTGCGTGCGAAGATATAGCTAGTGGGTCTGAGCTGTCAGTGGGGGTAACATTTTTTCCGCAAAATATAGAGGCCCTTTCGGTGGGTCCCAGATGTCAGGTGGAGGAATCATTATTTTGCGCGTAATAAAGAGGCATTTCCTTGCGTGCGGCCGTGGACCCAGCTGTGAGCCTCTCCACGCACAGTCCACTTCAGACGCATGTCGGTCGTTGACCATGTTGACTAGGCCGTGCCGAGAGCACCAGGGCGATGGACGACAGCGAGGCCTAGGAAGGGAATGACACAGAGCTAAGGAAGACTCGGCAGTTTTTTCCCACGTGGAGGAATACGAGGGTTTACAAGTTCATCGGCCTTCACCGGAGAAAACAGTAGGTGTGGGTGAGTAGAGGGGTGGCTAGGCCAGCGATGGGAGTACGGTGGGGCGGTGAGGCCTGCGCGGTAGCACAGCCAGCCACAGGGAGGAGAGAGCAGGCAGTCCCGCCGACGCTTGTTTGAGCGGATGGAGCAGGTAGAGCAGAGATTGAAGAAGCACGACAGCCGTTGGATGGACATCCAACAGTCACTGCTTGTGCGTCAAGTTTTTTTAGCAAAGCCTCAAATATGTGTAAAACATCATACAACCCATCTGCCATTATTAATAATAATTTACAGCCCACTTGCTAATTCTTAATGTTTTTTTGGAGCCCATATTCTCTTTGTTACCATTACAGCCCATATTGTGGCCACGGTTAAAAAATTATACAAATTTTTTTCATATTTCGGTGCGGTCCGAACTGTTTTTAATCCCGAAATTTTGAGTCACATTCAAATTGATTTTAAAAATAAATATATATATCAATATAAAATCTAGTAAATTGTCCACGCATAAAAATCAATGCAATTAAAAATCTCGAAATGAAAAAAAAGAATTTTGAAACTAATTGCCGGTTTGATGTGTTTTAAAAATGTACAACCCATTTCTCATTACTGATAGGCCATTTTCTCGGCCAGCCCAATAAAGCTCTCCTCGTCTTGAAAGATTTGCAGCCAAACAGGCCTGAAAAAGCAACTTAATTGGCAAATCACAAAAAAACTGGGTTGTGGCCAAGGACCCAGCTGCGGCTGTGGACCCAGCTGTCAGCCTCTCCACATACAGTGTTCTTCCGATGGAAGTCGGTCGTTGACCACATTGACCAGGCCGCGCCGAGAGCACCAAGGCGGTGGACGACGATAAGGCCTAGGAAGGGGACGACGCGGAGCCGGGGAAGACGCGGTAGTGGATGCCCACGTGGAGAGGAGTATGAGGGTTCACTGGTTCAGCTACGGTGTGAGGCTGCCGTCGCCGCAGAATAACAGGGCGTGTGGGTGAGTGGAGGGATGGCTTGGCCAGCGGTGGGAGTAGTATGGGGGCTGTGAGGCCTCCGCAGCAGCACATCCGGCCATGGGAGACAGGAGCAGGCGGCACGACCGGCGCTGCTTTGGGCGGCTGGAGTAAAAGACTAGAGGTTGAAGAAGCACTATGGCTGTTGGATGGACATCGTATGGTCACACGCGCTAGAATCGTTCATATTGACTAACTTGACAAAGCCCTCTGTCCCCGTCAACTTAGTAGGCCCACAAGTCAGCCATCCACTATGGTGGGTCCCAGCTAGTAGGGGGGTATTCATTTTTTTGTGCGTCATAAGGAGGCACTTACTTGCGTGCGAAGATATAGCTGGCGTGTCCGACCTTTCAGTAGGGGGGACGTTTTTTTCACGAAATACAGAAGCCCTTCCCGTGGGTCCTAGCTATCAGGTGGAGGAATCATTATTTTGCTCGTAATAAGGAGGCACTTCCTTGCATGCGGCCATGGACCCAGCTGTCAGCCTCTCCACGTACAGTCCACTTCCAATGGATGTCATTCATTGACCACATTGACCAGGCCGCGCCGAGAGCACTAGGGAGGTGGACGACGGCGAGGCCTAGGAAGGGAACAACATGGATCCAGGGATGACTCGGCAGTTGTTTCCCACGCGGAGGAGTACGAGGGATTACTGGTTCGTCTGCCGTCCCCGGAGAAAACATCAGGTGTGGGTGAGTAGAGGGATGTCTAGGCCAGCGATGGGAGTACGGTGGGGCGGTGAGGCCTGCGCGGCATCACAGCCGGCCGCGGGGAGGAGAGAGCAGGCAGTCTCACCGGCGCTTGTTTGAGCGGCTGGAGCAGGAAGAGGAGAGATTGAAGAAGCACGACGGTCGTTCGATGGTCATCCAACACTCACTCCTTGTGCGTCCACCTTTTTTTAGGAAAGCATCAAATCTATGGAAAACATCATACAGCCCATTTGCCATTATTTTTAATAATTTACAGCCCATTTGCTAATTCTGAAGGTTTTTTTGGAGCCCATATTCTTTTTGTTAGCATTATAGCCCATATTGTGGCCACGGTTAATAAATTATACGAATTTTTGCATATTTCGGTGCGGTCCGAACTATTTTTAATCCTGAAATTTCGAGTCACATTCAAACTGATTTTAAAAATAAATGTATATCAATATAAAATCCAACAAATTGTCCACACATAAAAATTAATGCAATTTGAAATCTCGAAATGAAATAAATAAATTTGAAACTAATTTCCGGTTTGATGTGTTTAAAAAATGTACAGCCCATTTCTCATTACTGATAGGCCATTTTCTCGTCCAGCCGAATGAAGCTCTCCTCGTCTTGAAAGATTTGCAGCCCAATAGGCCTCACAAAGTGATTTACTCGGCAAATCACAAAAAAACTGGGCTAGCCATTTTCAGAAAGAAAAAAAACTACTGGGCTGGTTTGTGGTAAACATAAAAGAGAAGGCTGTTTAGACAGGCCAGAGTGCCCCACACAGCCCAGTTGACACCCTGCTTCCGTCTCAAAAACGAATTAGATAAATGTCACTCAAATTATGGCGATTCATAAAAATGCCACTGCAATGTCCAAACTTTCAAAAATGACACTGCAATTTTTGCAAACTTTGGAAAACGCCACTGCAATTTGCAAACTTTGAAAAATGCCACTCCAGACTTCGAAAAATGCCACTGGAAATGGCATGAAATGGCATTTTTCAAAGTTTGGAAATTGCAGTGGCATTTCTCAGAAACACCAGATTTGGAGTGGCATATATCAAATTAACCCAAAACAAAAATAACTGGGCGAGCTGCTGGGTCCCTGCTGTCAGCCGCTCGTGGTGCAATTCTGTTGTTTAGTGAGTACGTTGACAATGGCATGGGACCCAGATGTCAGAAATCCATTAGGAGGAGCTATTTTTTTATTGGCTTGAAATAAGGAGGCACTTGCTTGCGTACTGCCATGAACTTGGCGGATCCTTGCTGTCATCCTCTCCACGTACAATCATCTCCTGATTGTGTACGCGTCAACTTGGTAGGCCCATAAGTCAGCCTCTAAACCAGTGGAGGACAAATACAATCCATTTAAAAAAAATAACAGCCCATTCCACATGTTCAAAAGGAAAGTTCAACGTTTAGAGCAAAGTAACATGGCTGATCCACATATAGAGTACTGAACTTCCACGTTGACAACCATCATAGCCAAGTTAACTATCTACTCCCACTAATACTCTAGTAGCGTACACGTACTAACTTACTCTTAGCTAACTAGACGATGCCGGCTGCCATCTGCGGTACACGCTAAACACCGGCACCGGCATCCTTCGCCTCGCCTCGGACTTGCCAGAGGTGCGATAGGGCGCGTTGCTCATGCACGTTGGCCCTTTCCATGCCGGCGTGGTCCACCGAAGCTTCAACTTCTAAGCGGGAAACCCACTTGACGAGCTGGTAGTAAAAATTGGCGTCGCAAACGCATGCGTGCCCGACAACCTCTAGGGCTATTTGCCGGGCGCCGGCCTCCACGTAGTCGGCCCAGTTGCGGGCGCTCTACTCGCTACTCAGAGCGTCGGTGCGCGGTTGCTACATGTCCCACTGGCAGTGCAAATCGGCGATACGCTGCTCCTCCGCCAAGCGGTCGCGCTCCAACCACTCCTGCTCCTCCGCCAGGCGGTCGCGCTCCAACAACTCCTCGATCTCTACATTGCCATCTAAAGACCAATAGAATGCCTCCTCCCTCCGTCTGCCTTTCGGTGAAAAACTGTACACTAGTTTCGGCGGTGACCGCCTCCGGCCTTGCCTATCGCGGATGGGCGGGGGCATGTCAGACGTGCCGAGAGCGAGGATAAGTGGCGAGCGACGTCTGGCCGGTGGGGGCTTATGAGGATAGGGCGAGTTGGGTCACGGTGCCACCATAGATGGCCGGGAAACAATACTTATAGGCGGAAGGTAGTGCGTCGGTCATCGGAATTTAATGCATAATTAAGCAAACATGGCTTAGCGCGCCAGCTTGCCGTGGAAAACTAGAGAAAGTGAAATTCTGACTATGCCATCCCGTCCCGTCCCATCCGTGCTGGGTCACACGCCGGTATGACGGTCAAACGAGTGCACTCGAATCATCTCCCTCCTTGTCAATAATGATTCCACGGATTTAAACGGCCCGCAACAATTGAAGTGCATCTTTTTTCACATCAGTTAGCTGCCTTAATTACGGCCGGCTGCATGCAGGCACTCAAAATCGCGCGCAGCCAGTACACGGAGAAGCATGCAACGAGTCACAACCGAGGGCACTAGTTGATGAACTTTAGCTGGGAGATAAGGCATTTGCGAACTCGAATCATTCAGATGAGGTACCCCCTCCTTGTCAAAAATTATTCCACCACTCATCATCTACCTTGGTTGGTGAGATTTTTGAATTAAGCCCTGTAAACTGAAAAGGACATAGTACGTGCGTGATCCGCTATTTATTTGTGTAGGATCGAGTATGTCGTTTTTTGAATTGAGCCCTGCAAACCAGAAATGAGGTAGTATGTGCGTGATCCGCTATTTATCCGTGAAGGATCAAGTAGGTCGGATGGTGTACGTGTACGATCGCATTAACTGATGAACATTCACTAGGAGATAAGGCATTTGCGAACATTTTTGCTGGCAGTTTCTTCAGATTCGCATGGCATTTTCTTAAGAGCAGCTTGTCAGTTTCTTCAGAGGTAGGCATTTTTATTCAAAAAACTGCCACTTCGGATCTTGCGTCGCAACTAAAACTGGCAGGAGTGCATTAGTAGGCTAGCTAGTGATCGATCAGTAACTTGTAAACACTGAGCGAACAGATATAAGGAACTGTTAATGCATCTCAATGATTCATAGATCATATACAAATATGTAGCTCCAAAAGCAAAGATCAGACACAACTAAAACCAACTAGTACGATTCCCATACATAAGATCAACATGTTAATGCATCTCAATGATTCACAGATCATATACAAATATGTAGCTCCAAAAGCAAAGATCTAGAAAAAACATATGTTCTTCCTACTAACATGGATGCTTATCTTGGCCAACATTCAGTATAGACTGAAAGACAAATTTGTTTGTGAAGTCTACAATTCCTCTTGCAAACGTAAGTGGTTTCACCAACAGCTGGAACCATCAGAATGAACCACACATGATGGAGGAACATCCACTTCAATATGATTTGGTCTTCTCTCGATCACACGGCGAGACTATTTTCGGAATACAAACTTTAACTTAAGGAAAATTATGCCCATTGTATAATCATACCAAAGCAATGAAGCACCTAGTGTTGGCCAATAAATAGTACAGTACTACTTTTCTGCAGTCCATGAAGTGACAATCCAATCTTTCTGTGTCTATTTTCAAATGGCACTGCATGCAGTGACTATACTATTCTCTTGTGCAGTTCAACCAAAATTGAGGTCACCTTTTGTGTTTGCCAAATAGCAACGGGCACACATATCTATCTGCACAAATATCAAGTAGCTAGTAAACATATACCCCACCTTGTATTTTCGGTTTAAACATGTCTCTTCCGCTTAGCATCTGTCATGTTTTTCACTGGACAATTTTATACAATCATGTTTTGCCCTGGACAATTTCATACTAAATTGATTTGCTTGTTTAGAGTAGAAATATAGTGCCTATTCTTCATCAGACCAAGGATATCCATGTTCGCAGTGATGGAAGAGGTGAAATCGATACAACCGAAATTGAGCATCCAATCATTGAATCTTGTCCTGCACCTCCAATGTAGGTCCACCCTGCCAATAAATTCACATGCAAACCACTAGTATTACTATCTAATGACAGTACAAAAAGAGTAGCAAGATAGTAGCAAACCATGTACCTTCTTAATGAACAGCTCATAGTGCCACCAATTGTATATAATGCTTTGGAAGAAAACATGCTCCTAATGTTGAACCAGTTGGACAGTTCCACTAAAATCGAGCATCCCTGTTTTCATAGATATTGAAAGTGTGATTACTATAAAAGTGGCACTAGTTGAAGCATAGAATCACAAATATAAGCATTCCAATTTCTTAATGGGAAAAGGTTTCTATAAGCTCTAGCACTGGAAGATTTCCATAAGCTCTAGCACTTGAAGATTTCTATAAGAATTAACAATACAAAATGTAAAGGTAACAAGTTTCAGCATTGGTATACTAGCTGTGCAAGATCATTAAACCAAATACAAAAGTCTGAAGGTAACTAGCATTAGTAACTAATGACAGTATTAAAAATTGCAAACCATGTACCTTCAAGGTAAATATCATTTCGAACTCGGGTGAACATGAAAAATTTCTATCCCAATCTTAACAAAGGTGTGGCTAGCCTTACTGGTAGTATTTGAGTGAACTCTACACCCTCTGTACCAATGCTGAAACTTTTTGCACAACTAGTATACCAATGCTGAAACTTGTTGCTCTGGGAAAGCTTGCCACACCTTATATAAGTCGATACGCTAATGCAACACCATTCAAATAGTACATATATACACTAATCCACTGGCTAGTGGAACAGTGGAGTATTTTTTATTACGGGGTAGAGTATAATGGTTTTACTGAACTGATATCCATAAGCTAGCACTTGAAGATTTCTATAAGCATTAACAATACAAAATGTAAAGGTAACAAGTTTCAGCATTGGTATACTAGCTGGCAACAACATTAAAGCAAATACAAAAGTCTGAAGGTAACTAGCATTATGAACTAATGATAGTATAATTTTCTTGCAAACCACGTACCTTGAAGGTATATATCATTTCGAACTCCAGAGGACCTAAAAATTGCTATCCCAATCTTCATAGTCGATTAAACATAAAACTTGACCAACCGAATCAAAGAAAACAGCCGGATAAGGAGGTGCTCACTCTTGACCTTTCCTCTTGTCTTCATAAATTTTTGTGCAGTTTAACCAAAATAAAATGACATCAGCGCCTTGGCATTTTGGTGACACTGTACAAAAAAAAGACTTATCTCATTAAAGTGAGGTATGTAATCTATAAGCATTAACAGTGCAAAAATCTGAAGGTAGTAACAAGTTTCATCGTTGGTATACTGGCTATGCAACAACATTAGAATGCCTTAGCTGAAAATTCTTTAATACATCCACAATCAACAGCTAACCCTGAAATAATCCAGAGACATTAAATGGCATTGCTTAAATTTATCGGTGGCATTAGACTGAGTGCGGCATTAGTTAAATGTGGCATCACTTTAGAAGTAGCATTGGTTAACTTTACCGCTGGTGTTATACTAACAGCAAAAAAGTGGCAATAAGAGCATGGGAGACCCATTCAGATAGTGGGCGCACCTCTATACCTCCACGGACGCATAGTGTGGTGAGGGAGGTATGGTTGCCCATAGTACCAAATATCCAGCATATGTGGATTATGTCCCATTTTTGTTATGTTCTGCCACCTTTTTCCTATGTGAGGACAACAAACCGATCGACCTGGTCATTCTCTATTGCGTTGTCATGCATTTCTACCCTTCTTCAACCAAGAGACACGAGACTTGTTCCTTAGCTACTGATTTTCCCCTTTTCAACCTAGATACGGGTTTGATGCCTACTCTGTTGGTGTTGGACAGTACAGTCTCCCTTCCTTTCCTTATTCAACCCAGACATGGATTAGTCTGCATGAAGTAGGGTTGCCTTTAATAGTGCAAATTAAGGTTTTCGTCTGCGTGACTAGCAGAGCAGAGGATAGCAAATTGGGAAGATGGTGGAGTGGAAAAAGATCCACATGCAGCGACATGGCAGATGGGGCAATAGAACAAGTGTATGGTTCGAAAAGAGGTAGCATACCTGAGGGTCAGCGGGAAGTGGCTTCGCTCGTGGTCATCGTCCTCCGCATGCACTACAGAAGCGAGCTTGGGGACGGAGGCCATCCAGGGCGGGCGATAGGTCTGAGAGGACGGCCTTATCGTCAATACGTGACCTTGCTTGCCGATGATAAGTGCGTCAATGCAGCACGTCCTTTTCTTCCCCGGCGGATCTATGACCATCGGTGAGGAGGGAGAGAGAGGTCGTGTTTTTTAGATCTAGAGAGAGGCTGATAGTGTGAGAAGCAAGTGGGCAGCCCTTAGCAAGAAAGCTCTGAAGCTCCAGCCTATATATATTTTTTATACTACTAGTACTAGAGGTGGAGTAGTGGTAGAGTAGTTTATATATTTTCTCAGCAAACAGTACCGTTTAGTCGTGCTTCAAAACTGAACGGCATGCCATTAACAAAATAAAGGTCGATAACTAATGCGTCACCTCGGGCCAACGCGGCCAGATCGCATTTTGCACGAGAAATTACACACCATGTTTCGTTGACATGTGGTCCCGTGTACCAGATGAATGACTTCAAGTTCGACCACTGTGATGCTAGGTGCAAGCCGAGGAACACTGTTGGAGTGACCCCCCTCATAATTTTCCTACATTGGTCGTTTGATTCATAGGATAGAATGCTATAGAATTTTTTTCCTATGTAATCATGTTTTAATTGACAATATAGCATCCACTCCAACTTTTGTTTCACTTCCTTTGATCCTAGTATGAAAAGAGTACTTGCTCTAAATGACATGCCACTGCAAGAGCCGCCTATATTAGGCTGCCCGTAATGGGAGTATCATAGGTAGTATCATGCATGCCAACTAGGCAATTTTGATGAGGTGTTATATAATTAAATGAAGAAATAGAGAGTTGAGTATCATATCATGATACCGTATCACATTAAATGATGTGCTACTATCTGTCATGCATGGCAATAAATTAACTATCCTATGATACAAACATATGATAGTACTATATGCACTACGGATGTATTATCATACACTAGTATCATATGCATGATACTAGTGCATGATACTCCCCATTACAACCAGCCTTAATTAACCATGCTCTAAAAAGGTGGACCAACTTTGGCTATAGTAGTACTGTAGGTTTTTTTTGCGGGTGTAGTAGTAGGTGACCTTGCACTTGGCTCTTCTCCTCTTCTGGAATTCAAACAATAATGATGGCAATCTGAAACCAAATGAACTGCTGCATGTCCACCGCTTGTAAGCAAAAGTTTATCCTCGTGCTGCGAGCCATCTTGCACGCGTTGGCGAGGGAGAAGGCGTAGTAAGCAAGCTTCTCGTCGTTCTGCGAGTTGACGGGACACATCAAAGTTACGTACTCTTTCATTAGTACTCTATTCAAATATATTTCATTAGTATTCTCTTCAAAAAGGGCCGACCATGTCCATGGCTACCATCCCGTTCTCTGCCATTTAGTACCTGCACTATTCATGTGCCATCGAGGAGAAAAAATATTGCATAGTACTAGGTGCCATCGAAGTGCACGACCCACTTACACACTGCATATCTCCATTTTCTTGCATGACACGCCACCTTGATGCTAGATGTCCCGCGTGTCATGGAGGCATATATTATGATTTTGTAAAATGGAGGCACATAGATGTCCCGCGTGCCGGCAACATGATGAACAAAGCTCATGTCTTAAACGAAAGAGTGGAAGAACATAGATTCCCGACGACCGAGAAGGAGCTACAAACCTCGGGGTGGAGCGTCTGCACTCATAATATTTTATATTATTCAACGATAACTAATGCGACACCTCGGGCCAACGCGGCCAGATCGCATTTTGCACGAGAAATTACACACGATGTTTCATTGACATGTGGTCCCGTTCCAACATGTCAGTGAGGCAGCGGCGAGTCCTTTTGTACAATTTCCGAAAGGACGTGTAGGCAGGGGCGCCTCTTCGTGTACCGTGGAAAACTGGCAACCGTCCACCAACTCTTCGCCTTTCCCTATCGATTTGGAACTGCTGTCGCACGCTCTTCCTCCCTCCTCCCTTTGCCTTCACCCTTCCTTCTGCCATTGTTCCATCATCTTCTCCATGGAGGGAACAAGCCGGAAGCGACCCTCTTATTCTTGCCCCGATCTGAATGATGACGCGGTGGGGGAACTCATTGATCGGTGCGACGTCATCACCTCGGCTAGCATGGCAGGTTCGTTCAAGAACATTCTCGACTCAACTAATAACATCATTACAAGGAACCCAAGGGTCCAGGAGCGGTTTGATCTCCCCTATCTTCTTCGCCGTGACCCTGCTAATCTGCGCGGGGACAAGGGAAGCTCGCCTTGTGCAAGTTGATGCCGCTTGATAATGATACGTATGATGTTAAGATGCCATCGCTTGACGACAAGCGTTGGGCAGGTGCAAATGGAGATTGGGTTGTTTATATTAGGTACTATTGCGAGTGGGAACTTATGAATGTGTACACTCGTTAGCGGATTCCACTTCCAAAAATCGCCGAGTGCCCTGAGGTTGAGCACACAGATGATCGACGTACGTTCAAATATGATCACCGTGATTGTCTTCTATAGAATATAGCAATTTCTCGAGTTTTGAGCCGCTCTTGGAATTACAAGATCTATACATTTGTTGCTATCTTCGACAAGTTTTGTTGCTGTTCTTCGTGGTTCGACTAGATGGATATTGCTCAAAAATCAGTTTCTATACAACGATGTGTATTGTGATGCAATTGAATACGAGAGGCTTGTGTTTGCTGCCACCACTGGTGGCACTGCTTTTGCATGGGATCCTTATTGTTTCGGGACGTTTGTCTTCCACCATAATAATAATTGTTTCATCCACATGCATGCGAGTTAGCAAGTTTCCCTTCTCTACTAATTAACCTTCTTCTTGTGTTTCCAAGGTCCTGTGAACATTCCACCACCTATACTTGAAAAATTTGTTAACCAAGGGGGGGATGACGATGGTGATGATCACGAGCATGAGGACGAGAAGGGCCCATATGCTCACTGGCGGCTGGCAACTAATTCCGATGGATCACCACTTCTTGTCTATATACAACCCACTTCTGATGTTACTACTGAGGGAGCATTTGTTGTCTCCCATGGTCGCAGTCTCCGGACCTATTCCAACACCCGTTGCATGGTATTCGGGATGGATACTAGTGTGCTAGCGCCAACACCTTCTCCCTGGTACCGTATTGATAGTCTTGGAGCTAACTCGCTCTTCCTTGGACAAAACTATCCAATGATGGTGAAAGGCGATCCAACTGCTGTTGACACAACTTTACTACCATTTATGAGAAGCAACTGTATCTATACGTCGGACACTACGGTGGCTCCCTACCCTGGTCGTGATATAGTAGGCCGCTTCAGCCTGGATGATCAGTCTTGCGTTGGTCTCGAGATTGACACTATCTGGCCCTTCCTAGAGAATCACTTGTGGTTCAAAGCAAGCGTTTCCAACGCTGAGGATTGGTTGAGTTAAAGTTCATTTCATTGCTCGTTATTTGTTGTGCGATGAAAACTTTAGTATTTATAATGTATTCTCGTTGTCGTTGTGGGTTGATGACCTGTTGTAGGTAATAAAATGATATGCCCGTGATACTAAATTTATGAATGGCTTTTGAGTCGCTTCTCTGAGTGGGTGCTGCGACGAGGAAAAATATGTTTTCCGAATACATAATTGTACATGCATTGCAATAGGTTATCGGAAGAGGCCAATCAACAATAGTACACTATTTGTACTAGCTTCACATGCTGCACTATCTCTACGTCTACGTACGTAATACAACAAGTTTTAAACTTGGGACCAGCCACCCTTCCTCACAAAGAACACAATTAACCTAGCACAAACTCCAGGAGTTTTGGCCACAGTGTGAGGTGGGCCATATGTTAATGTGTTCGCTGTATGTAACTAGCACCTCGAATCCTCGACACTACTACTATAAGTAGTAGGAGTAGTAGGGTGGCATGGGCCAGAACAAGCATTCACGTCCAGGAGTACGGCACACGCCCCCAGCATGACTTCTATCTGACACCATATTTGTTGGAGTCCGTGCTACAGCAATCTCTTCAACCTCGTTGTTTATCTAACTCAGCCATCGCACGGCGGGCGAGGTGGGGTTTGCCGATAGTCGGTTTCCTCAACTGCCGTCCCACTTCTAAGGCCAACTCCAACGCACGACCCCAAACAGACCTCCGTTTTGCCGTGCGCCGGACGTGCGGACGCATCCCGGCTGCGTACATTTTTCTTTGCAAACACATATCTTTTTTTCATCATTGATTTTTTGGTACATGGAAATACATCACTAAAATTTTGACTAGAAAAACAAGAACCACAAGAATACATTTTAGAAGATATCGAACTTCCATAACTGCTCCTGCAAGTTGTATTAGTGCCTTCTTGATACATTCATTGTTGATCTGTGGAGGCTCGATCCTGCGTGCTTCTTTCTTCTTCGAGTGTAAAGAAGTAGAGGTGTCTAGCCTCTATTCTATCAACAATGGCACTAGTCTCATCTCTAGCCTCTATGCTAGCTAAAAGTGCTAGAACATCTACTAAATTGTGCTCTATCAATATATCGTTGTACTCTTCTTCCCAATACCAAAACTTGCATCCATTATACACAATAAAATTTTAAGTTAGCACAACTAGTCTAATCCGAGAGCACAACCGAAGATTTGGTCGAGTTCTTCCTCCTTTTGCCGACATGTGGGACATCCAGGATCCAGGTCGTGTCATGCAAGAAAATAGAGAGGTAGTTGAAGCCACGTGATGTGCATCTTGGGTTAAACTGTAAATAGAATCTTAGTACTCTTGAGTAACTCCAAAAGCGTTCGGCGAAGATCTTTATTGGATTTCCTTTTCATCACCAGCACATCGAGGTGAAAGATGTGCAGGTTCAGTGGGTCCTCTTGCGTTTTCACTGACATGTGGGACCGCATATGAGCAAACAGACGATGGGCTCCGCGCGTGTGCTGGCTGGCTAAGAAGAGAGATAGAGGAGGGCTGAGCACGGACTCGAGGAAATTTGTTCTACGTAACTAGCACCTCGATATAGTGGGATGGCATGGGCCATAACTAGCATTCATGTCTTGCAGTACGACACACGCCACCCACACGATTCCTATCCGACACTAATTTTCTTGGAGTCCATGCTACAACCATATCTTCTCCCTCCTGTTTTCTCAGCCATCGCGCGGTGGGTGGGGTGGGGTTTGCCGATAGTTGGTTTGCTCAACCGCGGTCCCACTTGTATTTGAAAATGCACCACATCACGCATTCCCCCTTGAGTGGCGTGCCGGACCAACCGTGTGGGGGTGCGACGCGAACACGACAGGCTTTTCCTTTTGAACTTGTAACTTGTAAAATTTGGTTCTGCTCCATGGCGCGACCGATAGATAGAAATAACGATTTTCCCTAGAATAATGAGAAGTTTGGTTCTGGCGCGATTCATGCATGGAGTACGTAGGAAAATTATGAAGTTGATGCAAAAGGTAAAATAATTACTAGTAGTACCATATACTACTACATGGATTTGACAGAAATATAAAGATACATACGGATCCATCAACGACGTCCTCACGCCCTAGTGCACCGCGTCACCAACCGACGTGTGAGGAGCAGCGGCGTTGGCGGCAAGCTCAACGTGCTTCTGAACAATGTCATCCAAGGTTGCCCTGCGGTCCAAGAAGGCCAGTTTCCTATCGTCCTTGCATGTATTAGTCCTTGTGAATGATTTGCGCGTAGACGTGGGTGATTATGTCGATGGTGTCTTGCTGCGCCACGCGCTGCGCGGTGAGCGCAACCTCAAGGTGGACATTCTCCGGCGCGATAGCGGGCAGTCGCAGGTCCACCAGTGCGTCGAAGAGGTTGTCCCCGTAGAGGCCGTTGAGGGTGGCAGGCATAACAGAGCCTGGCTCCATGGGCTGGAGGCGTACGTCAAGGTCATCCGCGAGCTTCTTGACGACGGTGAACTTGTCGAGGGAGCCCATGAGGACCTCGTCGAACAAGGAGACGAATCTGTCGTCCAAGCGCCCCCTCGCCCGGGCGGCCTCAAGCACTTCTAGGAGACGTTCCTAGGTGTCGGGCCGCAGTCCAGCGTCATGAACTATCTGGCACAGCCGGCTGATGCTCGCGCTCATCGCCTCCATGGGTCTAGCTTCTAGTCAACTGATCTTGTCATTGGAGTGATCACTCTTGCCCTTGGGTGCGTAGGTGCGTAGGATTTCGTAGATTGGACTGGCGGGAGCCTTTATATGAGAAGTGCAAACTGCGTTGAATTCACGTGCGTGTTGGCCATCTACTCCTTGCCCCTTTACTGCACCTGCCTTTGGCTGTATGACAGGTTGGCCAGCCACCCATTGGGCCCACATGTCATACACCCAAAGGCAGGTGCAGTAAGTCAATGAAGCTGCGTCCCCCTCCGTACCCGTGCATGCTTTCAATGACTTGAGACTACCAAACATCACATGCAGTGGTTAGTTAATTGCATGTAATCCTATTAAGTAGCAAAAAGACATTAAGTTATATCGCCGATAGGAATAAAAACAATACACCATGTATTTATTTACATAGGGAGTAGTACATTTTTTGTGACATGCATTACAAGATATTGCTAGTCAAATACCAAATCTAGATGGACGTGCTAGTACTACTAAATCTAGACGGTGGTGCTAGTACTAGTAGTAGTAGTAGTACTACTACCAATGTAGTAGCATTGTACTACCCGTTGGTCAAATTATTACGTGTTGCTCCTCACAGTGAAGTGACAAGACCGTACGCCGGAGATGACACCTGAGTATAGGCGTCGTGTTCGGCATACCATAGTCAGCCTCACCGTCTGAAGTCACTATCATCATGGCTGTAGACCTAGCTTGCTTACAACTAGCCGTGTTCAACATAATTTCCCGTGCGTAGATGCCCGTGCATTGCACAGAACACCAATATTGGGGGGTGGATGGCGCCGGCAGCAGCCATCGCGCCAGATTTTTCCATGGCCTTCTAGATGTGGTGGGGAGGAGATAAGGCTAATTGTGATAGACAAGGAGTTGTTTGTAAATAGCGAACAAGTGCGGGCATCTTTTTGCAAAACTGGAGAAGTTTGGTTTGTATGCGTCGGATCTAGACCCGACGGCTATTGGTGAAAGATGGCAAGCACAATATCATCACCAACTCAGGACCTGTTTGATTCGCAGGATTTTGAAAATGCAGGAATGGGACACGACAATATTACAAGTTTCAAACTGATATTACAAATGTTAGGAGTAATGCTGCACCTACGAAGAGGGAATTACTAGGAAGTTTACGTAAGAACTTTTGTTACTTTAGGTGGATTCAACATTATCGTACAAACTAAAATCAACCACCCTGACAAGTCACTAATGTGCTAATAACTTTTCGAGTCTCTGGCCACTTGATGTTTCAAAAACAAATTCAGCTTCTGCAGAGACGTTGTTATTTAGGCTTAGACGCTTGCGGTGATCAGCATGCCATTCATTGTTGCGCCAGAGAACGCCAAACCTCATTACCTTGAGAACACTTGCCTCCAGAACAAAGAACCTGGCCAATTTAATCTCAGATGTGCTGCCTCAATAGTCGATCAAATCAATTTCTGTATGATGGAGATCAAGGCATTCGATGAGATTATTATAGTGCGGCACATTTTTCACTTTCTGGTCTTTTTTTATCTGCAAAAAGAAGAGAACATATTAGAGCAGCTGGGTGTATAATATTGTCGTGTCATCAAGAGGTACCAATATCATTCGCTCATACGATAGGGTTGGCTAGCTAGTGATATTTTTTCACTCTCTCTCTCTCTCTCTCTCTCTCTCTCTCTCTCTCTCTCTTTCCTCTCATTTACCTAGGAGTACATGAAGAGCTTGGGCATTTGTTGGCTTCCACTATGTGGCCAATGCCATATTTCGCAAAAGTATGCCACATAATACGCATCAATGTCAAATCAAGACATTTTGGCACCGCTCTCGCGATGTGAGAGAGTTGGCACCGCTGTGCACACAGACCCACATGTATAAACAAATCAATCAAACCAACTATACCAGCCTCTCACTCTCCCAAACAAGTGCTTTTTATTGCCTCAGTCCTCAATGCGCCCTCAATTTACTAGCTTGCAGGGTGCTACCCCGAGTGGTTTCAACTTTGCTTTCTTCATCGTGTGTCAGATGGGCCTCTAGTTTACTTATTTTCTCCCACTGCCACATGGGCCAGGACACGAAGATACAGAACACGAGCTGACAAGGCAGCATGTGGACTGCTTGACCGGTCAACTAAACAATATACAGTGCTATACGCTAACACGATGAGCGTATAATCCGTCGGTATAGAGTGATCGTGTGAGAGGGGAGGCCCGTGAGATATAGCAGAGAGAGAGAGAGAGAAAGATCCACTCCCTCCGTTCGATAATGTAGTTCCAACATTTTTTTAAGTCTAACTTTTGAAACTTTGACCAAGTTTATAAATAAATTACTTATATCTACAATACCAAAGATAAATGATAGTATGAAGTAAGTACACGTTGTGATGAATCTAATGATCTTTCCAGATGAAAATGTTTTTTTCCACATATACCTGGTCAAACTTTTCTGAGGTTTGACTTTTCAAAACATCCATATGCTTATGGACGTGAGAGAGTTCCTAACTAGAGAGAGAGAGAGAGAGAGAGAGAGAGAGAGAGAGAGAGAGAGAGCGAGAGTGAAATAGAAAGAGTGAGTGAAAAAAGTGTGTGTGCGTGTGTGAAAGAGACATGGACAACACTCGATAAAAGTCGTGAAAAAATGTGTGTGTCTTATGCAAACATATCACACATGCATCTTCGATAACAGAAGCAGGGTGAGGAGATAGTGTGTGGTTGTTTGCAACCGAGAGAGCAAGACCCCTTGCACGTGGCCAAGAGGGGTCTGAAAAACAAGGGAGAGAGGTCGAGAGAGACGTGCGGAGAAAATGCAGACATGGCGAGGAGAGAGTGTATGCTTGTCATAAAGAGATCCCCTGGAGATAGTGATGGGACTACATGGGTGGGAGATCGAGTGACAAGGTGTGTGCGCGATAGAAGATACCCCGAGAGATATCGAGATAGACGTATGGATGGAAGGAGACAATGCGTGTGTTCCTGATGGCTAGTGAGAGATAATCATACTTAGGGGGGGGAGTGATTGCGCCTATGATGGAGTGAGGGATTATGGTACTTATTAGGGGGTGCGTGTCACATAGAGAGAGAATAAGGGCAGAGAGTGTTGGATGGGTCTATATGTATAGCGTGAGCGAGACATGTGTATGTGTGAACCAGGGAGATATAAAGTTTGAGAGAGATTGAGGAGCCCCGATAAGGCTGTGTGGTGCGTCAGATAGCTGAGAGGGGGAAGAGATATTCCATCCACTCGATAATGCAGTGCATGTAATTTTTTTAGAAGTCAAACTTTGGAAACTTTGATCAGGTTTACACAAATGTTATTTATATCTTCAATACCAAAGATACATCGTATGAAACTACATCTCATGGTGAATCTAATCGTATATGTTTGCCATTCCATATGTAATTGTTTTTCTCCACGTACATGGTCAAACTTTGTGATGTTTGACTTTTCAATAAATCAATATGCTATGGAACGAGGAGAGTGCCTAAGTCGAGAGGGATCAAGTGCGTGTGAAGGAGAATGAGGAAGTGTGCAAAAAGAGTATGTGTGTGAAAGAGAAAGTGACAACAAATGATAAATTAGAGAGATAGTGTGTTTTTTCGTTTCTTGGGCAAACATATCACGCATGCATCTCCGACATAGAAAAGCGAGGTGAGGAGATACACGAAGATAGCTAGTGTGTGATTGTTTGCAACGGAGAGAGACACCCCTATAGCACATGTCCAATAGAGGTCTGGCCAACAAGGTACAAAGGTCGAGAGGGACACATGGAGAAAATGGACGCATGGAGAGGGCGCGAGGGTGTGTTTACGATAGAGAGACCCCCTCGAGATCTTGAGGGGGCTATATGGGTGGGAGATCGAGGGAGGTGCGTGCGTGATAGAAAGATGCTCTGAGATAAATCGAGATAGACCATGCACATGTTTGTGATGGAGACTAAGATTAGCTAGTCATATACATATAGGGGGGACTGCGTGTGCCTACTATTGAGTGAGAGACCATCATATTTGGCATGAGATTGTGTGTGTGTGCGTGTGAGATGGAGAGAGAACGAGTGAGAGAGATAGAGTTTTAGATGGGCCTATCGAGTGCGAGTGAGATATGCATGTGTATGTGTGACCCAGGTAGATGGGGAGTTTGAGAGAGGGGGGGGAGAGCTCCGAGACGACAGAGTGGTGCGTGCGAGAGTTATGGGCAACGAGTCAAGGAATTTGTGTGCGTACGATAAGTGAACCCAAGATATCTAGCTTGGACTAGAGAATCATACATAGTGTGCGAGAGAGACATATAGATGGAGTATATATGCATGCGAACTAGAAAGAGCCCCCCCCACGCTCACACAAAGAGAGAGAGGGAGATGGAGAGAAAGAGAGAGGACTAACAAGGTTTGTGTGTTGGATGCGTGCGACATAATTGAAGATTGTCGGCGCGCGCGAGACAGAGAGAGCAGGAGTCCGGGAGAGGGGGAGGTCGCGTTTTATGCATCAAAGACTGATATAAACCATGTTTCGATATAAACTTGCATTCAAATATTTAAATTGGAGAACATGTTTTCTGCAATCCACACATGAACGGATATATGCGTATATCAAACAAGTTCATTAATTTGACTTTCAACATGTTCATGGAGTATTGTAATACTGTACAACATGCTATTCGATTGAGGTGTTCAATTTTGGATTTAGTTCACTATTTCGACCTGGTGAACGAGCTATTTCATTGAATTGAGATATTTCATTTTGGGTTTGATTCCCGTTTTTGAGTGGGTCAACTATTTGTCATATAGTAAATCGCTAGCAACGAGCATGTAAAAACACATTACTCCCGAGCATCATCTCTCCATCTCAAAAATAAGTGGCAAGCTAATATTTCTAAATTTGATTCGAATCGACTTGGTAAGGTAGACGTGGATGCTCGTTCTCCCAAATTTTGAACGAACCGTTAAACATCCTCTGCTCGATGGAATTCGCCCGAGCAAATAAATGGGAGACACGAAATTACCGTCCTATGTGGGAGACGCATTTATTGGCCCGTTGTGCATCGAGGGTAGGTTCGTAACTTCATCCAAGAGCGCCTTCTCCTCGGCCGAAATGACATGTGCCGAATAATTCATAGACCATGGTCGGCAAAACTCGCTCTCCTTGCCCGAAATAGATCGCGCCCACTATTAGAAAACACGCTCTCCTCGCCCAAAATCGCTCGCGCCCACTATATATCAAAACACGCCCTCCTCGCCCGAAATCGGTCCCGCCCACTATTTGGGGAGAAGCGAAGTTACTCTACTATCCCCGACCCTCAGTACACAGACCCAAGCCGAGAAGCCTAAAGGCAGGGGTAGAACTGTAACTCCCCCTCACATTTCAGACAAATGCGTACATGGTTCCACTCCCCTCCCAATCCCCCCACCCCGCCATTCACACCTCGTGGGCACCAAATCACCTTCTCCCCGGAAGCTCCCTTCTCCCGAGCCGTGAAACCTCAACCCCTCCTCCATGGCGCCCCCACCGCACCAATTTCACAGCCACCCTTCTCCCTAATGCTGGAGACGCTGTCCATTTGCCGTCGTCCACTGGGCCGTGTGCCTCTTACTCCATGCTGCTGGAGCTGCCTCGACGACGGCCGCATGAACCGTACCGGAGCCGATTCACCCCCGCCATTGTTCATGGTGCCGGAGCGGCTCCAACTTCAGATCCGTCCATAGTCCCGGCGCTGCTTCCCCGTAGCCGTCGACCGTCGCGACATCGCTGTTTCCCTGCCGCCGGTGGCCACCTCAACCGTGCCGGCCTCACCGACTCAGTAGCTGGACCTGCCTAGTTCACCATGCCGCCAGATAGGTCACACCCTCATCTCAAATCACTTTATTTAGGCGTCGGTTGTCCGAATTTTTATTCTAGGCCAATCGATTCCCAATGGGAAGCAGCATGCCTCGAGCCGGCGGAGCTCCTAGGCTGCCGGTTGGCTGGTGTCTAACGTAAGGGTGCGGGGCCGCAAGTTCGCCACGGAAGTAGCGTTTAGATTGATCTCTTAGAGTTACATGTGTTCAAGGTACTACCACCGCCGGATCTGGATGATGGGGAGTCTTTGTGGATTGGCCCCGGGGCGGCGCAACCATGGCAGTGCGGTGGTGCGGGGAGAGGGGTTTTGGCCGGGGCCACGGACAGCGGAGGCAAGCTGCTCTGCCGCTGGTCTCTGGCTCTTCGGGGAAGATTCCTAACAGTGTCAGCCGGGAGGCACAAGATGGCCATCAAGCCATCCGGCATAGATCGGACAGTACCAAAATAAAATAAAATCGTGTGACCCCAATTTAGTCTCAGTCAACAGACGTGTGACTACTCTCGTACCTTGCTGTTGATCTCTTAGTGTATTTCTTCAGATCAAAGAGATGTGTCGTTCTTAACATTATGCGTTATCTGCATCATCAGCCACACCGTCTTCCGACTCACCGCAGCTGCTCCAACAAGGGAATCATACACCAGAAGAGAGCTATAGTCCCCACTCAACAATTCCTTGCATCGTATGCGTGTGCCCAACATGGACAGCCACAACAACTGCAGGGCCATCGACAAGTCAGCACATGATGCTCACTACTATGGATGGCGGCTAGATAGGTTGTACCCTCATCTTACTTGTGTGCAACATTTATGGCTTTGTTATTCATCTAAGCATGGAAAATAGATTATCACATTTCACTATATATTCATGCTGATCTCTTACGGGTCATGTTCAGGAGTTAACGCCGTTCCATAGTTCAGCTAAGATACTTGTTCTTTAGGTAACACTGTTCCATAGTTATCATCCATCAGCCGACTATATCCCACAGTCTGGTGATTATAGTATTATACCACTTCTAGTATTACCTATCTTGTTCTTTAATACTTTTGTGTGCCATCTAGTTAATCTCGAGTACAAACGATACATATTCTATAGCTTTCATCTGTGTTCTCCCTTTAGTTTTTGAGACCTGTTGCTGCTAGTTAACCCCAGTCCTGCTATTTATGTCATCTCCTACAGGCACTCATTACATAAATCTAACTACTAGTTGTCTTCCATGCATGTCAGATATAATTGCACACATTGATATATCCACAAGAACCTCACGGAGCAATGTAAAGGCCAATAAACTTGTTATCAATGATACCCAATATGATGGAACATGTAAAGGCAGTTCTTCAGAAGACTTGCAGAAAGATGTTGAATCCTCTTCACCCCACAAGATCCTTGCTCTAACTTGGCCCGTGATATGGGTACAACATGCATACAATGTCCGGGAGTGTATCTACTCTATTGCAATGCCATGTGCTTAGCATGCTGATCATGCATGTAAATATGTCATGCCTTCCTATTTTTTAGTACCTATTCCATTCATGATAACATGTTTTCAAATTCAAGTACTCTCATTCTAGTCTATCGCAATGCCATCTGCTTAATTTGGACATCATGCTTCTGAATATCTAATGCATTGTTATTCATCAGTATGTACTTCATCTGTCTACCAAACGATGTTTTTTACACTGAAGTGATGTTCTAGTGCTCTGTTGCAATGCCATTTTTGTTTCCCAAAAATACACATGTATGTTGCCTTAGTTTTTTCTGTACGTATTCTGCTAGCATACAGTTTTACATTCAACTAGTGTTTTTTTACTGTTTTGTCCTGTCGTATACCTAGCTCTTACACCATACTCCCTCCGTCCGGATTACATGTTGCCAAAATGGATAAAAAAGGATGTATCTAGAACTGAAATATGCCTAGACCCATCCATTTTTTTCCGGATGGAGGGAATACATGTCAATATGTCATGTCTTCCTATTCTTCAGTACATATTCCATCTCTCTGCTATAGCATGTTTTATAATTGAAGCACCATTCTTCTATACAAGGCATGCAAGGGGAAGACGACTATGTTAGAATACGAAGGGTTACAAACCAGGTCTTTACAAAAGATCCAAACGCCAGGAGATAATAAACCAACTCCAGTTTTTATAGATACTGCTCCAGCACAGAGAAACCCAACTCCTACTGATAATAAGCAGATTCCAGTGGCAAAGAACTAGCCCGCTCCAGTCCAGCAAAAATATGTCAACTCCATTCTAAGAAGCTTGTGTGTATCCTTGCATCATGAAATTTTATAGCATGCTGATCATATTTTCTACATGTTTCTTACCCATCTCTTTTTTAGCAAATAAGCTTAACAGATAGAAGAATTTCTGCACTGGTATGGCCTGTGAGGAAAGATTCTTGTAGGAATTCTCTGTACTCCAATGCAGATGTAAGTACCTATTGTATATCACTATATTTTTACATCAGCATGTATTTTGTTAATCGGCGTGAATCCAACCTTATCTGATCTAAATTTAGTTGTAGCAAAATGTATGATTAAAGGACACAATGTTGATTTTTGTAAGGAAAACTGCCTGGTAGTGTTGCATCCTGAGCTGCATGAGTGTACTATCTCATATCAGTGGGTTTGATTACTTTGGTTCTACGGTGGGTTTTCAGTGTTTTTTTACTGTGTTGTCATGTCGTATCCCTAGCTCTTACATCATACTCCCTCTGTCCGGATTACATGTCGCAGAAATGGATAAAACTGGATGTATCTAGAACTGAAATACGCCTAGACCCATCCATTTTTTCCGGATGGAGGGAATACATGTCAATATGTCATGCCTTTCTATTCTTCAGTACCTATTCCATATCTGATGTACCATGTTTTATAATTTAAGAACCATTCTTCTGTATAAGGCATGCAAGGGGAAGACGACTATGT
Organism: Secale cereale; assembly: GCA_902687465.1. Lineage (NCBI taxonomy): Eukaryota > Viridiplantae > Streptophyta > Magnoliopsida > Poales > Poaceae > Secale > Secale cereale. The sequence continues at coordinate 518,002,454 of LR738710.1, forward strand.
TAGAATCTGAAGGGTTGCAAACCAGGTCTTCGCAAAATATCCAAACACTACTGGATGATAAACCAACTCCATTTTTCATAGATACTGCTCCAGCACAGAGAAACCCAACTCCCACTGATATAAGCAGATTCTAGTGGCCAAAGAACTAGTCCGCTCCAGTCCAGCAAAAGAATGTCAACTCCATTCTATGAAGCGTGTGCGTATCCTCGCATCATGAAATTTTATAGCATTCTAATCATATTTTCTACATGTTTCTTACCCATCTATCTTTTAGAAAATAAAGTTAAATGATAGAAGATTTCCTTCATTGGCATTGTATTCAAGGAAAATATCCTGCGGGAATTCTGTGTGCTCCAATGCTGATGTAAGTACCTGTTGTATATCACTATATTTTTACATCAGCATGTATTTTGTTAATCGGCGTGAGTCCAACCTTTGTCTGATCTAACATTAGTTGTAGCAAAATGTTAAAGGCGCCAATGTTGATTTTTGTAAAGAAAACTTCCTTGTAGTTTTGCATACTGAGCTGCATGAGTGTACTATCTCATATCATGCACATTACTGAATTGTAGTGCTGCTCTGGTTGCCCATTCATTCATTGTGTCAATGTTGCTTTCGTATTACCTTACCTGGCTGATGATAGCTGTGCCATATTGTGTTAATTTGGTGTTGGCTAGTTGCCCAAACATTCGTTGTGCCAATGTTGCTTTCCTATTATCTGACTTCGCCAATGATAGCAACGCTAGTGTCTTAATTTGGTGCAGGCTGCTGAAGATAAGAAGACAAACTCTGAAAACAGCAAGGCAACCCCATTGTTTCTTTGCAATAAATCTAGGCCAAGTAATATGCCAATAACTCATGATTAATCTGTTTGGTTCCCCTCCTAATTTATGTTATGATGCAGTGGTCCCCTATCAATAATACAAGCCTACCAAAATCGCCATCTGAATCTGTTCAGTATCCTCTGTCTCGAATGCAACGGAAAAATGTATGTTTGTGAACCAATTAATGGATGAAGGAATGATGGAAATGGTGGAGGAATCAGAGGTACAGAGTCGTGCGACACAACAACTGATCAATATTTTTAGAGATAGTGTAGCAAAGAAGCAAGAACTTGCCCACATGCTTATGGGCGTCATTCGTGCCGAGGTTGCAGATTGTGACATTATAGATCGTTAGGTTCTGCTCATTTATTTGCACTGGCATCAATCTTTGATTGCCCAGTGGATGTAATTTCCTGTAATATATGCTGGATGTGCAACGTTTTTCCCTGTATGCCGTACCTTTGCTTGATCGGTTTTGGTCCTGTGCATAATTGCTCATCGTAATGGGCTCAAATTATTTAGTTTGGCCTAAAGACATGTACGAACTTTAGTGGGCCTATTAAGTTAATGTGCCGTTACCAGGCCGAAAGTTAATGGTCGGCCCTCTTAACTTCCGGGTCGTTAACAGGCTGACATCGAAGCGGGCAACAGGTGGACCCAATTGATTTCACGGGCCGTTACAAAGTTCGGGTTACATATGGCCCAACTATACTGTGTGCCTTTAGCAGGCCAAAAGAGACAACGGGCTTGTACTGGACCATGAAGAGCATGGGCCACTAAGAGGCCGAAAGTCAGGCCATATTGTAAATGGCCCAACTGTGTTGTGGGCCTTTAGCAGGCCGAAAGAGAAACCGGGCTGGTATTGGACCATGAAGGGCATGGGCCGTTAAAAGGCCAAAACTCAGGTCTGACTACAAATGTCCCAACTCATTTATCGTCTGTTAACAGGCTGAAAGGCACACAGGGCCGGGAATTGGTCCAACACTTAAATGGGTCGCTAAAAGGCCAAACCTCAGGTCCGACTACAAATGGCTCAACAGATATATGGGCCTTCACCAGGCTGAAAGACACACCGGGCCGAAAATTGGCCCAACACTTAAACGGGTCGCTAATAGGCCGAAACTCATGTCCGACTACAAATGGCCCAACTGATTTATGGGCCGTCAACAGGCTGAAAGACACACCGGGCCGGGAATTAGCCCAGTATTTAAATGGGTCGCTAAAAGGCAGAAAGATGTACAATGTGAAAATTGACCCATCCATTGAATGGGTCGTTAACAGGCCGAAATCTCATCGGGCCGATATTGAGCCCAAATATATAGCGGGCTGTTAACGTGATCGGGCTGCAATGGTGTCAAATCTTTAACGGGCCGAATTGACACATCTTGTATGGGCCGTGCACTTAAATGGACCTGACACAAGTAGGCCTTATATGGGCCGGCCTGCTATTTTTTACTGGCCCGGCCTTTTTCACCGGAATGGGCCACTGTTGGGCCGTGCCACGTGTCGACCTATCATAGGCGCCACCTGTCCAATGAGTGGATGACATATGTCCCAACGGTGAGGCAACACGTGTTTCCTCTAGCCAATCATGATTTTACATGTGGAAAATCCCCATTGGTCGGCGCTATTAACGGGTCATCGGATCCAAAACCAGACCCGATAGCTTAACGGCGTTCCGTTACGGTGGATGCCACATGTCGGTCACCCTTGACGAAAGCACATCTGTGACGCGCGATTTATCGTCATGGAAGTGGACACTTCCGTGATGATAATTTTGGTAATGTCATGGAAGACTTCTACGACAACACATGTATGACTATCTTCATTCTGTCATAAATTTGCCATGGATGTACACGCATGACAGAAAACGTGTCCTATTGTGACAAACATGTATCATCACGGAAGTGTATTTTTTTGTAGTGTCTTTATTCTTGGAGAATACCACGATATCATCGAGGTACACGAGGACGAACTCATTGGTGTAGGGGTTGAATATGAAGTGCATCATCCGAGACAAAGTGGGTGGAGCATTTGCAAGCCCGAAGGACATGACTGTGTACTCGTAGGAGCCATAACTCGTCCTGAATGCGGTCTTGGGGATATCCTCTTCACGGATACGAATTTGATGGTAGCCCATCCGGAGATCAAGCTTCGAGAAAACCTTGGCTCCTTTGGGATGCTCGAACAATTCATTTATGTTGTGGAGAGGGTACTTATTCTTAATTGCCTTCTTGTTCAATGGCCGGTAATCAACGCACAATCATTCCGTACCATCTTTCTTCTTAACAAAAAGAACACCGCAGCCCTAAGGAGAATTACTTGGTCTGATCAGACCCAATCGTTCTTGCTCATTGAGTTGCTTCTTCAACTCCTTGAACTCTTTAGGAGAAAGCTTGTACGGACGCCGACAGGTTGGCTCCGTACCAGGTTCATGTTCAATGACGAATCCAACTTGACGGTTGGGAGGCATGCATGGAAGCTCTTCAGGGAATACATCCTCATATTCACAAACCACCGGAATCTGAGATATGGCATTAATCTCGCCCTTGTCATTGAGAGAGAATAGCCTGATTGTGTTATCTCGAACTGCGAAGATAATCACGTCTTCGGAAGGATGAGTTAGATTCACCTATTTGTTTGCACAATCAATAAGAACATCATGCTTAGAGAGCCAATCCATCCCAAGAATAAGATCAATGTCTGAGTTACCGAGAACAGCTGGGGAAACCAGAAAGCTATAATCGCCCATGTGAATAGAGATATCTGGAACAAACAAGCTAGAATTCATGTGTTTTCCCTGAGAAATAATTGATAGCTCCTTTTCCAGGGGTGCCTAAATGAAATCATGCTTGGTAAAGAATGGTCTTGACATGAAACTGAGTTATGCACCAGAGTCAAACAAAACTTTTTCAGGAATTGAGTTAACTAAGAGGTTTCCCATTATCACATCAGAAGAATTCTCTGCTTGAGTTGTGTTCAACAGGTTCACTCTCACATGCTTGGGATTTTGCTTGACGATAGCATTGCTGACAGGTGGAGGAGGCGGAAGGCACCTTTGATTGGGACACTTTTTAGTAGAGTGACCCTTGTGAGTACACTTGTTGCACGTAACTTCTGAGAGTGGCCGATGATATGGACTGCTTGGTCTTGGAGCTTGGTACTGAGACTTATTCTGGTTGCTTGGGTTGGGTCGGTGGGAAAATCCATGACCACCTGAGTGCTTGATCTGACTCGGAGGACGGAACACTGGAGCAGGAGGGAGCCAAAACTTTTGCTGCTTGGCGACTACTTGAGAGGAAGAGGAGGAGTGAACAACATCTCTTATCCTCTTTTTGGAAGCTTCACATTTGAGCTGAGCTGCCTCTTGCTTGAGAGCCATGTTGTAGAATTGGTCAAATTCATCTGGCTCGAACAGAGTGAGTGCAAGTTGGCATTCATCTTCAGACCACCTCAGAACTGGTAGATTTTGCTCTTGGCATCGGGGATGTCTTGCTTCGCATAATAGGCAAGATTCTGGAACTTGACATTGTACTGGTAGATAGACATGGTGCCTTGCTTCAGATTGTGGAACTGCTCACGCCTGCCCTCAGTGAAATAGTAGGGATGTGATGAGAACAGAAATCACGGCAAAAGTCAGTCCAAGAGATCTCACGACCCGCTCTGGAGTCTTTGTACTGTTGCCACCAATCTGCAGCTTGGTCTTTGAGTTGGAAAGCGGCAAACTTGACATAATCCTCAAGTCTGACATTACTGCACTCAAAGTGTTTCTTGATGTGTGTGATCCAATCTTCAGCATCTAGCGGATCAATACAGTAGATGAAAGACTTGGGTTGATTGGCAAGGAATTGGTTCAGAGTAGCAAAGTGAGGTTGATTGAACAGATTTCCTTGGCCTTGGTTCCCTTGATTGCCTTGATTCCCTTGATTTGCTTGGAAATTCTGCATCATTTGCATGAGCATCTGAGTGTTTTAATTGGTTGCCTGCATAATTGCTCTCCATGCCTTAGATGGAGGAGGAGGGGAAGGTGGACGCTCTTCTTCACCCTCTGGGTTCTGGCTGGGAACTTTCTTGGTGCCATTATGAAGTTGATGACAATCGTTAGCCATTGAATTAAATAAAAGATATGCTGAATCAACGGCTAGATATTTGCAACATATAGTCTTCACAATGAACATCCAAACAAAATTGAACGAATGAATTCCATAGCTTAATGGTACATCAACTTGTCAAGAAGCCACTTGGGAGAACAAAATGATACAATAAAACAACAAGGTAACAGATGGAACAAATACATAATAGAGGTTTCGTCCCACATGTTCGTGTTGATGCGCCATGGCACGTGTTTCAAAGGGCCTTGCAATCCCCAGATCAGCATAGCCAAGGATCCTTTAAGATGCAACCCCCTAGTGTAACAACGCCCATGATAACCTCTCCACTAGATATTGAACCCCAACCTCATATCATGCACCCGTTGGAAGATTACCTAAGAGCAACTTGAATCCCACCTATTAATTCCCGAAGCTTTTCGGTTATGCAATTTGGTGTTGGGGATACAGGGGAAGCACCGCATATCACACAACTAATAAATCCTACATCCAGCTGTATCCATCCATCAACACATAACCAGGCACCTTCGGAAACCGTTTACCTCGGACCTTGGAAATGCATCAGCTATACTAGCTGTGGCAATACTCCCAAACTACCCCCAGTACTGGGTGACGTCAGGGTTATCTCACCACCAGACACGAATAGAAGAGTTTTCGATGTCGGCCACCTCTGGTATTCCAGAACTGCAACGATACAATTGTGACGACAACACCTCAGAACTCAACTCCCCGGGACACTGCCACAACCACTAAATGACAGGAGGCACCAAGAACAATGTTCTCGTCACAAAGATATCGGAACAATCCAAACAATACCCGCGTGATCCTAAAAAAATTTGGTGAAATTTGAGGATAGTGATGTTAAAACAACGTCAGGAATCCTCGCCAGAGCGACGAAGGGGATGAGGAGTAAAAAGAAATCCTACTCTCCGATATATATATATGACTCAAAACATTTTTGTGTGAGTGTGCCTAGACTCAACCGTCAGCGGTTCGATCAATCAGGGGGCTCCTAGGTCGGAGAAGGCTCTAAATACCAACTTGTAATGCCCAGGATGCGACTATATCTCCTACGTGTCGAGGCACAAGTTAGAGACATAAGCTCATTCTGGAATGATCGCAAGCGTGGTATCTTTGCACAACTCATGTAATGAACAGGGATGAAAGAGTAAAATAGTAGGCTTACACCCGCCACGTCACACAATTAATTCAACATTCATACATTCATCCAACTAACACAGGCTCTGACTACAGACGAAATCAAACGAGAAAAGATACCACATCCACAAGTCCTGATCGCCCCTAGTAGGAACCACTACTGATCGTCAGGATACGTCACATACATACGACCACGCTCTTCATCGAACTCCCAGTGACGTTCTTGTCCATCTCCTGCGTCATACTCGGTTGTACCTGCATCTGGTGTGTGTTGTAATCTGTGAGTCACAAGGACTCAGCAATCCCATTCCCGGGTATCAAAACTAACAAAGCCTTTAGGTGTGGAGAGGTAATAAAGTGTCTGCAGCAAGCACTAAGCAACTAGCTTACGAATTCAGAGCGATATGAGGATATGTGCCAACGGTCGCCAAAGAAGATCAATAAGTGATCCTAGCTACTCACGTTCATGCATAACCCCACCATGTTCACTTTCCGAAAACCTCTTCGAAAAGAGACCGTCACTGTTACGCACAGAGGTAGTGTATTCTTAAGGATATGGTGTCAAGTTATCTACTACCAGATATTAATAAATTCCCATCTGCCTCATAACCTCGGGCACGGCTTTCGAAAGATCATAACCCTGCAGGGGTGTCCCAACTTAGCCCGTCACAAGCTCACGATCTGCGGAGTCGCATCTCCATGTTGGGAAGACCCGAGTATTCTTGGAATCCCGTGCTCAAGATATTTCGACAAAGGTAAAACTAATCCAGCAAGACCTACCGGCGTGCCGACACCATGATAGTAGCTGCGCATATCTCGTATCAGGCCACGACCGGATAGGTCAGCCTACAGGTATATACCAGCCCACGGGTTTCCCCAAGGTGGCCCCGCAGTCCGCCCAGTTTGGACCAACACTCATGAGGAGCACTGGCCCGGGTTGTTGATTAAGAATTCAGGTTTATAACTCCCTATGCAAGTTTTTGTTGTTAGGCAAATGTAGTACGAAAGTTGGGTCTTGCTGGAAAAGCTTTAAGCAATGTGAATTATCAAGGGGGGCACATAACCCCAACCATGTTAGGAACGCAAAATCAAGGAACATAACACCGGTTTATCGGGTCCTAAGGTAGCATGAGTGGAACAAAACACCAAGCAGAAGGCCAAGCCTTCCGCCCATTACCAATATATATGTGCATTAATTTAATTAAGATATATTTGTGTTATATCAATATACAAGTCCAAACATGGAGCAATCTTCAAACGTCACCTGCAACTATCAACGCTATAAGAGGGGCTGAGCAAAAGCGTACTTAGCTCATCAATGGTTTGCTAGGAAGGCGGTTAGAGTGTTTCATGGAAACATAGGAGGCTGACAAGATAAGAATAGGCATCGAGGCATAACTATAGAGCAATACAACTAGCAAGGCAAAGATAGAGGTGATATCGGGGAATGGTCATCTTGCCTGTTAAGTCCTCGGTGGAATGGTAAGACGGCTCCTCAAACTCAGTCTCAACAAGATCCTCGAACTCGGTATCGGCTCCCGGCTCTACCCATCACAAGAGCACAACAACGGTACAATATCAATCACGGTGCAATGCACAAACAACATGATGCAAGACATGTCATGGGATGCAAGTCATGATGTGCGTATGCATGAGGATGCTCTCGAGCCTAAAGGAGAAGACGATGGAAATGGCTTCATCTTGGGAATCCAAGAAAGCCACTGGATAGAGGGGAAGATTTGGGTGGAAATCGATATAAAGATCATTTGAAACGGATGCACGGTTTGCAAATGGCAAGCAAAACAAGATGCAATGCAAAACTGCAGTTAATAGCAACATGGCATTTTTGGAGCAAGGTATAATTATGCTATAGCACCCAAACATGATGTCAAAAGGCATGGATGTGAAATATACATGATTCTTAACAATCATGAACTCAGAGCACACTCAAAAACTTGCTGGAACACAATTAAACTAGCATGGCAAATTTCAACAAGTTAACATATTTCTCAGACTTAGTGAAAATAATAGGCATGCAACCAGGAACATTTTGTAGCTACCTTTGGAGGCACATAACAGCATGCAAAACAAGTCTAACACGCATGAACATTACATAAGAATGAAGAAGACATATTATAATTCCAATCCATCCAAAGAAAGAATTCATTCCATGCAAGGGTTGCTTAACACAAGCTTTGCCAAATTGAATGTTCTGTTAACAGGCTGACAATTTTAATTTCAAGCATTTTGAGAGCAAGATAACAACAAGGTGCAACAGGGTATATATGCAAACAATGGCATGGGTTGATAGACAAATACGTGGACATCAAGACATCCTCACTATTTATCCGAAAACATGCATGGAAAAGATTATGGCATTAAGTTTACATGGCAACTTGTTATTACAGATTCCAGACTTAGCAGTTTTTCACTAAGTGTAAAATAACAACATTGACATGGCATCTTTACAAGCTTGTTTAAGTCACCACAGAGCATATCGTGGAAAACCAAATACACTACTTCAAAGATAACATGATTATGCTCCTAAAATATGTTGACATGTGGCTCAAAAGAAAATCACACAAAATGCTATGAAAAAGAAAAAACATCATCTCATATTACTTTCCCGTCAACTTTCCAATTTCTGTCGCCGTTGTTTATTTGCTTTATTTACTTTCAATCTCTATACCAAAAATACCAAAAAATATTACCTTATCATATCTATCAGATCTCACTCTCGTAAGTGACCGAGAAGGGATTGACAACCCCTTTTATCGCGTTGGCTGCGTGGTTCGTATTTGTTTGTGCAGGTGCGAGGGACTCGCGCATGGTCTCCTACTGGATTGATACCTTGGTTCTCAAAAACTGAGGGAAATACTTAAGCTACTATGTTGCATCACCCTTTCCTCTTCGAGGGAATACAACGCAAGCTCAAGAAGTAGCAGCGGCGAGCTAGCGAGGTGGCAGCGGCAACGCGCGGG
>LR738710.1:518011597-518085410 GCA_902687465.1 Secale cereale
CAGAGTGTGGCGCGGGACGGTGGCGTGCGGTGCAAGCAGGGGTGGTACGAGGGTCGAGAGGAGAAGGAGAAGAGGAGAGGCGGCGGAGGCAGCACTTACAAAGGCCGAGGGGGCCGGGGTGTCGTGAAGGAGGGGCCAAGGCGAGGAGTCCGGTGAGGACACGGGCGGTGGCCAGCGGCGTGCAAGTCCCGAGCCGGAGTCGAACGGGGCGAGGAGACTGGGCCGGCTGGGCCGTGGCCTTGCGGGTTGGGCCGGCCCGGTTCGGTCAGTCCGAAAGATTTCTTTTCTACACACAATAAATAAAAAGAAAATGAGATAATAATAAAATATAATATAGACATATTATATATCAAAATTTTCAGAAAAAGATTTTCTAAACATGAACATTTTTTAGAGTCAAATAAAATCCACACAAATTTAAATAAAGCAAACAGTGCTACAGGGTTATTTAAAAATCAAATAAAATATTTTAAAATACCAAAATTACTTCAAGTTCATTTTTCTCCAATTTTCTATTGCAGGGAATCATTTTATCCTATTTTCCATATATTTTATTTTTGGGGAAAATAATTTGAATAAAATCCAAATACCTCAAATTTGAAAATGAGTTTCAAAAATACTTCAAAGGAACTCCCAACACATATTTCTTATAATTTGAAGAATTCATTTTATCTTCTCTTATGAAAATCATTGAGTTGCATAAAGTTTCTGAATTTGAAATATTTTCAAATGGAATTCAAATTTTTTCAAAACCTTTTCATTTAGTTAAGTGGAAAAGGTCATATCATGTTCACTCTAGGGTTTTGTGATGAAATGAATTTGAATTCATGGAGATCATAAATGCAAGGTGAAAGTTTTGGGAAAGTCATTTCATTCCCGCTCATTCAACTTTCAAAAAGTTTCAAATTCAACTCAATTTCACACAAGCAACCATACCATAATCAAATAAACAATCAAAACTATCTATTTAATATAACATTCCAAAATTTAGAATTTTGGGATGTTACAAACCTACCACCCTTAAAATGAATCTCTTCCTCGAGATTCGGAGAGGCTAGCAAGAAATAGGTTGGGGTTTGGTGTCTCCTCAAAATCCATCGATAGTAATAGGGCTCTCAGGTGCTACCACCCTTAGATACATGGTTACGGTTCCATCAAAACTCATATACTCCATGCTTTGTTGTTGGTAGGGTCGGTCTTCTCAAATCTTCGGGATAATTCCTTCTCTGGACTCTTCCGGTAGTGGCATAACCTTTGGCCTCAATTCTTGTGTCCTTTCATCTTGGTAAGGTTCTTTCGGGACAGTTCTTCATTGCTGACAGGTCTGGCGCCAATACTAAACAAATATCGATATCTCATGGTGGTCATCAAACAATTTGACTCGGTCCCTGCAGAAAACGGGTCTTGGCTTCATTCTCACCGTATGACCTACGGTTGGCAACAACTGCCTTGTACAAGGGAAATTTTTTCATACCGTTCTAAGGTTTAAACAAGGTTTTGACATCGTCGTCTCTCTACTATGGGTAAGTCACTCAGATTTACCATCCCGTATAACAAAGGCGAATAATGAGAGTAAGTGTCACATCCCCAGTTCTGGTCTGCTTTGGTCCAGTTAGTCTTGTGTTGCATCATGTTTAAATTTCTCTTAAACTGAAATGGGGATGACTAAACCCTAGCACCAGATGAAACCAACTAGGTTCAATTAAAATATTTTTCAATGAACCCAAAATGCCTTTGGAAAAGTTCATCATTTTTGGATTGATTAAAGACCTCTGCCAAAAATGTTGCACATATTTCTAGGACCATTCTGGATTTTTGAGTTAATCCATATTGTATTTGAATTAGAGCATTTAAATTCTATAAATAGTTTAAATGCTCTAATAATTGTGAAACTAGTTGAGGGCTATTGAAATTAATTCAATATGTGCCCACAAATATTTTCTTGAATTATGAAAATGCTCTAGCATTTTTAATAAAGCAAAACAAAAACAGAAAATAGAAAACAGAAACATAATTAGAAAAAGGAGAAGGATTACCTGGCCTTACCTGCGGCCCACTGGCCGGCCCAGCACTGTGCTGGCCCAGTGCCAGTCATCCTCCTCCTCCCGCCAGGAGGACGAGGGCGTGTGCCCGGCGCCCGCAGCCACGCGCCGGCCACCTCCAGCCTGCCTGCTTCCTCCCCGACCCCCCTGGGGGCGCCACGACACCCCTGGCACCCCCCTGGACTTCTCCCACTCTCTTCGGTGCCCCCCCTCCTCTGCTCTCTCTTCCTCCCGCGTCCGAGCGGAGCTTGTCGCCGCCGTTCGCCGTTGCCGCGGCCACCAGCATCCCCACGCCCGGCCAGTTAGCCCATGAGCTCCGCCTCGGCTCCGTGCAGCTCTAAGACGACGCACGCGACGCCAGGTGCCCCGATGCCACCCCATCTTCACCGTTTTCATCGCCACGGCCGGCGATCGCCGCCGCTCGATTCGTGCCGTCGAGGACGCCCCCGAGCACGCTGGCCTTCCCTACGGATTCGCTGTGAGCTCCACTGCGTTTCCCCTCTCTCCTTTTCGCTTGCCCCTTGCCGTAGCGTCGTTCCCGCCGTGGCCGTGAGCTTCTCGCCGCCGGCGATGTTGCAGCCGTGGCCACCGTCACCCAGGGCGGCAACCGAGCACACAGACGTGCTCAGCGCAACACCAGAGGCCCAAAAACCCCTCCCGTTGCTCCTCCCGTGCCCCGTATCACCGAAACCACCGAGGCCCGATTCCGGCCACCGCCCCTGAGCTCGCCGCCGACGATTCCGGCCACCCCAGCCTCCGCCAACGCCACCGTTGGATGCGCCACTCCGTCCTCTTCCCGTAGCTGCTCCCTGCGCGCCAAAAGAACCCCCGTAGGTGAAACCCGACGCGCTCCGCCGCGTCCAGCCTCGCCGGCGGCTAAACGCCGGCGGGATGACCGTTTTGACCGGCGAGGTTGACCTCCCCCGAGTCGCTGACAAGCGGGCCCTGGGCCCTGTTAGTTTAATTTAAGTTTTGTTAAGCTTAATTAACCCTACTGACACTGACATGTGGGCCCTCCCGCCTAATTAGGTTAGCCTAACTTTCCTGTTTAGCTTAGTACTAATCCGGTGGACCCCACATGGCAGCTTGACTTTGGTCAAGTCAACACCGACTGGACCCACCTGTCATGCACACAAACCAGCCCTTAGACACTGACTAGTGGGCCCCACTGGTCAGGTTTGACCCGAACAGCCCTGTTGACCTGCTGACGTCAGCATGTGGTCATGCTGACGCAGTAAAGTGTTTCTGGATTTTAAAATAAATCTTAAATGATTTATTTATTTCAGAAATTAGCCAAAACTTGTAAAAATCATATAAAATCAACCGTAGCTCAGATGAAAATAAGTTATATATGAAAATTGATCAGAAAATTCAAGGAATCTGTTTATGACATTTTCATGCATGTTTGAACAAGTTAAACCTGCTGATCAGGTCAAATCAATTAAATTTCATTTAAATAATCACATATGAAGTTTGAATCTGAACCTCTGGTTCAAACCAACTTCATTTAATTGTGTTGCTAGTTGCATTAGCTCAATCAACAGCATATTGCCATGTCATGATCATGCATCATATTGTCGCATTGCATTGATTGTGTTCTCTCTTGTTTGCCGGTGCTTGTCCCCTTTCAGTAGACGTGTTCCGACGATGTGATCGATGACACCGATGAAGACTCAATGTTATCTTCAGAAGTGCCAGGCAAGCAAAACCCCATTGAGCATTCCGATACAATCCCACTCTCTCGCTCTTGCTCTCTCTTAATGCATTAGGACAACAACGCTTCAACTGTTACCTGCTGCGGTAGTTGAACCCCTTTCCACTGCATGACCCGTCATTGCCACAGTAAATAGTTGAAACCCACTAGTATGAGTAGGAGTTGTTTGAGCCATGTTGTGCCTACTCATTGATGCTTTCTAGTTATGCCTGCCATTGCTTAGAGTTGTGTCAGGTCTGATTCATCGGGGATGAATTGGAATGTGATGAACATGTCCTACTTTGTGTGAGCTAAGTGTGTGAACACGATTTGGTAAAGGTAGCGATGAGAGGCCATGTAGGAGTACATGGTGGGTTGTCTCATTGCAGCCGTCCTCAGGAACTGAGTTCTGTGTTGGTTGGTCCATGAAACAGCTACTACCACACATTGGGATCCTTAATTGACTCTCTCGACTTATTAATCAACATGATCTCTGTCCAGGAGTTGCAACTAGTTTCTGGTGTTTGTAGTTTACTGGAGGTCATGCGCAGCGCTGACCCTCGGGGTGGGCTGTGACGTGGCAGGTACGTGGCACGGTGTACCGATTGCCCGTTTGGTGATGCGGGAACCTTGTACACATCGTTTGGGGCCGTGAGCGACACCCCGGCCGGATCTCCCCACGGATGGAACCCAAATAGGCGATAAACCTGGACGAGAGACTTGTGTGGTTGGTCAGGTCGTGGCCGACACCCTCGCTGGGCCTCCGCTTGAAGGTTGCCGAGTACATGTCGTGTAAACGGCGGTAAGTGGTGTGGGCGTGGTTGAAGAAGTACACCCCTGCAGGGTTAAATATAATCTATTCGAATAGCCGTGTCCGCGGTAATGGACTTCTGGGTTGCCAATTACAGTTCATAGACAAGTGAAAGTGGATACTCTAAAACGCGCAAGATAAGCGTGAGTGCTATGGATGGCCTTCTCGTACGGAGACGGGATCGGATCCATAGTGGTGTATTGATTGGTGAATATGTGGACTCGTGTGCGCCACCTCAAAAGAGATACTTGCAGTCGTAGTTTAGGATAGCTACCGAGTCAAGCTGGCTTGCTGTAGTCAAACTCCACCACCCCCTTTGTTGATACCGTTGCATATGTAGCTAGTTCTGATGTAAGTCTTGATGAGTACCTTTGTACTCACGTTTTCTTAATTTATGTTTTGAAGAGAGACTTCAGTCTCACTAGTGGTTCCGCGTGGACTTCGACGTTTAGCTTGTTACCTCCGCTACGATCTTGTGCCCTTGGGAGGGTCTTGTAGATAGTCAGGCTTCTTAGTCTTTTCCATTTGTAGATGTCTGTACTCAGACATGTAATGCTTCCGTTGCCTGTATGCTCTGTATGTTGGGTCATGTGACCTCTGATTGTAATAAATGCTATGATGGCTCTTCTGGGCCTTTATCTATATGAGTTGTTGAGTTATGTTGTGATGCCTTGTTGTTCAGCACATACTTGCATGTTATGCGTACGTGTAATGTGTATTGCTATGTGTGGGATCCGACACCTAGTTGTTTACCTTTGGTAGCCTATCTTACAGGGAAATGTCTCCTAGTGCTTCCACTAAGCCTTGGTAGCTTGCTACTGCTCCGGAACACTTAGGCTGGCCGGCATGTGTCCTTCTTCGTTCCTGTGTCTGTCCCTTAGGGGAAATGTCACGCGTTGTTCCTTTAAGTCCTTGTAGCTTGCTACGACTTGGGTTCATACGTTGATGACCGACACGTTCGTTGCTGGGTCATGTATGCATGTCCCTGTAATTTAGTGCCACTTTTGGTTTATAACTAGTCATGTCGGCCCGGGTTCTCTGTCATATGGATGCTAGCGACAATATCATATACGTGTGCCAAAATGCGCAAACGGTCCCGGGCCAGGTAAGGTGGCACCCGTGGGGATACCGTGCGTGAGGCCGCAAAGTGATATGATGTGTTACCGGCTAGACCTGTGTGACTTAGGATCGGGGTCCTGACAGCTTTGGTATCAGAGCCTGACTGCCTGTAGGATTAGCAAGCCAAACTGGTCGAAGTCGTGTCTAGAAACTCTTTAGTTATGTAAGGGAATTGTTTGTGGAAGGGAACGTAAGGCTCTTTTTACTCCTCTACCTTATGACCTTCTGATCTGAGTCACCTTCTTCTTTCTACGGGGATTAAGAACTAGGATTCTCATTCTATTTATCAGGATCACGTTATTGTGGATTCAACCCTCAGTTCAGTTTCTACTACTTCTGTTTGCTTAACTATTGGTCTCAGAACCTTGACATGATGATGTTAAGTGGATATGCTACCCTATTGCTTGGATCTCAAAAGTATTTTCGAGCATTTGCAGCCGTTATGCTGTCTAAGTCATTCTAGGTTTCTAAATAATCTGATGCATTTGCAAACCTTTCCTTCATGTTCCGATGTACCTTTGGGCCAGACTAAGCACACTAGTCAGGGTGTTGTGGTACTCTGTTACCTCGACACATATGTTGGAGTTATTATTATGACCCTAAGTATCTTAGAAGATCACCCAGTAATCCAGCAATGTTTTATATTCCAGTGTGATGATTTTGGCCATCATTCTCGAAAGCATCCCGTGATGCTAATTAGTTGGTAGGTAATCTATTCCTGGGTTCTTGAACCCGAGCTTCACCCTACTTACTTCATGTTGATAGTATTTGCTCATTCCTTTAGGATATTAGTAACCATGCGATAGTCCTCGAGGTCCGTGGTTATCGTTCTTCCAATACCATGATCCATCTTGGCAGAAGTTCTTCGGAACCAAAAGATCACAACCAGAGTGCTCCTGAGTGGTACTCCATTCATATTGTGACTCTGCCAGTCCTACCTTTCTACATGGGTTATCCGGAAGAAATATGTGGAACTCGTTCGACATACTAACCTATGCATCCACAACTCAGAAAGATATATGTTCCTTTGAGTTGTCCCTTTTCAGTTGTTTTATGACCTTCGTCTATCAGTTGATAGTCAGGAGTAGTCGTGCACTTGTGTTCATCGATGCCTTTTACTCTTGTGGTCCGTCAAGCCATTCTATTCTGGAATGACTAGGAGAAACAAACCCCAGTACCCTATCCATATCCCGGATTTGGTCAAAGAAGTTGTACCTCGCAGATGAAGAATGCTAATGCAGCTTCTAATCTGTTCTATCTTGGAATATTATCATCTTTATGTCAAGAATGTTGTGAGAATTGCACTATCTCTTATGAATTCTTGATGTAGTAATACTTCTTGCCATCATTGTCCATCCCTCGGTTTCCGTGTTATTGTAACCGGAATGCTGACAAGTAAATTGTGATGTGTGAAATCAATTCTACAAGCAACTTAGTTGCTTGGTAGTTAATGGACGATAATCTCGTTCTTAGCATGATCGTTACCTAATCATCATCCTAAGATTGATCGTGCTACCTAGTCCACTTTCTTGGTGCACTTTTTGATTGATGAGTTAGGATTTTGTTAAGTCCTTGCTCATTTGATCATATCGTCTTGCCCTGAAAAGCAAGATTGATTTCGAGCTTAGCAACATGTCGGTGGTTCGTGATTTCCGAACATCTTCTCGGAAGTATTACCAGGTTGTCACCTGACCGCTATGTTGAGTTCGTGATCAAGTTGGTTCCTTATAAACCACCACTTCTCCAAGAATATGTGTTGGATACCCTGAGCTGCATGGCTAAGCTAAACAACAACTTGGAGAGTTGGAAGATAAAAGCCTAACCCACATAGCTCACTCCAAAGGGATATCTTGTGTGTGAACTGAAGATAGATGGTATCTTCTCCAATTGATCCCTGTGATCAATTGCTAGATCTATTGTCTTGTCCAAAACTTTGATTTGAGTATGGGCTATCATCAATCAAATCAGAACCAATGATAATCATAATGTTGTCTTACTCGTGGGTGTCCCTCGAGCATACCTCATTAAATCTCTTGGTCTGACCAATGCTACCACCTTGTTCATATAAATTGTGGAATTCCATCTTCATGGATATCTCGATGACCCGTTGTTGAGCCCATCAACATCGTTTATCTTGACCACAATTCATGCTGAACATTTAAGTTAGTATTGGAAACTTCTCAAGCATGGCCTTCGTGTTCCGTTCATGAGGTATATGCTGGATGAGAGGAGAGATTTTCCCTAATTCATGTGTAATTGATGTAAGTTGCCACCGTGAGTTTGAGAAAGTTGTTTTGGCGTCCTGTGGATTCATCTCAAGTCAGTCATGCATACGTGCGAAGTATTCTGTGGTTTGGAGACTTGCAACCTTCACTCTATATGTATTCCTAGCACCCCAAGCCACTGATTGATTTGTTCAAGGAGAAAAGTTCCATCATAAAAACTAATCATATGACTTATGTAAGGACTTCGATATCCTAGACGATGGTTCCCAACCAGAACTCGGTAGTGTTTTATCATAAGACTGCTATGTGGTCATGCTTGTCTTGGACAACGTGTTCACAGGTTTGTAGCAGAACCAGCTCATGTTTTGGAGCTTGCTATCGTAGTTCATTCCCGAGAATCTCGCAACGTCGTCTCGACGAATTGTGTTGCAAACTTTCATTTTTCCTTCTAGACTAGATGAGTCTGGAATATCCTGACACCAACCAGAACTGAATCTCAGGCAGATATGATGGTTGATGCATTTCCCAAGAGCTATAATATTGGTCTCTCGATTACCGGTAAAGTGGATGTCGTAGCCAACACACCTAGCCGGAAGACCTATCGTTGTAGTATCTCGATTGAAGAAATTGGCCACCTCCCCATAAGGATTCGTAGAATTTACTCCCTAGTTGTTCCTTATGGATTCTTGTGCTTCCGAAGTCCGACCTTTACTTGATGTTCACGATACCAAACATATTTATGAATGGTTTACACTAGCACGTCAAGGAGAACATTAGAAGCGGAGTGCTAAATGTCTCTCGGTCGATCATCCAGATTTTGCCCTTTGACACCGCTAAGGTGAAATCTGAGAAAGTGTTATCTTTCTTTGCATCTGCATCATCCACCGCTATACATCATGGTCGTATGTTGTGTTGCCAGGATCCTTGACACGGATATTGGTAAAACCTTGATGAATATGGGAATACTCAAGTTCTTGAGAGCACGCACAAGCACTAGGTGTTATCCTCGACACTAACCGGGATTGCTTCCAGTGATCTTGATTATTTTATACACCCTCAAGAGTAGATTTACTCTCTACTGTTGGGATTCTTCCTAGTTACCAGGATCATTCCCAGCATTTGCATTTTGTTCCCAGCTTGCACCGCCAATGTGCCAATTCTCCATGGGTTACCATTCTCAATCACTGCTGTTCAGGAATATCCTCAGGAGTGGAATTGCCATGGGTCCCATCCATCTCCGATGATAACCAAATCATCCCTTGTATTGTCTTTAACAAGATAGTCCACATCATCCATTCTGGACGAGTATGTCATTCTTTCGGACTCCGTCAAACGATCGTTTGTGTTTGCCTTAGGATGGTATAGGGAATCTCAATGATCTCTATATCAAAAGTAATTATTTTTGCCACTTAAGGGAGTAACTCTACGAGTCACCTTCTCTAAGGTACCCCGCCCGGTGACATCGATCACCATCTTCTTAGGAGTGGAATTATTGCCACTAGGTGAACCTTCATCGTTTGTTTCATTCCATCCCCCTGGAGGTGTACTCCGTGTCTCAGCTCAAGAGATGTTTCAACGTCTCACTCCATAAGCTGATCTTGAATTGCTCGATCTTTCGGAAGATCAATTTTGTAGAGTTTCTCTCATCGTCACCGTTTGGACAAAGATCTCAAAATCAAGGATGCCAAGATTTACATGATGCAATGAATCAACAATTTCGAGGAGGGAAACTGGATCGAGAAGATTGTGTTAGATAGTGTCCCCTCTGATTTCTTATCTCACGTCGTGAATCTCGGGACGAGATTCTTGTTTAGTAGGGGTGAGTTGTCACATCCCCAGTTCTGGTCTGCTTTGGTCCAGTTAGTCTTGTGTTGCGTCATGTTTAAATTTCTCTTAAACTGAAATGGGATGACTAAACCCTAGCACCAGATGAAACCAACTAGGTTCAATTAAAATATTTCTCAATGAACCCAAAATGCCTTTGGAAAAGTTCATCATTTTTGGATTGATTAAAGACCTCTGCCAAAAATGTTGCACATATTTCTAGGACCATTCTGGATTTTTGAGTTAATCCATATTGTATTTGAATTAGAGCATTTAAATTCTATAAATAGTTTAAATGCTCTAATAATTGTGAAACTAGTTGAGGGCTATTGAAATTAATTCAATATGTGCCCACATATATTTTCATGAATTATGAAAATGCTCTAGCATTTTTAATAAAGCAAAACAAAAACAGAAAATAGAAAACAGAAACATAATTAGAAAAAGGAGAAGGATTACCTGGCCTTAGCTGCGGCCCACTGGCCGGCCCAGCACTGTGCTGGCCCAGTGCCAGTCATCCTCCTCCTCTCGCCAGGAGGACGAGGGCGTGTGCCCGGCGCCCGCAGCCACGCGCCGGCCACCTCCAGCCTGCCTGCTTCCTCCCCGACCCCCCTGGAGGCGCCACGAGACCCCTGGCACCCCCCTGGACTTCTCCCACTCTCTTCGGTGCCCCCCTCCTCTGCTCTCTCTTCCTCCCGCGTCCGAGCGGAGCTCGTCGCCACCGTTCGCCGTTGCCGCGGCCACCAGCATCCCCACGCCCGGCCAGTTAGCCCATGAGCTCCGCCTCGGCTCCGTGAAGCTCTAAGACGACGCACGCGACGCCAGGTGCCCCGATGCCACCCCATCTTCGCCGTTTTCATCGCCACGGCCGGCGATCGCCGCCGCTCGATTCGCGCCGTCGAGGACGCCCCCGAGCACGCTGGCCTTCCCTACGGATTCGCTGTGAGCTCCACAGCGTTTCCCCTCTCTCCTTTTCGCTTGCCCCTTGCCGTAGCATCGTTCCCGCCGTGGCCGTGAGCTTCTCGCCGCCGGTGATGTTGCAGCCGTGGCCACCGTCACCCAGGGCGGCAACCGAGAACACAAACGTGCTCAGCGCAACACCAGAGGCCCAAAAACCCCTCCCGTTGCTCCTCCCGTGCCCCGCATCACCGAAACCACCGAGGCCCGAGTCCGGCTGTCGCCCCTGAGCTCGGCGCCGATGATTCCGGCCACCCCAGCCTCTGCCAATGCCACCGTTGGATGCGCCACTCCGTCCTCTTCCCGTAGCTGCTCCCTGCGCGCCAAAAGAACCCCCGTAGGTGAAACCCGACGCGCTCCGCCGCGTCCAGCCTCGCCGGCGGCTAAACGCCGGCGGGATGACCGTTTTGACCGGCGAGGTTGACCTCCCCCGAGTCGCTGACAAGCGGGCCCTGGGCCCTGTTAGTTTAATTTAAGTTTTGTTAAGCTTAATTAACCCTACTAACACTGACATGTGGGCCCTCCCGCCTAATTAGGTTAGCCTAACTTTCCTGTTTAGCTTAGTACTAATCCGGTGGACCCCACATGGCAGCTTGACTTTGGTCAAGTCAACACTGACTGGACCCACCTGTCATCCACACAAACCAGCCCTTAGACACAGACCAGTGGGCCCCACTTGTCAGGTTTGACCTGAACAACCCTGTTGACCTGCTGACATCAGCATGTGGTCATGCTGACGCAGTAAAGTGTTTCTGGATTTTAAAATAAATCTTAAATGATTTATTTATTTCAGAAATTAGCCAAAAACTTGTAAAAATCATATAAAATCAACCGTAGCTCAGATGAAAATAAGTTATATATGAAAATTGATCAGAAAAATTCAAGGAATCTATTTATGACATTTTCATGCATGTTTGAACAAGTTAAACCTGCTGATCAGGTCAAATCAATTAAATGGCATTTAAATAATCACATATGAAGTTTGAATCTGAACCTCTGGTTCAAACCAACTTCATTTAATTGTGTTGCTAGTTGCATTAGCTCAATCAACAGCATATTGCCATGTCATGATCATGCACCATATTGTCGCATTGTATTGATTGTGTTCTCTCTTGTTTGCCGGTGCTTCTCCCCTTTCAGTAGACGTGTTCCGACGATGTGATCGATGACACCGATGAAGACTCAATGTTATCTTCAGAAGTGCCAGGCAAGCAAAACCCCATTGAGCATTCCGATACAATCCCACTCTCTCGCTCTTGCTCTCTCTTAATGCATTAGGACATCAACGCTTCAACTATTACCTGCTGCGGTAGTTGAACCCCTTTCCACTGCATGACCCGTCATTGCCACAGTAAATAGTTGAAACCCACTAGTATGAGTAGGAGTTGTTTGAGCCATGTTGTGCCTACTCATTGATGCTTTCTGGTTATGCCTGCCATTGCTTAGAGTTGTGTCAGGTCTGATTCATCGGGGATGAATTGGAATGTGATGAACATGTCCTACTGTGTGTGAGCTAAGTGTGTGAACATGATTTGGTAAAGGTAGGGATGAGAGGCCATGTAGGAGTACATGGTGGGTTGTCTCATTGCAGCCGTCCTCAGGAACTGAGTTCTGTGTTGGTTGGTCCATGAAACAGCTACTACCACACATTGGGATCCTTAATAAACTCTCTCGACTTATTAATCAACATGATCTCTGTCCAGGAGTTGCAACTAGTTTCTGGTGTTTGTAGTTTACTAGAGGTCGTGCGCAGCGCTGACCCTCGGGGTGGGCTGTGACGCGGCAGATACGTGGCACGGTGTACCGATTGCCCGTTTGGTGATGCGGGAACCCTGTACACATCGTTTGGGGCCGTGAGCGACACCTCGGCCGGATCTCCCCACGGATGGAACCCAAATAGGCGATAAACCTGGACGAGAGACTTGTGTGGTTGGTCAGGTCGTGGCCGACACCCTCGCTGGGCCTCCGCTTGAAGGTTGCCGAGTACATGTCGTGTAAACGGCGGTAAGTGGTGAGGGCGTGTGTGAAGAAGTACACCCCTGCAGGGTTAAATATAATCTATTCGAATAGCCGTGTCCGCGGTAATGGACTTCTGGGTTGCCTATTACAGTTCATAGACAAGTGAAAGTGGATACTCTAAAACGCGCAAGATAAGCGTGAGTGCTATGGATGGCCTTCACGTAGGGAGACGGGAGCGGATCCATAGTGGTGTATTGATTGGTGAATATGTGGACTCGTGTGCGCCACCTCAAAAGAGTTACTTGCAGTCGTAGTTTAGGATAGCTACCGAGTCAAGCTGGCTTGCTGCAGTCAAACTCCACCACCCCCTTTGTTGATACCGATGCATATGTAGCTAGTTCTGATGTAAGTCTTGCTGAGTACCTTTGTACTCACGTTTGCTTAATTTATGTTTTGAAGAGAGACTTCAGTCTCACTAGTGGTTCCGCGTGGACTTCGACGTTTAGCTTGTTACCTCCGCTACGATCTTGTGCCCTTGGGAGGGTCTTGTAGATAGTCAGGCTTCTTAGTCTTTTCCATTTGTAGATGTCTGTACTCAGACATGTAATGCTTCCGTTGCCTGTATGCTCTGTATGTTGGGTCATGTGACCTCTGATTGTAATAAATGCTATGATGGCTCTTCTGGGCCTTTATCTATATGAGTTGTTGAGTTATGTTGTGATGCCTTGTTGTTCAGCACATACTTGCATGTTATGCGTACGTGTAATGTGTATTGCTATGTGTGGGATCCGACACCTAGTTGTTTACCTTTGGTAGCCTATCTTACAGGGAAATGTCTCCTAGTGCTTCCACTGAGCCTTGGTAGCTTGCTACTGCTCCGGAACACTTAGGCTGGCCGGCATGTGTCCTTCTTCGTTCCTGTGTCTGTCCCTTAGGGGAAATGTCACGCGTTGTTCCTTTAAGTCCTTGTAGCTTGCTACGACTTGGGTTCATATGTTGATGACCGACACGTTCGTTGCTGGGTCATGTATGCCTGTCCCTGTAATTTAGTGCCACTTTTGGTTTATAACTAGTCATGTCGGCCCGGGTTCTCTGTCATATGGATGCTAGAGACACTATCATATACGTGTGCCAAAATGCGCAAACGGTCCCGGGCCAGGTAAGGTGGCACCCGTGGGGATACCGTGCGTGAGGCCGCAAAGTGATACGATGTGTTACCGGCTAGACCTGTGTGACTTAGGATCGGGGTCCTGACAGTAAGTTGGTATGGTGATCAACCAATTCCTCACCCAAATCATTACCTTGTATATGGTTTAGTGAATCTCGCATTCTAACACTTGGTCATCCTCACGAGCATTGCAAAATTTCTCTTGTCGATGAACTAAGTTCGGATAACTCCATGGATTCTGCAAGCCAAACAAACATCTAACATTTCTTCACAATTGTCGGGTTTTTCATATCCTCCTAAGAAACGTCTGCTGATCAAAGTCGTAACTTCTTCCAGGGGTTTTCCTTTAGCAAGAGTGTGCTTGCTTCTTGACAGATCCTGGGGCCTATGGGTTATGGCTCATCTCGTCACTAGTAACACTTGGTCTCATCACCGGGTTCCAACTGATCATTCTTCCAACATCCAGCTTCCTTAGCACTCATAAATCCATCCAATTGTATGGTTTTCCTACCTTATATTGGTACAAATTATGATGTAATTACTCATATTCATCATTGAATGGTCCATTCCAAGATCTGACATAATCTAGCCCTAGTATTCGGGTGAAGGTGTTGGGTTCTACCACCCTTAAAATGAAAAATGCTAGATTCCTCCGAAATCTTATTCCACGTATCATGGTTTCACTCAATGCCTATAAAGTAATAATTTATCATATCCAAATCAATACCAATGATGCTAACTTTATTGATTCTCAAATTATTACAAACTACTATATTTCCATTACATGCCTCAACTCAACTACTTAGCACAAGTCTCCTTCTCATTGGAACAATCTCTGGCAAGGTGCCCTGCTTCATTATAGCAGAAACATATTACTTATGACAAGTCTCGTGATTTCCTGGTGATTACATAGCCTCCTTGGTTCCTCGGCTTATGGGCCCACTTCAGAACTTGTATGTCCTTAACTCATCGTTGGAGTCACTATTGCTCCACACTCCAGCATTACACCCTCTTTAAAACCAATTGTACTTATTTCCTTCATACCCTTGGGGTAAGCATCATATCAAGAATAAACACCAACTTATTTTGTGCAAACTCCACTCTTTGGAGAAACATTGTCATTTCCATTGGTCCAGTGTTCACACAGAAAGAATCTCCCCCAAAAAATGCATTGGTTCATCCGTAATTCATATTCTCCTCATATCAAATCTTTATTACACCCCAAACCACTATTCAACACTCAAATTTCAAAGGTGATTCACTACAAATGCTGCCATCCACATAGATTCGTATGGTCAAGCATTGCTTCCATCTTTATTCATTTGTCCTTGGCAAGGATGCTTCAGTCCCACTGGCATTGCGTAATGTGATTCTTGAAATCATCGATCTTTTGCTTCATCACAGTGGTCGTGTGCTCCATCTCCATCATCTCTACATGCACCACACTCAGGCATTCCTGAGTGTGATGAAGTCTTGCTTCAAGTATTTCTCCAATCTTACATATGGCCTCCATAGCAGCTTCACGAACAGAGTCGAAGAATGCTGTTCGTGGTACTCAAGAGATGAAAAAGTATTGACCCATAGTTTTGGGCAAACTCCTTTCACACGGTGGAGGTGTACCTCCACGAATGAAAGTTCAACTCCATTCTCCAGGAAAGGATAACCCTTGTAGACTGCCTCTCCTTCATGGTGAATACGCTTCATCATGTCCTTTAGGACTTTTGGGTAATATTGATCGCTAGTTAGGGTCATGATCGTTTCCGGGCCCTTGATAAAATACTCATAATGGGTTGTAATCTGTACCTATAAGATAGAAGGGGTACTCATGATAATTTATGTATTTCCTTGGGTGAAATGTGGTTGTTTGTCCGAGAAAGGTTTGGGGTCAGCTTGTCCATGGGTTCAAGATTTTACTCTGGGTGAGATAGCAAGAGAGGCACTCACACTCAACCAACAACTCATAGAATTTCATATTAGATTCCAAACATATCACCTTTTATTGCTTCACGAACTATTACAATGTCCTTTACATAACTCAACTCAACATCCCAATGAAAAGTGTATTCCACATTTTATTTACATGCTTTCTTCCAATATCAATATCTCAACTACTCTGCTCATTCTTTCCTCATGTCTGAACCTTCTCTGGCAAAATGCCCCACTTCCTTGCAGCGTAAACAAATGACCTCAGCCAAATCTAAGGACTTCATGGTGACTATCTATGTTCCCTGGGTTCTTTGCTTCCCTGCGTGCCACTTCCTAGCGTAATGACCTAAATCCTTGCACATGTAACATGTGATGTGACTCAGGTCCTTTTTCACAGAAATTGGGTTGTTCTGGGGACACATGCTCTTTCTCTTCCTCGACTTCTTCGTTCCGATCAGGGCTTCTATTTCCTGTGGGTCATACTCAAATTCCACTGTCGGAAATTCTACTAGATACTCCCTCAAACAATGTTGGGAAATGTGTCCTTCTTCTCCACATGAATAGCATGACTTGGCGCCAATTTTAACTGGGTCTTATTCGTGTGTGCCCTCCACATCTTCCTTCATCACAGGTTCTTCTCAAATTTCCACGAGGGCTTCTTTCATTGCTTGTTTCTTATGTTGTATAGTTTTTTGTACCATGGGGTAAATATGACACTGAGCAGCGTAGTGGGTAGTCCCATCACACAAGAAACAAGTAATCTTCCTAGTTGGGCATTCTTCAGCTGGCTGACTTTCTTCACAATGAGGGCATTCATCCTTGTGCTCCTCCTGAGTGTGTCCTATTTCTCCACAAATCCTACAGGCACAAGGTTTCTTCTTCGAGTTGTCACCACACTTTCGGATGAGACGGGATTTTAATAGAGTCTTCATGAATTCCTACCAACTTTTTGCTCCATTACATCCTTGTATGGCTTGATGCATTTTCACCATGTTGCAACACTTTTTGTAAAGTACTGAAGAGCGTATTAAACCTCATACTTCCTTGCAATCATTTTTTTCCTGAAGTGATCCTCAATGTTTTGTATCCATAGCTCTGCCTCCGGCTGGGTCATCGGTCCAGAGAATACAAATCTATCTTCATTCATCCTCTATTGGGTCCAAGGGTTTTGGGATGAGATTCAGGAGATGGAGAGAGATACACTCAATACACACAATAGTTTTTGAAGAGACGGGTTTTATTTTGTGGCCGTCAGAAAAACTACAAACGAATGACAGCTCACAATCGTTGTATCTAACGTCAGTACATAATAGGGGTTTGGTCTTATAAAGGTCAATATCTCTTCAAAGTCATCAACTCTTAAAATCTTCGGAGTATCCACTGTTGTAGCTTCAACACTTCTAATGCATGGTGAAATCCTCTTTACTCTGAAGTGGTCAAAATGGAAAAGGGTATTGTCTAACTATTTAAAGTAAAAGGGAAGATTTGAAAAGGCTCGGAAAAGAAGAGAGGTAAAGAATCTTTTTGAAAATAAATTATTAGAGAAATCCTTTCCTATGGGCTTGCCTGTTTCTAGGGTCACGTCCTGCAGTCAACATGTGCGCTAATACCATCTTGTAGCGACCCGACCCTAATGGATCGAAGTCTCTGTGCTTAAGTGTCGTCCCTGGATCGATATGCTAACACACACAATACTCGAGGATTTATTACAGAGGTCAATCACATGTATAAAGTAACGTAAATACTATTACCTCAATCAACATAATGGGAGTAACAACAAGGTTGTGGAGTTCCAACAACACCAATGGCAAAGTTGAGTGTAGACATCGCAACCATAACGTATCACTTACTCGTCGAATAAATTCTTGCAACATGCGACGTTGCAGCTGTCGGGGAAACTGATCCACGAACACCTATAGGACCGGCGAACCGAGTCCCTTTCGGTTTGGCGGGGGCGGAGGTCGCACGAAGAGCAGATCGAGACGAAGCACAGGAGCAGTTTACCCAGGTTCGGGCCGCACAGATGCGTAAAACCCTACTCCTGCTTTGTGGTTTGTATCAAGTTCTTGCTCGGGAATGCTGAGTGCTACAGTACACTTTAGCAGCTAACGAGACCGAGCGTGAGAGTTCTTCTTCTTCGAACCCCCCCTCTACGCTGCGCATGGGCCTCCTTTTATATGCTCAAGGGGTCACCGACAGGTGGCAACGTAGGCAAGGGTAAAAATGGAAAGGTATTGTGGTTGGTACAGCTACCTGTATAGTGTATCATACCTAACCCTGACGGCAGGGGACAAGGGTATTGAATGCCCATATGCGTCGCCCAAACAGTGCAAAAAGGGACCGTCAGGGGCACCACCGCTCGCCACGATGGCGATCTTGTCAGCGCCGCTTGCCATCGCGTACCGCTGGCTGCACAGTCTCCCGCCACGTACGCCTGGAAGGGTCCCAGGGCGACACGTTGGTGGATGTGCTGGAGCGTGGGTACAGAGTGGAAGCTTGCCGCGGCAAGCGCCTTGCCACGGTCATTGTTTTGTCGCGTCCGGGAGCTTGCCGCTCACCGGGCCTTGCCGGGACGCGTGGCGCGTCGCGGCAAGTTCCTTGAGATGTCTTGGTTGGCCTTCCCGGCAAGCTCCTCTTGCCGGGGTCTTGTCTCCTTGGCTTAAATACTTTGTTCTTGAATGGCTCCTAAGGAACTACAGAGGACCTTGGTGGCCACCCGCCAAGCCTTGCCACGGGACGCTGCGACTGCCCGTGCACAAGTTCGGGATACTAGGGTACCCCTACTCTAGTACACTGACAGCAACCATGTAGGTTAGTACATTGAATGTACTGGCAAATTCAGACCACATAATGAGGATAAACAATATCTATCACTACATGCATATTTGGCTGGTGGAAGCTCTAAGTTTAATTTTGCATAAAGCTAATTTCCCCTATAACAACGGAATAAATTTTTATTTCACTACCAAGTTTATGCCTATACTGAGATGGTTCCTGCAACTCAATCGCAAAATTCACCAATTCATTAATAACCTGACAATTTCATTAGATACTAAAAAAGGCTTTTGTCCCGCTTTATACATAAAGCGCCAACCATAAAGCATCTAGTACAAACACCCGCCACCGCAACACACGCACACACCCAAGGCATGATACATAGGTGCTGATCGCAGCAACACCACTCCTAGCACTACCACCATGAAAAGATGAAGCTACATACGACGAACCAGGCACTCCAAGACGACGCCTTCAGGAAGGGTACGGCACCGGAGCGCCGCCACCGCCCGATCCAAGGATCAGGGTTTCCCCTCGAGCCGCAGGACGGGCAATGAGAGCTACGACAATGCCTTCAAGAAGGGAACGATCTTCGCCGCCTTCGGTACGTCCAAACATAGAGAAGGTTTTCACCTTGGCCAACCCTCACCGCCACCGAACGCCACATCTCGACAACGACACCGCCCATAGGGCCAGGGTGACCGGGCAGCGCCACGGCATGGGCTCTGCCCAAAAGCATTGTGCTACCACCACCAGGGCCGCCACCCCATCATCCAAGACCTTGACACCACCTTACACGAGACCCGCCTCCACCCCAATGAAAGGGACGAGCGGAAAGGTCCTACCTTTCGCACCCCTGGGCGACCCCCAGCGTCGAGACCCGATAGGCCGGCCAGAACAGGCATCCACCAACCTGTCCTGCTGCCCCGAGTGCGAGACAAGCTCGGTCCTGCAGCACTGAGAGGGGGACGAGGTCAGTACTGCTGCATCGTGGGATGATGTGCTTTTTCGAGTAGAAAGGGGTGGTGATGTACGCCAGGTACGTGGTCGAGGAAGTGAACACCAGTTTCAGCTATGTAATGACTTCTGGCTGTTGTTTAATTGATTGCTTAGGGAGAAAAGATGCAGGCCTTCCTTTTCTTGAGCTGTGCGAGAGCATATAATGTCATGATGTCAATTCATAACTTGCTCTACATGAAATTATAATTGTCAGTACAACATGTAAAAGTAAGAATAAAAGGAGACATGAGCTGTGACACTGCAGGACAATGATACTATTTGAGAGTCTATTTTGTGCACATTTTGAATTAATATTGTTTGAACAATCTGATTATGGGACCAATCACCAAGGTTTGAAAATTTGACCCATAAGAAACAGTGGCTTTGTCACAAAATGAAGTGAAGAAGTCGAAACGAGCAACAGACTGCTTCTAGCTGAGTTAAATGAAGCTCATGAAAGGTTGATAACCTGCATGAGGAATTGTTCAAGGCAGAGGCTGCACTTCTGAATCCTCTAAACAGGGCAATGTTATCGAGTCTTCAAGAGGGGATGATGTTTGCCACCTTGAACATGTTACCTATATGCAAGCACAAGCTCTGGTGTAGAAGACCAATTGGATGAAAATATGGACTACGGAGAGGTGTAATTATTAATTATTTTCTTGCTTTAAAAGATATGCAATTTGCAGGGTCCTTATGTTCTTCAATTGGACTAGGACCGAAGTGCAGAACTTATGTGGATAGGCTTGCAGATTTCAGTGGCAAGATTTTTTTACAATTATAGTGGCAGATTTCAGAAATTTGTAGAGTACACGATTTACAAGAATGAGATATTATGTCAAGGTGTGTACTTTTTACCCATTGCACTAATCTTTTGCTTTGAGCGATTTGCTAAAGAAAGTACTTCCTTTGGAATAATATTTCGTACACTCACAAGTATAAGCTCTCTGTTTCCTTATTTTTCGTATTTCTTTTAGCTACTATTTTCCCTTTGGTAAATCACTCAAGCTATTTTAATGAGGTTCATTCTAGACTTTTGCTCATGAGAACAAAACCATTTTATCCTAAATGAAAGTACATTCTTTGAATTTGGCACTTTTTCCTGCACTCGCATTTTGCTCACAAGTATAATATCTCCATTTCCTGGATTTTTTATTCTTCCGCGAGTAATATTTCTTTTAACTACTTTCTGCCATAGCATAAATCGCTCATGCTATTTTAGTAAGATCCACTCCTACTCTATGCTCACTAGAACGGAAAAAATATATTATCTGCTTATTTTAGCATCGCATTTCGCTCATAGTATTCATGGTCATAGATTAAACAGTAATAAACTGCCATTCTCTATCAAACTTACGAGTACAAAGCTATCATGCCTGATCAACAAAAGATTTGCGCTTCTTCGGTACATATATATCACAGTGCAATATACGATTTTCACAGTTCTTAATTTACAGTTTCCCTTTTCTGGCACATCCATGGATCAACAAGCAGTAAAGAAAAGAAATATCCATGGGAGATATACAGGGATCCACAAGAATGTGCACCACATGGCACTACCCTTTTGTCATTGAGCCACTATCACATTTTGGTCCGCAATCAGTTCAAGGAATTCTCAGCGCCAGTAGTCACAAGCTAGACTTTAGATGTGAATGAACCATACATCAAGCAACAGAAGAAAGTGTGGTCATCTCTTTTTCTTGGCACTAAGATGCCATACAAGCATTCAGACTTCAGAATCTCACAAGCAACTTGTATATAAATGGCGTGCCATATCGTTTTAACATGGACACTTCAAAAGGACATCTGCCAATGGTTGTCGCTGATCACTCTGATTATAGTAGCCCTAAAGAGTTTGCCTCTACGTTTGCATTCACATATAGTTGAAGTTTTAGCCTTTTTTGCGTAAAGAGGTTTTAGCCTTTTAGAAGTATATGGCATTGCTTAAACTGTGTTTCTTGCAACAACATATGAAATGGAGAAAGTTTTATTGTTATGGAAAAGTTGGGAATAGTAACTGATATTTGAATTTTTGTTTGATGTAGCTAATTCTGCATCACCATGCTATTAAGCATTAGGATAAAAATGAACAAGTGAAAAGTCTTAGCTAAACATTCTTAATTAGCTCAGTAGAATGTTCTCATTAGCAAAAAATTAAGTCTTTGTATTCCAAGAGCTATCTAGAGTCATACGCATGTATTAGATGTTAGGGGCATATGTTATATTTTTTTTCTCCCATTGCAACGCACGGGCTCCGTTGCTAGTTTAAATAAAGCAAACGGTGCTACTGGTCTATTTAAAAATCAAATAAAATATTATGAAACATCAAAATTACTTCAAACTCATTTTTCTTCAATTTATATTGTAGGGAATCATATTACCCTATTTTCCATATATTTTATTTCTGGAGAAACATAATTTGAATAAAAACCAAATACCTCAAATTTGAAAATGAGTTTCAAAAATACTTCAAAGGAACTTCCAACTCATATTTCTTATAATTTGAAGAAGTCATTTTATCTTCTCTCATGAAAATCATTGAGTTGCATAAAGTTTCTGAATTTGAAATATTTTCAAATGGAATTCAAATCTTTGCAAAACGCTTTTCATTTATTTAAATGGAAAAAGTCATATCATCTTCACTCTAGGGTTTTGTGATGAAATGAATTTGTATTCATGGAGATCATAAATGGAAGGTGAAAGTTTTGGGAAAGTCATGTCATTCCCTCTCATTCAACTTTCAAAAAGTTTCAAATTTCACTCAATTTCACACAAGCAACCATACCATAATCAAACAAACAATCAAAACTATCTATTTAATATAAAATTCCAAAATTTAGAATTTTGGGATGTTACAATACTAAAATAACATAAGTTATTCTTTTCGATCGATCTATCAAGAGTTCGTACTAAAAGAACACAAGTTATTATTTCTGATCAATCTATCAAGAGTTCGTACTAAAATAACACCAAAGCAAATTAATATCCATAATACCCAATCCAACACAAATAAATCCAAAGAGTGCCCCAAGATTTTTACCGGGGAAACCAAGAAAAGAACGTGCATCAACCCCTATGCATAGATTACCCCAATGTCACCTCGGGAATCCGCGAGTAGAGTGCCAAAACATATACGAAGTGAATCAATACGATACCCCATTGTCACCACAAGTATTCAATTTCAAGACATATATATCAAGTGTTCTCAAATCCATATAACTATTCAATCTGATAACAACGAAATCTCAAAGGGAAAAACTCAATTCATCACAATAAGATAGAGAGGGGAAAACATCATATGATCTAACTATATTAACAAATCCCGCGATACATCAAGATTGTGCGTCTCAAGAACACGAGAGAGAGAGAGAGATTAAACACATATCTATTGGTACAAACCCTCAACCCTGAGGGTGGACTACTCGCTCCTCATCATGGTGGCCGCCGGGATGATGAAGATGGCCACCGGTGATGATTTCTCCCTTCGGCAGAGTGCTGGAAAGGGTCTAGATTGATTTTCAATGGTTACAGAGGCCTGCAGCAGCGGAACTTCTGATCTAGGGTTATTTCTGATGGTTTCTCTATTTATAGGAATTTTTGGAGTCGGTCTCACGTCCGGATGGGCCTCGAGGTGAGCACAACCCACCGGGGTGAGCCAGGCCCACCAGGAGCGCCCTGGTGGGTTGTTCCCTCCTCGTGGCTCTTCTGTCCCTCCGACGAAGATTCGCGTATCTCTTTTGTTTCATAAAAAATCGTCAAAAAGTATCAGCTCATTTGGAGAACTTTCATTTCTACACAAAAAATAAAACAACGGTAGTTCTGCTGAAAACAGTGTCAGTCTGGGTTAGTACCATGCAAATCATACCAAAACCATATAAAATTGTTATAAACATGGCATGAATACTTCATAAATTATAGATACATTGGAGATGTACCAGCATCCCCAAGCTTAATTCCTACTCGTCCTCGAGTAGGTAAATGATAAAATAAATAATTTATGAAGTGCGAATGGTAGCAAAGTGTACAAGTTTGATCAATGATAATGTTAATCACTTTTCCTAGCATCATAATAGCAACTCTTTCTCATAAATCTCATAATAATAAAGTTAGCAACTGTAATTTTTTATGTGGAATGCTACCTATCATAAACTTGATCATATATCTAGTGATGGCATGAATATTAAGACATGAGTGATTCAAAGAAATAGTCTATAATTTGACATAAAGACATCAATACTCGGGCATCCTAACAAACAATCATGTGTTTCAGAATATCAAATTCTAAAGAATGTTATCCCTACAAAATCATATAGTCTTGTCATGCTCGATCTTCCCAGCTCAAAGTATAAATCATGTACTACCCCAGTGTCAGCCAAGCAATTGGTTCATACTTTTTAATGCGCTTCAGCATTTTTAACTCTCACGCAATACATGAGCACAAGCCATGGATATAACAATATAGGTGGAATAGAATGCGGTGGTAGTAGACAAAAGAAAGGAAGAAAGTCTCACATCAACTAGGCAAACTAATGGACTATGGAGATGTCCATCAATTGATATCAATGTGAGGAGTAGGGATTGCCATGCAACGGATGCACTAAGAGCTATAAGTGTAAAAAAAGCTCAATATGAAACTAATTGGGTATGCATCTAATCCTATAATGAAAATTCCCACTAGTATATTAAAGTGACAACATAGGAGAATCTCCATATGAAAAACATGGTGCTACTTTGAAGCACACGTGTGGAACTAGCATGCCCCTTCTCTCTTTTTTTTTCTTTTTTCTTCTTTCCTTTTTTATTTTTTTATTTTTTTTCTCTCATTGTCCGGAGTCTCATCCAGACTTGTGGGGGAATCATAGTCTCCATCATCCCTTCCTCACCGGGACATGCTCCAATAATGGATAATGATGATCATCACACTTCCTTTACTTATAACTCAAAAGAAATGAAAATTACAACTCGAGACCTTTAACATAGTATGACTCTATATGATGAAAATGCATGTTCAAGTCAACTATATGATGGAAGTGCATGTCAATATAACTCGGAATGGCTAGGGAAATGCCATACTAGGTAGGTATGGTGGCTGTTTTGAGGAAGGTATAATAAAGTTTATGCACCGGCGAAAGTTTCACGACACGAGAGCGGCTAGCAATTATGGTGAGAGTGCATATAATCCATGCTCCTAGGGGAAGGTTGGTAGGAGTTAACCATCGCGCGCCCCGACCTTCACACAAAGATAGGACAATCAAGGATAAATTGTGCTCCAACTTCCTGGCATAACAAGAGACTATACGTGCATGCTTCAGGAATCACAAACCTTAACACAAATATCTTACTAAACACGATCCTCCACTAGTACCTCCCACATATTATCATCTCTATATCGCAAAACTATTGCAAGGAATCAAAAATATCATATTCAGTGATCCATAAGTTTTATGTAGGATTTTATGACTAACCATGCAATTGACCAATCCGGTTTGACTCTCTAAATAGATATAAGTGAAGCATGAGAGTAAATGACAAGGTACTCCAAAAAGATATAAATGAAGATTATGAGCATAATATTTCTTTCTCTCAAATTAATTTAAGTGAAGCAAGAGAGAATTTCTTCAAAAATACTAAAGCACATTGTGCTAAAAAAGATATAAGTGAACCCCTAGAGCAACGGTGCTAGAAAAGAGCTTCATTGACATGATGTGAATGCCGCTTACTTAGCCTCCATGGCAAATATTTGAGGGCACTATTTTATTTAAA
This sequence comes from Secale cereale, assembly GCA_902687465.1. NCBI lineage: Eukaryota > Viridiplantae > Streptophyta > Magnoliopsida > Poales > Poaceae > Secale > Secale cereale. Next base: position 518,036,859 of record LR738710.1, read on the forward strand.
AAACTTTCAGATCTAAGTATTTATTTTAACAGCAAGGAAACAAAATAAAATGACATTTCAAGAATAGCACATCTCATGTGAGGAAGCAAAAACTTAGGATCAATCGATACTAACCGATAATTGTTGATGAAGAAAGGTGGGATGCCTATCGGGGCATCCCCAAGCTTAGATGCTTGAGACTTCTTGAAATGTTATCTTGGGGTGCCTTGGGCATCCGCAAGCTTGAGCTATTGTGTCTTCTTCATTCCTCTTATATCACGGTTTTCCTAAATCTCAAAAGCTTCATCCACACAAAACTCAACAAGAACTCGTGAGATAAGTTAGTATAAACCAATGCAAAAACCTTATCATTCTCTACCGTATCAAATCACCAAAATTATTATTCCACATTTCATACTAAATGCATCTGCATATTTAGTACTCCTATCCTCAAATAGTATCATTAAACAAGCAAACATATGTAAACAAAACAGTAATCTGCCAAAACAGTACAGTCTGTAAAGAATGCAAGAGTATCAATACTTCCCTAACTCAAAAAGTTATGAAATGTTTTTCATGCTGTAGGAAATTTATTAGATCTTATTTTTCAAAAAGTTTTAACATTTTGTCACATTCTGAATTGTTTAGGGAATTTTCGCAACATCGATAAACTTCCTGTTTTCAAACAGCAACACGTAGACTAGCAAAATAAGCATGGTAAATGCTATCCTTGACACTTCTATTGAAATAAATATGCAAAACATTATTCTAAATACCAGCAAGCAAATTCTAACAAAACAAACAGACGATCCAAGAAAAACACATATCATGTGACGAATAAAAACATAGCTCCAAGTGAGGTTATCGATAATGTTGGCGACAAAAGAGGGATGCTTTCCAGGGCATCCCCAAGCTTAGTTGCTTGGATCTTCCTTGAATATTACCTTGGGGTGCCTTGGGCATCCCCAATATTAGGGTCTTTTCACTCCTTATTCTCCTCATATCGACATCTCACCCAAAACTTGAAAAATTCAATCACATAAAACTTCCCAAAACTTCATGAGATGGGTTAGTATGATAAAACAAATCATTCACTTTGGGTAATGTCAAAGACAAGATGCATAATTGTTCTCACACAACGCCCACTGTATCATATCATTTCTAAAATTTATATTGTCAATATAAGCCATAGAAACTAGAAAACAAGAATACTATGCATTGAAAACAGAATCTGTCAAAAACAGAACAATTTGTAATGATCTGAACATTCACCATACTTCTGCAACTCTACAAATCTTGAAAAAATAGGGCCACATGATAAATTTGTAATTAATCTTTTGCAAAAAGAATCAACTCAAAAACACTCTTCTGTTAAAAATGAGAATTTGTTTCATGAGTGCAGAAGTTTCTGTTTTTCAGCAAGATCAAATCAACTATCACCGAACATGATCCTAAGTCTTTGCTTGGCACTTTATTGAAACAAACGCTATAAAACATGATTACTAAAGTAGCATAATCACGTGAACACACAAAAATAGTAGGTATACCTGTTGGGTTGTCTCCCAACAAGTGCTTTTCTTTATTGCCTTTTAGCTAGGCATGATGATTTCAATGATGCTTGCATAAAACATAAAGATTGAAACACGAAGAGAGCATCATGAAGAATATGGCTAGCACATTTAAGCCTAACCCACTTCCTATGCACAGGTATTTTGTGAGAAATAAATTTATGGGAGCAAGAATCAACTAGCATAAGAAGGCAAAACAAGCAAAACTTCAAAACTTTCAACACATAGAGAGGAAACTTGATATTATTGCAATACCTACAAGCATATGTCCCTCTCTCATAATAATTTTCAGTGGAATCATGAATGAATTCAACAACATATCTATCACATAAAGCATTCTTTTCATGATTCAAAAGCATAGAAATTTTGCTACTCTCCACATAAGAACATTTATTAACACGGATAGTGGTGGGAGCAAACTCAACAAAATAACTATTATGAGATTGAAAATTACAATCATGATGACAAATTTCATGGTTATCATTATAAAATATAGCATACATGTCATCACCATAATCATCATAGATAATAACTTTGTTATCATAGTCAATTGAAACATACTCCAAAGTAGTGGATTCATCACTAAATAAAGTCATGACCTCTCCAAATCCACTTTTATCAATGTAATCATCATAAATAGGAGGCATGCTATCATCCTAATAATTTTTCTCATCAAAACATGGGGGACTAAAAATATCATCTTCGTCAAATAAAGCATCCCCAAGCTTATGGCTTTGCATATCATTAGCATCATGGATATTTAAAGAATTCATACTAACAACATTGCAATCATGCTCATCATTTATGCCAAACATTTTATAGCACTCTTCTTCTATCAACTGAGCACAATTTTCTTTTCTTTTCCGTCATTTTCAAGAAAGATATTATAAAGATGATCAATAATATGATGCAACATTAATTCCATTTTTTTAGTTTTCTTTTTTAAACCAAACTAGTGATAAAACAAGAAACTAAAAGATTTGATTGCAAGATCTAAAGATATACCTTAATGCACTCACCTCCCCGGCAACAGCCCTAGATAAGAAGCTTGATGTCTACTACACAACTTGTTCTTGTAGACTCGTGTTGGGCCTCCAAGCGCAGAGTTTTGTAGGACAGTAGCAAATTTCCCTCAAGTGGATGACCTAAGGTTTATCAATCCATAGGAGGTGTAGAATGAAGATGGTCTCTCTCAAACAACCTTGCAACCAAATAATAAAAAGTCTCTTGTGTCCCCAACACACCCAATACAATGGAAAATTGTATAGGTGCACTAGTTCGGCGAAGAGATGGTGATACAAGTGTAATATGGATAGTAGATATTTATTTTTGTAATAGTAACAATGTCGGTGTACTAAGATAGGGATACCTTAGTACCCCAACTTGTGCATGGGCAGTAGCAGCTTCCCGTGGCAGGGCTTACCACGTGCTTACCGGAAACCTTTCTGGTCCCTATGAAGCCATTCAAGAACAAAGTATACAAGACAGAAGATTAAGGCCCCGGCAAGAGGAGCTTGCCGGGAAGGCCGCACCAGGCTCAAGGTTATCACTTTAGCACAAGACCCTAGCAAGAGGGGCTTGCCAGGAAGGCCAAGGAACACATACCTCAAGAGATACCTCGGCGCATCTTGCGCCCCGGCGGGCCCCGGAGAGCGACAAGCTCCCGGGCCCGGCAAGATAACTACCCCGGCAAGGTGCTTGCCGGGGAGACCTACGCTGTGTGCCCGCGCTCCAGCTCATCGGCCCACGCGTCGCCCTGGGGCCCTTCCAGGGGGCACGTGGCAGATGGCTGTGCAGCTTGGGGCACACAGTGGCAAGCCACGGTGACGAGGCTACCGCCGTGGCGGACGGAGAAGCATGGACGGACACTTTTGGGGTCGACGGCGACGGGCATTTAAGGCCCTTGTCCCCCACTGTCAAAGTTAGGTGAAGACCACTGTTCATATACTGTTCATGCACTATTGCAACTACCACCAAATTTACACTTTTACCCTCCTCTACGTTGACACCTGTCGGTGACCCCTTTGAGCTATAAAAGGAGGCCCATGCACAACGTAGAGAAGGTTCGGTTCGAAACCTAGACAACTCTCTCGCTCGGTGTAGCTAGTACTGTAGCTCTTCAAGCTCCCGAGCTCAAGAACTCAATACAACCTAAGGCAGGAGTAGGGTTTTACGCGTCCTCGCGGCCCGAACCTGGGTAAAACTGCCCGCGTGCGCTCCTCGATCTGCTCTCCGTGCTCCTTCCGCTCCCTTATCGCAACGTAGAAGGGGCTCCGGTCCCATAGGTGCTCGTGCGAGGACAGTTTCCCCCGACATCTTTGGCGCGCCAGGTAGGGGGCGTCGAGGATGTGCGAACCTGATCCGGCGCTCACGCGGGTGCATTTTTCATCAACCTCTCCAGCTTCATCAACTTCCTCAGCTACAATGACATGCCTCCGAAGAAGAAGGCTTCGGAGGTCGGAGGCCCGTCTGCGTCGATTCCACCGCCACCAGAACCAACGGTTGGTGGAGGAGGCGCCGGCGGAAGGGTGGTCGCCGGCGAGGAAACTCACGGCGCCACCAAGTCCAAGGAAAAGACGGACGACCGGGCGAATTCCAAGGCCTCGGTGTCCGTGGACGCGCCACGTCTCTCTCAGGAGGTACAAGACCCGCAGCGGTGTGGTACTGGAGGTACCATACGCTTGCTGGGGCGTAGCCAAGCCGGAGGATCGCGGGATGCTCAAGGCCAGCGTGCTGGCACAAGCAAGGCGCGGTCGCCGGGGCGGGAACATGCTCCTTCTAATGCGGTTAGAAGTCCGAGCGTGTCCCGCTCCTCGCACCGCTCGCCGCCGTTCCCCTCTTCTCCAGTAGAAGCTCTAGCAAGAGCACAGCTGCTCCTCGATTTCCCTCCAGCGGCAGACAAGGCCGAAGACTGGAGGGCGACGATTCAGAGCCTCATCGCCTTCGCCAACAACGACGCGCCGCAGCAGCCGGCAACTTCACGGCCACGGCAAGTCGACCAAGCGAAGGCCGATGGCGACAAGACCGCCGGGGGTGCAACTACCGTGCACTCCCCGTCGCGGAAGCAGAAATCGCCACCCCGCCGGATCAACGTCGACGATGACTCCACGGCGTCGTCGGATCCGCGGGCTCGCCGCGATCAGCGCCAAGTCCTAGACGACAGGCGGCAAGAAGACGCTCGGACTCGCATCGAGCGTCGACGAGAAGTCCGAAGACAGTCAGATCAGCGCGCTGGGACCGCTGTCGACGCGCACGCGCCCGGGGAACCAGGCGACTTGCCGTATGCGGCAGGTTGCCCTGCGTTCACCCGTGAGCTGCGGCAAGTCCAGTGGCCCAGCATGAAAAATTTCAAGCCCGACGTACCCGAGAAGTACGATGGCAAGATACACCCCTCGGAGTTCCTCAGCATCTACACCATCGCGGTGCAGGCTGCCGGGGGACGCGACGAGAAGATCCTAGCCAACTACTTCCCGCTAGTGCTTAAGCCAAACGTCCGGTCTTGGCTTATGCACTTGCTGGAGAACTCCATTTCTTCGTGGGCGGATCTGTGCCACCAATTTGTTGGCGCCTTCACAGGCGGCCACAAACCCCACGGCCAGGAGAGCGATCTCCACATCTTGGCCCAGAAGGAGGGAGAGTCCCTGCGCAAGTACATCTAGAGATTCAGCCGCGTGCAGCACAACATTCCCGACGTCCACCCTGCCGCGGTTATCAGCGCGTTCCACCAGAACGTGCGTAACCGCCGGATGAGGGAAGAGATGGCTATGACCAAGTTCCGGGATGTCAGCGAGCTCTACGCTCTGGCTGACAAGTGCGCGCGCGCCGAAGAGGGGAGGAGACTCCCCGGAGAGGATACTGCCACAGGAGGAAGCGACAGCGAGGATGCCGCCCCGGCAAGGAAGAGCCGGCGGCGGAACAACAGAAAGAAGAAGAGCAAGGAGGTGCTGGTTGTCGAGCATTCCGGCAAGGAGGCTCCCGCCAAGAAGGCACAAGCTGGCGGTTCCGGCAAGGAGCCTGCCCCTGTAGCGGCAGCCGACAAGCAGGACGGCTCCGACAAGCAGTACTGCAAGATCCACCGCACCAAGGGCCACGATCTTCAGAACTGCAAAAGAGTCGAGTACCTCGTAGATCAGCAAAAGGCTGAATACGAGCGTCGCGACAAGGAGAAGGCCCAAGGAGGCGGAGGAGAGCCCAGCAAGAAGCGGCCGTTCAATGGCCGGGGAGGACGGCGCAGCAAGGCCAAGCAGCGGCAAGGTGACAGACCTCCCCGGGGCCGCGACAAGGATGAGGATGAAGACGACGATGATGACTTGGAAGAAGGAGACAACAGCGAGCAGGAGTTCCAGAAGGCCACAGAGGTTCTGTGTGTCGACGGAGGCGCCTCTCTGCACACTTCCCACCGCCAGCTCAAGCAGTGGGTGCGAGAAGTGAACGCAGCTGAGCCGCCCATCGAGTCACGCAGGCTGCTGAAGTGGTCCGGCACGCCCATCATCTTTGACCTTAAGGACCACCCTGACCGCACCACGGCGGTCGGGTGCTTGCCGATGTTGGTCTCACCAACTATCCGCAACCTCAAGGTCACCAAGATGTTGGTTGACGGCGGGGCCAGCCTGAACTTGATCTCCTCAGCTGTGATCAAGAAGCTACAGATCCCAGACGGCGAGCTCGAAGAAACCGGGTCGTTCCAAGGGATCAACCCGGGAAGGAGCAAGTCGAAGGGAAAGATTACGCTGCCAGTGACCTTTGGCGGGGAGCTCAACTTCAGGACGGAGAGGATCACGTTTGACGTTGCCGATATCCCATTACCATACAATGGGATACTTGGACGTCCTGCCCTCGCCAAGTTCATGGCAGCTTCCCACTATGCATACAATGTACTCAAGATGCCGGGGCCGATAAGCGTCATCTCTGTCCCTGGCGACAAGAAGGACGCGCTTATCTGCGCCGACAAGATCTACCGGGATGCAGCAGCCGCAGCAGAAAGCAAGACACTTGCCGCTGAAGCTCCCGGGGGGAAGTCCAAGACCAAGTCCGGCACGAGCTCTGGGGCCCACTCCGGCAAACGCACCTCTTCGGAGTGCTGCGCTGCCGTCGAGGACGCACCATCGAGCTCCACCGGCAAGTGCAAGAAAGGAATGGCAGCTCCACCGGCAACCAAGAAGGTGTCCGCCAAGGAGGACGGCACTGGTGGTACCTTCACCATTAGTGCTACGCTCGACAACAAATAGGAAAGCGCGCTCGTTGCCTTCCTGCGGGCGAATGTCGATGTGTTTGCATGGCAACCATCTGACATCCCCGGCGTTCCCAGGAAGGTAATTGAGCACAAGCTTGCTGTTTGTCCTCATGCGCGGCCCGTCAAGCAGAAGGTCAGGAAGCAAGCCGTGGAGCGCCAATAATTCATCGCCGAAGAGATAAAGAAGTTGGAAGCAGCAGGCCTGGTTAGAGGCGTGATCCATCCTACGTGGTTAGCCAATCCAGTTGTCGTGCGCAAGGCCAATGGGAAGTGGAGACTTTGTATAGACTTCACTGATGTGAATAAAGCATGTCCCAAGGATCCATTTCCCTTGCCGCGTATTGACCAGATTGTTGATTCCACCGCCGGATGTGAGCTGCTTTCCTTCCTTGATGCATACTCAGGTTACCACCAGATATTCATGGCCAAGGAAGATGAAGAGAAGACTGCGTTTATTACTCCATGCGGCACATATTGCTTCATACGCATGCCCTTTGGATTGAAGAATGCAGGCTCAACATTTGCAAGAGTGGTGCACACTGCTTTTGAGCCACAGATACACAGAAATGTAGAAGCCTACATGGATGATATAGTGGTCAAGAGTAAGAGCAAAGATACCCTGATCCAAGATTTAGAGGAAACTTTTGAGAACCTACGCAAGATACAGCTCAAGTTGAACCCCGAGAAGTGCATCTTTGGAGTCCCCTCCGGCAAGATTCTCGGGTTCTTTGTGTCCCAGAGGGGGATTGAAGCCAATCCCGACAAGATAAAAGCCATCGAGCAGATCGAAGCCCCGAAGCGCGTCAAGGACGTAAGAAGACTTGCTGGTTCTGTGGCTGCCCTCAGTAGGTTCATTTCAAAGTCTGCAGAACGCGCCCTGCCTTTCTTCAAAATCTTGAAAAAGGCAGGTCCTATGAAATGGACTCCGGAAGCGGAGGCAGTGCTGCAAGACTTGAAAGGATACCTGTCCTCTACTCCGATACTTGTCGCACCTAGGCCACAAGAGAAGTTGCTGCTGTACCTAGCGGCAACCAATCAAGTGGTTAGTGCTGCGTTGGTAGCGGAGAGGGAGGCGGATGAGGAACCCACATCCCCGGCAAGCGAATCCATCGACAAGCAGGGGGCTTCCCCGACAAGCTCTGGCCCCGACAAGGACAAGTCTGCGCAGGAACAGGAAGGTGTGCGAAGGAAGATGGTACAACGCCCAGTGTATTTCGTAAGTTCCCTCTTGCAGGGGGCTAGATCGAGATACTCTGGGGTGCAAAAGTTGCTTTTCGGCCTCCTCATGGCCTCGAGGAAACTGCGCCATTACTTCCAAGCACACGAGATAACGGTGGTCACTCGCTTTCCGTTGAAGAGGATATTGCAAAATCCAGAGGCAACAGGCAGGATCGTCGAGTGGGCACTGGAGCTGTCAAGCTTTGGTCTCAAGTTTGAGAGTACTTCAACCATACAGAGCAGAGCTTTGGCAGAATTCATAGCAGAATGGACCCCAACGCCAGATGAAGAAGTTCCAGAAACAAGCATCCCCGTCCAAGAAGCGAGCAACGAATGGATGATGTACTTTCATGGTGCTTTCTCGCTGCAAGGCGCCGGTGCCGGCTTGTACTCATAGCGCCCACCGGAGAGCACCTCAAGTATGTTGTCCAGATGCACTTTCCCAAGGAACAAGCAACAAACAATACTGCTGAGTATGAAGGTTTGCTTGCCGGCCTCAGAATTGCGGCCGAGCTTGGGATCAAGAAGTTGATTGTGCGGGGAGATTCACAATTGGTGGTCCGACAAGTGAATAAGAGTTATCAGAGCCCTTTGATGGAAGCTTATGTTGATGAAGTGAAGAAGCTTGAAGAACACTTTGAGGGTCTGCAAATGGAGCACGTCCCAAGAGCTCAGAATGATATTGCAGATGGCCTCTCAAAGTGTGCTGCAATGAAGTTACCTGTGGAACCAGGGACCTTCTTGCTCAAGTTAACTCAGCCATCCGTTACACCACCAGTTGGGCAAAACAAGAAGAGAAAGTTGGTCTCCGGCGACTACTTGCCGGCGGATCTTCCAGAAGCCGCCGCCAAGGTCCCCAAGATCAGCAGCCAAGATGCTGAGGAACAGTTTGCTCCTGCAGATCCAAGGGTCTGTATAGTTGAAGCAGGCGTTCCCGACAAGCCTTGCCCCGACAGGCTTGCTGGGGGACCATCAGCTCCGGCAGAGCCGCAGGTTCTTGCCATGGAAGCTGGGGTTCCCGCAGCAGCCCTCATGCCCTTAGTCCTCGTTGTTGAGCCTCAGGCTCCAGCATGGGCACAGCAAATCGTCCATTTTCTGCAAACTGGAGGACTTCCTGACCAACCAGAAGAGATAGAGAAGTTAACCAGGCAGTCAAGTATGTACCAGTTCATTGACAATGAACTGTACAGAAGAAGACTCAATGGTGTCAGATTGAAGTGCTTCTCCAGGGAAGATGGACAGAAGCTGTTGGCAGAGATACATGGAGGCATATTTGGCCACCACATTGGCGCAAGGGAACTTGCCGGGAAGGCGTTCCGGCAAGGGTTCTTCTGGCCAGAAGCCCTCCAAGATGCAACTGCACAAGTAACCAAGTGTGAAGCGTGCCAGTTCCATGCCAAGCAAATTCACCAGCCAGCTCAGGCTCTCCAGACGATTCCTTTGTCCTGGCCCTTCTCGGTGTGGGGGCTCGATATCCTCGGCCCCTTTCCCCGCCCAGTTGGGGGCTTTGAGTACTTGTACGTAGCGATCGATAAGTTCACAAAGTGGCCAGAAGTAGAACCGGTGAGAAAGGTGACAGCACAGTCAGCAGTCAGGTTCTTCAGATCAATTGTTTGCCGTTTCGGAATCCCTAACAGGATCATCACCGACAATGGCACACAGTTTACAAGTCGCACCTTCATGCAGTACGTCCAAGACCTTGGCGCCAAGGTCTGCTTCGCTTCTGTTGCTCACACGAGGAGCAATGGTCAAGCGGAGAGGGCCAATGCTGAAGTGCTGCGCGGGCTCAAGACAAGAACCTTCGACAGGCTGCACAAGTGCGGAAGAAACTGCATAGAGGAGTTGCCGGCGGCTCTTTGGTCAATCAGGACGACACCAAATCGAGCCACCGGACAGACGCCCTTTGCTCTTGTATATGGAGCAGAGGCAGTTCTCCCCACGGAACTCGTATACGGATCTCCTCGAGTGCTCGCTTATGATGAGCTCGAGCAAGAGCAACTGCGACAAGATGACGCATTGCTCCTCGAGGAGGAACGTCTCCAGGCTGCTGTACGAGCTGCTCGATACCAGCAAGCCTTGCGTCGCTATCACAACCGCAAGGTCAAGGCCAGGAGTCTCGAGGAAGGCGACCTTGTTCTTCGGCGTGTTCAGTCCGCCAAGAATTCCAACAAGTTGACGCCGAAATGGGAAGGCCCTTATCGGGTGAGACAAGTCACAAGGCCCGGCGCTGTCCGCCTTGAGACCGAAGAAGGCTTACCGGTGAGCAACTCCTGGAACATAGAGCATCTTCGCAAGTTTCACCCATAAGGCGCGGTTGCCGTGATCCGCTCCGGCAACCACATTTTGTACAAGTCTTGCCGCTGTTGCATGTAAACCTCTGTACGAAGCCGGGCGCAGACCCCGTGCATCAGTAAAGCTTTTGTGCTTCGCACTATTTGTCATTTTCATGCCTTTCTTTGTTATTTTCATGCATCATTTGACACTATGTGCAACGCACGTCCCCGGTAAGCATTAGCAAGCCATGAGGCCCTATACTTGTTTTTCCTCCTCTTTTTCTTTCCCTCTTAAGCAGAAGGAATATTCCTCGCGCACAAGTTTGCCGGGGGGGAAGGAGATGGAGGATGAACCAAGTGCTGTTCAAGAAAGAGAAGCCTTGTCGGGGAGCAAACAATCTATGAAAGCTAAGTTACCAAAGTTTGAGTAATTCAAATTTTTTAAATTTCAGTTGTCTTCCTTGAACAACCACACTTTGTATGGAAAACCTGTGCGCGGAGGAACCTACCCGTGGCTAGCCGCACCCTTATTTTTGTTTTGAGCACGCTCAACGACTTAAGTGAGCTGCGACAAGTGTCGCGCCCTTACTTCGCATTCGAGTTCGCTCAGCAATCTAGGTGTGCTGCGACTAGCTGCGGCAAAGTTTCTTGCCGGCGAGGGTATCGCCAGCAGGCTGCTAAGAGTCCAGCACCCAGCGCTCGCGGCAAGGGCCCCTTGCCGGCAAGTCCCCTAAAAGCATAGGGTAAAAAGCATACAAAGTGGAGGACCAAAAGCAAGGGAGATAACACTGCATTGGTTGCTCAAAATAAGATTGTATATTACAAAGATAGCTTGCCGCTGTTCTAATCAACTACTGCCTATGACTTAATTGGCAGCGGCAAAGGAAGAAGAAGGAAAGGAATCTAGTCCACGCGGTCGCCTTCACGCCTCGTGATCTTGCCCACCTTGGCAACGATGTGGGCAACCAGCGCCTTCAACGCCTCCTGATCAGCTTCGGGCGGCAAGGTGCGGAGGACGTTGACGAGGTTGATGTCGGGGTTGCGGTAGACGATCTTCGACAAGACCCGCTCCAGGGTGCCCATGCAGAGCCGACGCGCCTCGTCGGCCAGCTGCACGGGGATCTTCTCCCGCAGCCGCGCAAGCGCCGGCGCGATTCCCCTGAAGAATAGACTCAACTTGGCGCTGTGGGGGAGACTCTCGTCCGGGGAGTACACGAGATGCTCCGCCCTCAGCGCCATCATCTCCTTGTCAATATTGGCAGCGGAGGTGACCAGCTCATCAGTCCACTGCTCCACTGCCCGGCTGAAGTTGTTTGCTGAGACGGCGGCGCTCTCCACCAAGCCCCGTTCCTTGCGGAGTTCGTCCTTCAGTTTTGTCTCGCGGTCCCGGGCGGCGTCGAGCGAATCAGTAAGAGTGGAGACCTTCAGCTCTAAGTCAGCTATGGAGTCCTTGGCGGCAGTAAGCTCTGTGCCCTTCTCGGAGAGACGTACCTGCAGCTCAGAGTTGGTGTGGGCATCTTTCTCCCGCTTCACGTTGAGCGCAGTGACTCTGTCCTCGCTCACCTTCAGGAACAACTCCAGCTGCTCCACCTTGGCCTCCAGGTCCTTCTTGGCGGTCTCTGCGGCGGCTGTGGCGCTCCTCGCCTCCTTCAGAGCCCTGCCAATCGCCTGCTCCCGGGCGGCGAGGTCGTGCTCATGGGCATCGAGGTCGACCTTCCGCTGGTTGAGTACTCCTTCTCGCCGGGACAGCTCCTCGGCGGCCAGCCGCTGCTGCTCCTCGGCCTCAGCTTTTTCAAGGAGGAAGGCCTGCTGCGCCCCGGCAAGCTCTTCACGCTCCTCCGCCAAGTTGCGGAGGGCCGCCTGGTTGTCGGCGCGGAGCTCCATGGCGCGCTTCTCCAGATCAGCTCCAGCCTTGGCAGCCAGAGCCTCCCGAGACTCCAACTTCGCCTACCTGGCCTGATATAAGGCCAGAAGCCGATGAAGGAGTCTCTCCTCTTCGGGCTCATCGCTGCTGCCAGGCGCTTCAACAACCTTCAATACAGCGGAGGCGAGGACCTCTCCGTCAAAGGTCTCTCCCTCCGCGGGTGCTCGAGACGAGGACGCCCACGGGACTTGTATGAAAACCCCATTGGCGGCTTCCAGGTACACGCCCTGCCCAGCCGCGGAGGCGGAAGGGTCGGCGGCCGGTGCAGCGTCCGGCGCTCCTGCGGCCTCCGGGCCAGCAGTGCGGTCGCCGGTCCCTTCCCCAGCCGCGGCATCTGCGGTCGGGGCGGTCTCTTCAGCGGCAGGCTCGTCGGCTCCAGCCCTTCCCTCGGGAGCAGTGGCGTTGCCGCCGTCGCCGTGCACCTCCTCCTCAGCGGTGGCCTCCGTCTCCGTCCGCTCCGGTGCAAGAGGATCTAGCAGAAGAAAAAGAAAAGAAAGAATCAAGCAAATATCCAAAAAAGACGAATCCGGGAAGAAGAAATTACAAGCTTTACCTTCGCGGACTTCTTCAACGACAGGGTCCCTCGCCGGGGAATTCTCCCTTGGCGGCGGAGTAGTGGCCCCTGCTGGCGGAGGGCCGCCTGCGCCCTCCCTTGGCGGGGTGCTCACCCTTGTCGGGCTGCTCACCCTTGGCGGGGTACTCGCCCTTGGCAGAGTGCCCGTCCTTGGCGGAGCATTCTCCCTTGCCAGGGAGTTCACCCTTGGCGGGGAGGGTGGAGCAAGTGGCTCGTCGGGGGCGACCTCCTGGTGCTCCTGCGGCTGCGGCTCCGCTTCTACACAAGACAACAAGATATCAACTAAGGTGATAACCTCAAGCGCACCCGTCAAGCGGAAAGATAAAAACCAGACTTACGCTGGGGGCTGCTCCTTGGAGCAGCGGGCTGGTCCGGCAAGTCTGCCGTTGGCGCATCCTCCGTCGCGGCGGCAGGCTCGTCGTCTTCGATAGTGACCACGGGGATCTTGGCCCTCTTCGCCATCCGCTGGGTCAAGGTCCTGGAAAAAAAAGCAAGATCAGAACCAAGCAAGGAAAATCAAGACAAAATCGAAGAAACTAAAAGAATTGCAAGTACTTACTCCTCTTCCTCTTCATCGGAGCTGAGGGCGGAGAAGTCAAACTCCGCCTGGGGTGCTCCCGCGCGAGGAGCTGGAGGAGAAGGCTCCCTCGGGCGCTTGGCGGTCTCCGGGGCTATGGGCTGCGAAGACCCGGCACCTGTCGTCACCGAGGACCGAGGGGCAGAAGGAGCACCCGTTCCGCTCCGGGAAGATCCCCCTCCGCTTGGCGCTCGGGCACGGGGCGCCTCCTTGACAACCTCGCTCGTCTTGGTGGCGCGTGTCGCACTGCGCGCCGGCTGCTGTCGAGACGCCTGTGGCCTTGCCGCCTCAGCTGCCTTGCGGAGGCGCTTCTTCGGTTGCTGCGTTGGGCTTGGTGGTGGCGGAGAGTTCTCCGAGGACGAGGAGGCATCGTCGTCAAGATTTAGAGATCCACCAGAGTCTTCATCGGCCTCGGCGTCCTCCTCCTCCTCGGCAGGCCCGCTGGACTCAGTGCCATGCCCGGCGGCCTCGCTCCCCCCGGCAACCTCGCTCGTCCCGGCAAACTTCACGGAAGGCTCCCTGGCAAACTCCTCGGGCGCAAGTTTCAGCAGCTTGAGGATTTCCGCCTCCTCTGCTTGACTCACTGCGTTCGCGGCCTGTGCCTCTTCCACAGTGTATCCAAAGTCGCCCGCAGCCGCAGCTGCGGCGGCCTCCTCCATCCTGGTGGCGATGTAAGCTATATCCCGCTCAGTAGTAGCCCGGGTAAGGCCCTTGTTCTCCTCGGCGTTACGGGGCTTCCCGACCAAGTTGTCGAAGAAGGTCAGCACAGTGTCCGGCGGAGGCTCTATCCAAGTGGGGACGATGCCATGGGAGTCGCACGCTAGCATCATCGCTCGTAGGGAATCGCAGGCAGTGCTGTTGCACAGCGGCACCACTCCTCGGGAAGGTCTGAACCACTCCGGGTGGTTGGGGTCGTGCTTGAAGAGCTCCCGAACCATCCCCTTCAACTCCAAGGCGGTGAAGTTGTAGTTCAATCTAGGACGCAGCCTCATGATATCTGCCGCATTGCCGAATTCCCAGGCGGGCCTCTTCCTTTCTTGTAAAGGGGCGATGCGGCGGCGGAGGAAATCTGCTCCAACTTCTCCGATAGTCAGATTGGCGACCCGGAGACGAATGATCCTAATGAGGGCGATATTAAGCTTGCTGTCCTCCGGGGCCAATTCACTCCAATCCCTGCCGCGCACTATGGCTGTCTGGCGCGGCGCGGTAAAAGGCTCAGGGTTATCTTCCAACACCCAGCACCAATCGGCTCTCCACTCCTCCCACTTGCCGCGAAGCTCTCCCTTCAGGTACGAGTCCTTCTTGTTCAGCCTAAAGATCCAGGAGATGCCGCCAGAGAGGGGGGCACCTGACTCTACTCTAGGCATGAAGAAGTGGCGGAAAAGAGCTACGCTTGGATGAACCCCAACATAGTTTTCGCACAGATGTACGAAAACGGCCATCGTAAGGATGGCGTTGGGGGTGAAATCTAGAAGGTGGAGGCCGTATGTATTCATTACATCGCAAAAGAACTCCGAGAACGGAGGGCACAGACCGCAATGGAAGAATGCGGCAAAGAAAAAGTACCCGCCGGGGAACATGTCAGCGGCGACGGCGGGGAAGACTCTGGTGCGGGGATGAGCTTTGGTCTCCCTCGCCCAGAACAAATAGTATTTGTTCCGCAGCTCCCTCGCGCCAAGCCTCAGCGCGAAGACCACGCACTTCTTCCGCAGGGCTGCCAGCTTCGACGCCTGCTCGGACTTCTCCTTCTTGGCCTTGTCGCTCTTCGCCTTGTCGCTTTTCGAAGCCATGGCGGGGGCGGTGAGGAAAGAGGCGAGGAGGTCGACGGTGCCGCGGATGCGGGAGACGTCGGAGGAAGGGAGGGGCTTGGCTCTCTGTCGACCTTTGGGAGGCGGAGGGCGACGGGGGTTTCTGGAGAATCAAGGCGCAATGAAGACGATGGAGGGGAACTGCCCCTGCTTCATTTGCTTTTAAGGGGGAAGTGGGGGACGTTCCGCATTTCCCATTAAAGAACAAGCCACGATCTCTGCCACGACGCCGCAATCAACGCGTGCCGTTAGGGAGGGATGCGGCGGATACGAAAGGGGATACGGCTTGCCGTGGGCCGCGTGTGCCCGTGCACTGTCTTGGGCCTGGCCCAACAGCGCTCGGCACCGTGTGTGGCCCAGGCCCGGGGGCTCCTGTCGGTGTACTAAGATAGGGGTACCTTAGTACCCCAACTTGTGCACGGGCAGTAGCAGCTTCCCGTGGCAGGGCTTACCACGTGCTTGCCGGAAACCTTTCTGGTCCCTATGAAGCCATTCAAGAACAAAGTATACAAGACAGAAGATCAAGGCCCCGGCAAGAGGAGCTTGCCGGGAAGGCCGCACCAGGCTCAAGGTTATCACTTTAGCACAAGACCCTGGCAAGAGGGGCTTGCCAGGAAGGCCAAGGAACAAATACCTCAAGAGATACCTCGGCGCATCTTGTGCCCCGGCGGGCCCCGGAGAGCGACAAGCTCCCGGGCCCGGCAAGATCACTACCCCGGCAAGGTGCTTGCCGGGGAGACCTATGCTGTGTGCCCGCGCTCCATCTCATCGGCCCACGCGTCGCCCTGGGGCCCTTCCAGGGGGCACGTGGCAGATGGCTGTGCAGCTTGGGGCACACGGTGGCAAGCCACGGTGACAAGGCTACCGCCGTGGCGGACGGAGAAGCATGGACGGACACTTTTGGGGTCGACGGCGACGGGCATTTAAGGCCCTTGTCCCCCACTGTCAAAGTTAGGTGAAGACCACTGTTCATATACTGTTCACGCACTGTTGCAACTACCACCAAATTTACACTTTTACCCTCCTCTACGTTGACACCTGTCGGTGACCCCTTTGAGCTATAAAAGGAGGCCCATGCACAACGTAGAGGAGGTTCGGTTCGAAACCTAGACAACTCTCTCGCTCGGTGTAGCTAGTACTGTAGCTCTTCAAGCTCCCGAGCTCAAGAACTCAATACAACCTAAGGCAGGAGTAGGGTTTTACGCGTCCTCGCGGCCCGAACCTGGGTAAAACTGCCCGCGTGCGCTCCTCGATCTGCTCTCCGTGCTCCCTCCGGTCCCTTACCGCAACGTAGAAGGGGCTCCGGTCCCGTAGGTGCTCGTGGGAGGATAGTTTCCCCCGACAAACAATAAAAAACAACAAGGTAGCAAGTGATGAAATGGAACACAAACGGTATTGCAATGCTTAGAAACAAGGCCTAGGGTCCGTACTTTCACTAGTGCAATCTCTCAACAATGCTAACATAATTGGATCACATAACCATCGCTCAACGTGCAATGAAGAATCACTACAAAGTTCCTATCTAGCGGAGAACATAAGAAGGAATTGTTTGTGGCTATTATTTCTGATCAATCAGTTTGTACTAAAATAACACAAGTTATTTTTTCCGATCGATCCATCAAGAGTTCGTACTAAAATAACACAAGTTATTCTTTCCGATCGATCTATCAAGAGTTCATACTAAAATAACACCAAAGCAAATTCATATTCATAATACTCAATCCAACACAAAGAACTTCAAAGAGTGCCCCAAGATTTCTACCGGAGAAAACAAGACAAGAACGTGCATCAACTCCTATGCATAGATTACCCCAATGTAACCTCAGGAATCCGCGAGTCGAGTGCCAAAACATATATCGAGTGAATCAATACGATACCCCATTGCCACCACGAGTACTCAATTGCAAGACATATATCAAGTGTTCTCAAATCCATAAAAGTATTTGATTCCGATAACAATGGAATCTCAAAGGAAAAAACTCAATTCATAACAACAAGATGGAGAGGGGAAAACACCATACGATTCGACTATATTAACAAAGCCCGTGATACATGAAGATTGTGCATCTCAAGAACATGAGAGAGAGAGATTAAACACATAGCTACTGGTAAAAATCCTCAGCCCCGAGGGTGGACTACTCCCTCCTCATCACGGTGGTCGCCGGGATGATGAAGATGGCCACCGGTGATGATTTCTCCCTCTGGCAGAGTGCCAGAAATGGTCTAGATTTGTTTTTGGTTGCTACAGAGGCCTGCGGTGGCGGAACTTCTGATCTAGGGTTATATCTGATGGTTTCTCCATTTATAGGAATTTTTGGCGTCGGTCTCACGTCCAGATGGTCCTCGAGGTGAGCACAACCCACTGGGGCGAGCCAAGCCCACCAGGAGCGCCCTGGTGGGTTTTGCCCTCCTTATGGCTCTTTTGGCCCTCCCACGAAGCTTCAGGGGTCTCTTTTATTCCATAAAAAATCATCAAAAAGTTTCAGCTCATTTGGAGAACTTTCATTTCTACATAAAAAACAATACCACGATAGTTCTGCTGAAAACAGCTTCAGTCTGGGTTAGTTCCATGCAAATCATACCAAAACCATATTTTTTTATAAACATGGCATGAATACTTCATAAATTATAGATACATTAGAGACGTATCAATATGCGGTATTCCCTTGCCTTCCTAAGCAAATTTGTATGCGTCATCTCTAATTTTCGAAATAAAATTCTCTTTTGTGTGCTCGTACCGCTCACGAGGCGGTGAGGGGTGGCTGATATTTTTCCATGCTAGAGCTGTTATTCTCAAGACGAGTGTTTATTCACTTGTCATTGCACGAGAGTATTTCAAAGGTATTAGGGAAGACCAGTCCCGAAATAAATAAAGAAAATTTACTTTATGTTGTCAAATAATAAATTCCTTGGAAAGTGTTGGTATGGAGAGCACTTGTGGATACGGTTAGCCATAGATTGTGAAGGAATGGTGGAAAAGGAATAAACCTTATTTCTGTTTGGGAACCGCCTATGATATATCTACCATGGAAAGTATTGGGAACTCTAAGTCGTTTTCGTTGATGGGAAAAGTATGCCTCCCAAAATTATTTTTATCTCTCAATTTAAGCTTTGAGCTCCAGCACGTCTACAAATCCCTACTTCCCTCTACGAAGGGCCTTTCTTTTACTTTATGCAATTTTTATTTTTATTTGGTCTCCATCTTCTCTCATAAAGTACCAACTACGGAACACTATTATCACACTTGAGCATTGGATGTAGCTAATATTTAGATGAGTTGCATGAATGGATCAATGATTGAGCATGATGGGCTAGGGATTACTTGCTTTAGTATTGATATTTTGAAAATACATGGTTGTTTGTTGATATGCTTGTGTATTAAAGTCCTCATGTCAAAACTAGACTATTGCTTTGAACCATATAAATGTCCAGTTGTCCATGCTATAAAGAAAAGAATACGTCATGAACATGATAGCCAACATTCCACATCAAAAATTCTGTATTTATCATTTACCTACTAGAGGAGGAGCAGGAATTAAGCTTGGGGATGCTAATATGTCTCCAACGTATCTATAATTTTTTATTGTTCCATGCTATTATATTATCATTCTTGGATGTTTTACAATCATTTTATAGTCATTTTATATTTTTTTTGGGACTAACCTAGTGACATATTGCCAAGTGCCAGTTGTTATTTTCTACTTGTTTTTTACAACATAGGTAATCAATATCAAATGGAGTTGAAACACCACGAAACTTTTTGTGGATTTTTTATGGACCAGATGAAATCCAGTGGGCCAGAGAAGCACCTTGGGGTGCCCCGAGGGGGCACAACCCACCTGGGCGTGCCTGGGCCCCCAAGCGCGCCCATGTGGGTTGTGCCCACCTCGGTGGCCTCCCGCACCGCCTCTTCGCTCTTTTAATGCCCAAATATTTGAAAAACCCTAGGGGAGTCGACATAATTTTGTTCTAGCTGCCGCAGGCTTCTGTATCCATGAGATCCAATCTAGAGCCCTTTTTGGCACTTTGCCAAAGGAGGAAATCATCACTGGTGGCCATCTTCATCATCGCGGCGGCCACCATGATGAGGTTGGAGTCGTCCACCCTCGGGGCTGAGGGTTTGCACCAGTAGCTATGTGTTTAATCTCGCTCTCTCTCTCTCTTGTGTTCTTGAGATGCACAGTCTTGATGTATCGCGGGCTTTGTTAATATAGTCGGATCATATGGTGTTTTCCCGTCTCCAAAGACTTCATACAGACAAAGGACCACATTGGGTCACTCTAACACAAATATTTTGCAGGGAGATTATCATCAGACTCATGAATATGAGCATGCTTCATCTAACCACTTTGTTCATAAGACAAAGAACTTCTCTGCATATTCATATGAGTACTATTCATCTCCTGCTAAGCTATTTGCTAGGGATCCTAAGCCAAAGTCCTCAGATGCTTCACTGAGACTTATTGCTTCTAAGCCACCCTAAATATGTGGGTGGTTAAGAAGAATTAACTTCTCTTGAAGGGAAGGGTCTCTAGTGGGAAATCATCTTTTGACGCCAATGTTGTGGACCTAAAACATCTTGTGAGACGCAAGAACAAATGTCCAAATGGTTTAACAATGTATTTCGTCCCATGGTTTCTTGACAAGCTTCCTATCTTGCCTAACAAGGACCTAAACTTTGATTGCATGCTTGTTCGCCAAATGTTTATGCTTCACACTTCTCTTTGTGAAGACTATGGCGCTAACTGATCTGTAGGGTACTGCCTCGGAAGCCACTGAATGGATGATTGACAGTGGATGCACGAACCACATGACTGGTGATTGATGTCTTCTCATAGACTCAACCTACATCCTTCTCCCAAAAGTCACATCACATTCGCAGACACTGGTAAAAGCAAGGTACTAGGACTTGGCAGGGTTGCTATCTCATGGTAAAAGCAAGGTACTGGGACTTGGCAGGGTTGCTATCTCAAAGGGTCAACACATGGACTGTAACATCTCAAATTTTCAATTTGGAATGTTATACATAGGTCATCTTGCATATCATATGTATTTTTGCGTTCGTCAGTTGCAATCCTCGAAATTCTAAGCAACTCAAGGACGCACAAAGAGAGTTGGGGATTTTTACCGTTTTCATGTTTGAGTTTTCTCAAATATCGGTACGAGGATCACTTTGGTTTTAATTGTTTTTCTCTCCGAAAATATTTCAGAATAAAATATATGAGTGGAGATAATGTGACTTCTCCAAAAACAAATGAAATAATGGAGGAAAAATATTAAAATCAATTTTTGTGTTTTATTTGGATTTATTTGCAATTTTATTTGCATAGGAAAAATACGTGTTTTTCAAAATTGCATTTAGGTACGGGAAAAATGTTCACTTTGTCCTAAATATTATTAGAGGACGGTGAAAATTTATTTTGGAGATTTTCGAGTCCGTTTAGTATTTATTTTGTATGTTTTTCTACGTTAGGACTGTTTATGAAAAAACAAGTAACCGACCTACCGAGCCGTGTCCGGCTAGGACACTACGCCCGGGGCCTTTACAACCCGCCGAGCCGCTAATCCGTAGCCCACCCCGCGTCGCCCCGAACCCTTACCCTAGCCGCCGCCGCCGAGCCACCGCCTCCGCCGCCGAGCCGCCGGACCATCGTGCAACCTCGCCGCCCCGCCGCCAGAAGCCGTCTCGACAGAGGTATAGCCGCCGCCGCCGGTTTTCTCGAGAAAACAATTCGTTTTTTTAGAAACCCTAGTCATCTTTTAGATTGGTTTTTTTGGTTTTTACGTTCAGATCTATTTAGCGAACGTTCGTTCATTTAGATATGTTAGCGAACATTTTCGTTCGTTAGTTTCTTTTAGCAAGCGTTCGTTCGTTAGCCTGTTCGTCAGTTTTTCTTTTTCAGGGTTTTTCCGCGATTATTTTCGGTCGCGATTTCTGCCCTGATCTTCGTTTTAGTATAACTTTTCGCTCGTTAGTCGGAATCAGGCGATTCAAGCGCCTAGATCTTCGTATCGAAGCCCTCTTTCCGTTTAACCAACTTGAACAAGGTTTTGGTATTGTAAAATTTGACATTAGTTCAAATCTAGTAAACGGATCTTGTTTCTTTCGTAGTTTGAGTTTCATTGCTTCGTATGATTTGATTTTTTTTTTTTTGCAAACCGGAGTTCTTCAGTTGAACTTTCTGTTAGATCTTCTTATTCGAGTTTTACCTGTGCATCTTTGCTTGGTTGCTTATGTATGCTATTGTTTGCTTGCGATCGAATTCCCGGAGCGCGAAGCATGCTACTACGAGTCCCTAGGTTTTGCGAATCGTCAGCAAGGCAAGTAACACTTTGATCATACCCTTTATTACACAGTTTTTATGCATTAGATCAAAACCTCACACATTGAATGAGTAGGATCTCTTAACATGTGGGTCCAGGAAGTAGATTGAGGTAGAACCTATTACCTGCATTATTATCAAACCCTGGGAGTTACTTGTACGTTATGCTTAGGTTGCCATGCCATGCTTATAGACGTGGATTGGGCTTGAGAGTATCCATGATAGATGTGAGATTGTTAATTAATGGTTCAACTTAAGGTGGCTACTTTAATACACATCTGGGTGGATTGGTTGCAGGGCACTTGGAGAATCCAGTGTTGTCCTAGAAAATCTCGGGGGTACCGTGTGATTATCCTATGGAATGCCACCCAGGCTCAAAGGGATGATAAAAATATTCATGCTAGAAACTTCGGTGTGCAGCCATAATGCCATTATGGGCTCTGGCATAGTTGAGTATGTTGTGTGAGCTCTTTCAGTGGTGGACTAGCAGATGTATGGGAAACTAGGTGTACGGGTCCACCCGGGGTAAAGAGTAAATGCATCTGAAAGACTGTGTCTCGGTCATCCATTTCTCAAACACCATGCAGTGCGAGAAATCCAATGGAGGAGATCGAGTCTTGTGGGGAAAAGTGCGCAAACCTCTGCAGAGTGTACAAACTAATCATGATTAGCCGTGTCCCCGGTTATGGAAATCTTGAGTATCTAGTACTTGAATTATTGAATTGATCTCATCACTCTAAGACTTAATTTGTTGGGTTAATAAAGATGGTTTTAATTGGGATTGAGTTGGAGGAACCTTCTCAATGATCTTTCAACTACCATGACAGTTCAAATAAAAGTTATTCCTTTGTTGTAGGTAAAAATTGGCTTTATACAAAAACTTTAACCTTAGAGCCTCCACCAGCCATATATGCATGTAGTGTTAGCCTTTATTCTGTTACTTGCTCTACTATGTTATCTTGTCAGCATATTCCATGTGCTGACCCGTCTCGGGCTGCAACATGTCATGTTGCAGACTTTTCAGAAGAAGAGTAAGGTGCGCTAGGTCGTTTGTCATGCACTCAGCTATGCCGTTGGAGTTGATGGACTCACTTATCTTCCAAGCCTTCCACTGTTATCGTGTTAGATGGCCTTATGCCATATTATTTTGTAATAAGTTCTCTTTTGAGACATTCGATGTAATAAGTGTGTTATTGCCACTCTGTTATAATTCCTTCAAGTACTGCGTGTGTCAGCATTACTGATCCCGGGATGACAAAGAACACAGAGACTTCGATCCATTCAGATCATGGTCGCTACAAGATGGTATCAGAGCCAGGTTGAATGTAGGGCACGACAACAAAGAAAAACCTTAGTTCACTCTTCTCTACTTATTTCTGACTCCTCTCCATTTTCTACTCTTTAGGATGGTCAACCCAAGGAACAAGTTCACTCAACCGGATGAAGATACACCTTTTGGACGACATTTGAAGGAAGTCACTAGGTACCTGAACATCGGAATACTAAGCTTCACCGGGACCTACACCGCCACTTTACCAGAAGAGGAGCGATGGAATATTCAAGCTCAAATTCCCGGGAGGACATTCGTACCATCGACTGAGCCCATAGAGTTTTCCTTTGATGCACCAACCTGGAGCTTAGGCAGGAGTATGGCAGCCCTCATTATAATGGGACGAATTGGAGAAGTCTCCAAACAAGAAGTGAAGGACACTATCTACCAGATATGCAGGCGCCGTGATGAGCAATGGGACATGATCAGTACACGGAAGGACATGTCCATTGCAGCTTTCATCCAGGACTTAAACCAGCACATTCGTCGACAGGAGCACCAGATGTGCGCATGCATGATAGATTTGAAGAAGGCGTTAACCAAGAACACGGAGCTAGCAGAGGAACTCAAGTCTTCATGTGACGGATACGAGGAGGAAATGGCAATACTTGTGGAGAAGAATTATGACCTCACAAGGAAGCTAGGAGTATTCACGGGAGACCCCGCACCAGGAGGAGAAGAAGACGAACCCAAGGAGATTCGTTCTGAGGACTACATCATCATCAACGACACCGACTCGGACCCTGATGATGGTGATGATTACTATGAAGACTAAGCTGGAGCAGATATCATGGAATCTTCAACCGATCAAAATTTCTAGATGACGACCAGATGAATAGTACTTTTCCCCCATATAGTAGAAGTTCGAGCACTTTTGCAATGTTAGTTTAGATCTTTTGTATGCCCTTGCTAGAAATTGATTGGTGTGATATGATTGTGTTTGTCTCATGTGCATATGGGTAGTGAATTTCCCCCTAGACCTCATTTCAATTAAAATCTCTCCCCTCTAAACCCATCAGATGCCTCCGAGACGTGAGCCCGGATTTCAGTTTCCCCCTGAGCTCACTCAGTTGATCCAGCAGCAGAACACTTTGATGCAACTTCTTGTCCAGAACCAAAACAATCAGAACAACAACAACAAC
Source organism: Secale cereale (assembly GCA_902687465.1). Lineage (NCBI taxonomy): Eukaryota > Viridiplantae > Streptophyta > Magnoliopsida > Poales > Poaceae > Secale > Secale cereale. The sequence goes on from LR738710.1 coordinate 518,060,808, forward strand.
AACAACAGCAACAACCCTCCACCACCACCACCAGTGGACAACCTAGCCCATTTTCTAAGGTTGCAGCCGCCGGTGTTTTCTAGTAGCGTTGAGCCAATAGTTGCTGATGACTGGCTACGTAAGATTGGAAGGGAGTTGACCACCGCAGGTTGCATAGATGCGGAGAAGGTGCGTTTTGCCGCACATCAATTGGATGGACCAGCAGCCTCATGGTGGGAGAATTACACAACCACTTTTCCTATGGCCAATGTCACTTGGGATCAGTTTTAGCAAGCTTTTCGCACTGCCCATGTCTCACCTGGAGCTATGAGCATGAAGAACTGTGAGTTTCACAACTTGCGCCAAGGAAATCATACCGTGGCTCAGTACGTAGATGAGTTTAGTACTCTATCTCGCTATGCCCCTGATGATGTGGCCACAGATGCCGCAAAGCAGGAGAAGTTTATGGAAGGGCCGAATGATGAGATGAGCATATAGTTGATGGTGGCAACATTCAACAACTACGAGGAGTTGGTAGACAAGACTCTTCTGATTCAAAGGAAGCAACAATAGATTGAGAGCCGCAAGAGGAAGTATGGACAAGGAAAGAATAATTCTGGAGCCCAGCAGAAGCCCCATTTCACCCCGAACTCGGGAGGATACACCCATAACCATGGAAGCCACACCCATAATGGAGGGAGTTCTCATAACCACAATGGCTCCAAGAATGGGAATGGGAATGGAGCAAGCAATAATCAAAACCGCTCCACTCCATCCACACCCGCCAAGAGGGATTTAGGTCACATTACCAGCTTCAAGTGCGGGAAGACTGGACACTACGCCGCAGAGTGCCCGGAAGCGAAGAATGGGAACAACAATGGAAGCGCTGGGTGCCCAACCGTTTCAACAGGGTACAAGTGAACCACGTGAACGTGGAGGAGGTTGAAGAGCAGCCTGATGCTGTTGTCGGTAATTTTTTGGTCAAGTCATTTACCACAATAGTTCTTTTTGATACTGGTGCATCACATTCATACATTTCAAGGTGATTCGTGGATAGATATAAGTTTCCCACCAAAGTACTTATGACCCCTATGTTAGTATGCTCACCAGGAGCGGAATATATGGCAAATCAAGGATGTTTTCAGATGCCATTGACCATTGGATGCCATGTTTTCCCCTCATACCTGATAGTTTTGGAGTCACAAGGATTGGATGTGATACTAGGTATGGATTGGCTATCAATGTATGGAGGGAACATCGATTGTGCTAGTAAGTCGATTTTACTTACCACCCCGGAGGGAAAAAGGATCAAGTATGTATCTAGGCATTTGCCTAGGAGGACACGAGTAAATTCTCTATCGGTAGTTGTTCAGGAGGAAGTGCCTGTAGTGAAGGATTACCCAGATGTATTTCCAAAGGAGATACCAGGCATGCCGCCAGATCGAGACATTGAGTTTTTGATAGAGCTATTGCCAAGCACCGGACCAATATCGAAGAGACCATACCAGATGCCAGCAAATGATCTGGAGGAGATCAAGAAGTAGATTAAGGAGTTATTGGAGAAATGATTCATTCGACGAAGTTCATCACCCTGGGGAGCCCCAGTACTCTTGGTCGAGAAGAAGGATGGATCTTTAAGGATGGTCGTTGATTATCGAGCACTGAATGAAGTGTCGATTAAGAATAAGTACCCTCTGGTGATGATCAATGATTTGTTCGACCAACTTCAAGGAGCTAAAGTATTCTCTAAGATCGATCTACGATCAGGATACCACCAGTTGAAGATCCGAGAAAAGGATATACCTAAGACAACCTTCACCACAAGGTATGGGCTATATGAGTACACGGTTATGTCATTTGGATTGACTAACGCCCCTGCCTATTTCATGAGTATGATGAACAAGGTTTTCATGGAGTTCTTGGATAAGTTCATTGTGGTACTCATTTATGATATTTTGGTTTATTCGAAGAACGAAGAGGAACACAAGGAGCATTTGCGTTTTGTTCTTGAGAAGTTCAGAGAACACCAGTTATATGCCAAGTTTAGCAAATGCGAGTTTTGGTTGAAGGAAGATGGATTCTTAGGACACGTTATATCAGGAGAAGGTATAGCAGTGGACCCTATCAAGGTGCAGGCATTCACTGAGTGGTTGGCGCCCACCTCAGTTGGAGAAATCCGCAGTTTTCTTGGACTTGCGGGATATTACCGGAGATTCATAGAGAATTTCTCCAAGATTGGAAAGCCTATGACAGCATTGTTGAAGAAGGACACAAAGTTCTATTGGACCGAGGAATGCGAAGAAAGTTTCCAGGAGTTGAAGAAACTTTTGATGACAGCCCCAGTGCTGATCTTGCCAGATATACGCAAGGATTTTCAAGTGTATTGCGACACTTGTCGCATAGGACTTGGAGGAGTATTCACGCAGGACGGAAGAGTTGTTTATTATGCAAGCGTCAACTTTGACTGCACGAATTGAATTATGCTACACATGATTTGGAGCTAGCAGCCGTGGTGCATGCGCTCAAAACCTGGAGACATTTCCTTATTGGAAACCATTGTGATGTGTACACGGATCACAAGAGTTTGAAGTACATTTTCACCCAGAAGGAGCTAAACCTCAGGTAGAGGAGATGGTTGGAGCTCATAAAGGATTATGATATGAATTTGCCCTATTGATACGTCTCCGTCGTATATATAATTTTTGATTGTTCCATGCCAATATTCTACAACTTTCATATACTTTTGGCAACTTTTTATACTATTTTTTTGGGACTAACATATTGATCCAGTGCCCGGTGCCAGTTCCTGTTTGTTGCATGTTTTTTGTTTCGCAGAATATCCATATCAAACGGAGTCCAAATGGAATAAAAACGGACGGAGATTTTTTTGGAATATATGTGAATTTTGGGAAGCGGAACCACCACAAAACGATGCTCAGGTGGGCCCCGAGGGTGGGGGGCGCGCCCCCTTCCCAGCGCTCGTCCTGGGCCCTCGAGGCCATACCATAAGGCAGTTGATGCCCTTCTTTCGCCGCAAGAAAGCTAATTTCTGGATTAAAATCATGTCAAAAGATGAGCCCAATCGGAGTCATGGATCTCCGGGAATATAAGAAACGGTGAAGGGCCAGAATCTGGGAAAGGCAGAAACAAAGAGAGATAGAGAGACAGATCCAATCTTGGAGGGGCTCTCGCCCCTCTGCCGCCATGAAGGCCATGCACCAGAGGGGAAACCCTTCTCCCACCTATGGAGAAGGTCAAGGAAGAAGAAGAAGGAGGGGGGCTCTCTCCCCCTCCCTTCCGGTGGCACCGGAGTGCCACCGAGGCCATCATCATGTGACGGCGATCTACACCAACATCTCTGTCATCTTCACCAACATCTCCATCACCTTCCCCCATCTATCTACAGCGGTCCACTTTCCCGCAACCCGCTGTACCCTCTACTTAAACATGGTGCTCAACGCTATATATTATTTCCCAATGATGTATGGCTATCCTATGATGTTTGAGTAGATTATCGTTGTCCTATCAATGATTGATGAATTGCTATGATTGATTTAATTTGCTTGTGGTTATGTTGCTGTCCTTTGGTGCCCATCATATGAGCGCATGCGTGGATCACACCATAGGGTTAGTTGTATGTTGATAGGACTACGTATTGGAGGGCAAGAGTGACAGAAACTTCAACCTAGCGTAGAAATTGATGCATACGGGATTGAAGAGGGACCAATATATCCTAATGCTATGGTTGGGTTTTACCTTAATGAACGTTAGTAGGTGCGGATGCTTGCTAATAGTTCCAATCATAAGTGCATAGAATTCCAAGTAAGGGATGACATGCTAGCAGTGGCCTCTCCCACATAAAAATTGCTATCGGTCTAGTAACATAGTCAATTGCTTAGGGGCAATTTCGCAACCCTACCACCACTTTTCCACACTAGCTATCATTAACTTTATTGCTTCTTTGTCTTAACAGCCCCTAGTTTTATTAACGTGCTCTTTATATTCTTGCAAACCTATCCCACAAAAACCACAAACTACTTCTAGTTTCATACTTGTTCTAGGTAAAGTAAACGTCAAGCGTGCGTAGAGTTGTTTCAGTGGTCGATAGAACTTGAGGGAATATTTGTTCTGCCTTTAGCTCTTCGTTGGGTTTGACACTCTTACTTATTGAAAGAGGCTACAACTGATCCCCTACACTTGTGGGTTATCAAGACCTTTTTCTGGCGCCCTGGCCGGGGAGCAATAGCGTGGGGTGAATATTCTCGTGTGTGCTTGTTTGCTTTATCACTATGTAGATTTTATTTGTTGCCCTAAGTTGTTCTCTATCTTTAGTTATGGATATGGGACACGAAATACCAAAAACCTTGGGTGTACTTGCTACTCATGGAGATGGGGAACATCCTAAAACCCTCGATGCTCATTATGTGAAAGATATTATGTACTACTTTGATAATCCTAAGAAACCCCCGTTCAACTATGTAATGGGAGTAATGTTGGATCAACGTGAATACTTTAGGGACTATCGCTTGACACAAAAAGGGAAACTGTTATGGGATCAAATTCATTTGTTGCATTGGTATGCTCGGCAACTATGCTCGAGATATGTTTATACTTGTTGCTCTAGGATGAAGGTTCCACACCTTCCCTTTTCATGAAAATTTAATGATAATGAAACCTTAGCTTCTTATGCTAATGGTATATATGATTACTATGATGTGGAACAAATAGGAGAATTCGTTGCTTTTAAGGGTGCTTATGAAATTGAATCTCTATTTAGAAAGAATGATGCTTTTGATGATGATGTTTATAGGCCTGAAAATCTTGCTATATTGAAATATTGCTATTTGAATTATTAATATAACTACAATATTGATGCGTTTATTGGGAAGGTCTCCGCTGTCCAAGAAGAGACTGATATTTTGCAGGAGTCTATGGAAGAAGAAATTAGTGATATTGTGAGCTCATTGGATGAAAAAGATGGGGAGGAGAGTGAAGAACAAAAGGAGGAAGAGCGGATTGATCACCCGTGCCCACCTTCTAATGAGAGTAACTCTCTATCCCATACATTGTTTAATTTTCCTTCGTGCTTACCGAAGGATGAATGCTATGATGATTGTTATGATCCCGTTGTTTCTTTTGAAATATCCCTTTTTGATGATGCTTGCTATGCTTGTGGCCAAGATGCCAATATGAATTATGCCTATGGAGATGAACTTGCTATATTTCCTTTTGTTAAACATGAGATAGTTGCTATTGCACCCACACATGATAGTCCTATTATCTTTTTGAATTCTCCCAACTACACTATATCGGAGAAGTTTGCACTTATTAAGGATTATATTGATTGGTTGCCTTTTTCCGTTACACATGATGATTTTGATCAATATAATATGCATGTTCTTGCTGCTCCTACTTGCAATTATTATGAGAGAGGAACTACATCTCCGCCTCTCTATGTTTCCAACACGATAAAATTGCAAGAAACTGCTTATACTATGCGTTGGCCTTTACTTGATGTGCATAAATTGTTTTTCTATGACATGCCGATGCATAGGAAGAGAGTTAGACTTCGTTGTTTTATGATATATATCACTTTGTGCTCACTACTAAATGCCAAATCATTGTTAATTAAAATTGGCTTTGATATACCTTGGGATCCGGGTGGATCCATTACTTGAGCACTATATGCCTAGCTTAATGGCTTTAAAGAAAGCGCTGCCAGGGAGACAAACCGAAAGTTTTAGAGAGTCATTTATTTCTGTTGTGTGCTTTTATAAAGTTAAAAAACAAAATAAAATAAAGAGGGGAACCTAAAACTTTTTAAAAAAGGAAAGTGAATGTAAGAAGGACGAGCACCATTGAAATGGGGGAGCTCCTTGAACTTTATTCATGCCCATGGAAACTGTGCAAATCTTGAATTACAGAAACTTTTCATCAAAAATAATTATCCCCTTGTACAATTCCATTGTATTAGAAAAATAATGTACCAAGGTTTTCCTTTAGGATGTTTACAATGCTTTTTGGTTTGTGCGGTGCAGGACAGAAACTTTGGCTGTAGTGCGCGATTTTACATTTTTTGCTGGAAAGTCAAATGGTTCTGAAACTTTTTGCAATGTCTTTCTATACAAATTGTTTATTTTTCCTAATTTTTCCAGAATTTTTTAAGTATCAGAAGTATGGTGAATGTTCATATTATTACATTATGTTCTGTTTTAGACAGATTCTGTTTTTGATGCATAGTTTGCTTGTTTTGATGAAACTATCAATTTCTATCAGTGAATTAAGCCATGGAAAAGTTATATTACAGTGGCTACAATGCAAAAGCAGAATATGAATTGGTTTGCAACAGTACTTAGGGTAGTGATTTGCTTTATTATACTAACGGATCTTACTGAGTTTTCTGTTGAAGTTTTGTGTGGATGAAGTGTTCGAAGATCGAGGAGGTCTCGATGTGAGGAGAAGAAGGAGAGGCAAGAGCTCAAGCTTGGGGATTCCCAAGGCACCCCAAGTTAATATTCAAGGAGACTCAAGCATCTAAGCTTGGGGATGCCCAGGAAGGCATCCCCTCTTTCTTCAACAAGTATCGGTATGTTTTCAGATTCGTTTCATTCATCTGATATGTGCAACTCTTGGACCGTTGTGTGCTTTCTATTTTTTCCTTTTAATAAATGCACCATGCTGGTATGAGATAGTCCTTGGTCGATTTATAGAATGCTCTTTGCACTTCACTTATATCTTTTGAGTATGGCTTTATAGAATACTTCATTTGCTTCACTTACATCATTTGAAGTTTGGATTGTCTGTTTCTCTTCACATAGAAAACCGCCATTTGTAGAATGCTCTTTTGCTTCACTTATAATTGTTAGAGCATGGGCATAACTTTTGTAGAAAGAATTAAAACTCTCTTGCTTCACTTATATCTATTTAGAGAGTTGACAGGAATTGGTCATTCACATGGTTAGTCATAAAATCCTACATAAACTTTTAGATCGCTGAATATGATATGTTTGATTCCTTGCAATAGTTTTGCGATATATAGATGCTAATATGTGGGAGGAACTAGTGAATGATTATGGTTTAGTAAAAATATTGGTGTTAAGGTTTGTGATTCCCGAAGCATGCACGTATGGTCTCCTAACTATGTAACTAAATTGGCGCGCATTGTATTTTGATTGTTTTTCTTTGCGTGAAGGTCGGGCACGCGCGATGGTTAACTCCTACCAACCTCCCCCCCTAGGAGCATGCGTCGTAGTATCTTTGCTTCGAGGGCTAATAGATTTTTCGCAGTAAGTATGTGAGTTCTTTATGACTAATGTTGAGTCCATGGATTATACGCACTCTCACCCTTCCACCATTGCTAGCCTCTCTTGTACCGCGCAAATTTCGCCGGTACCATACACCCACCATATACCTTCCTCAAAACAGCCACCATACCTTCCTATTATGGCATTTCCATAGCCATTCTGAGATATATTGCCATGTAACTCCACCATTCCGTTTATTATGACACGCACCATCATTTTCATATTGCCTTGCATGATCGTAAGATAGCTAGCATGATGTTTCCATGGCTTGTCCGTTGTTTGATGTCATTGCTACGCTAGATCATTGCACATCCTGGTACACCGCCGGAGGCATTCATATAGAGTCATATTTTGTTCTAGTATCGAGTTGTAATATCGAGTTGTAAGTAAATAGAAGTTTGATGACCATCATTATTAAAGCATTGTCCCTTGAAAAAAAGAAAGGCCAAAAAAAGGCCAAAACAAGGAGAAAGGCCAAATAAAAAAAGGAAGGCCCAAAATAAAGAAAAAGAAAAAGAAAAAAAAAGAAAAAGAAAAAAAGGGGCAATGCTACTATCTTTTTCCACACTTGTGCTTCATCATAGCACCATGGTCTTCATGATAGAGAGTCTCCTATGTTGTCACTTTCATATACTAGTGGGAATTTTTTGTTATAGAACTTGGCTTGTATATTCCAACGATGGGCTTCCTCAAATGCCCTAGGTCTTCATGATCAAGCAAGTTGATGCACACCCACTAGTTTTCTTTTGAGCTTTCATACACTTATAGCTCTAGTGCATCCATTACATGGCAATCCCTACTCACTCACATTGATATCTATTGATGGGCATCTCCATAGCCCATTGATATGCCTAGTCGATGTGAGACTTTCTCCCTACTTTTGTCTACTACCACCTTCTATTCCACCCATAGTGCTATATCCATGGCTCACGCTCATGTATTGCGTGAAGAATTGAAAAGGTTCGAAAAAGTAAAGTATGAAAACAATTGCTTGGCTGCCACCGGGATGGGCATGAGGGGTTCCTTGTGTTAAGAAAAGGGAAGCATAAAAGACTATATGATTTCGTAGGTATAACATTCTTTAGCATTGATATTTTGAAAGACTTGATTGTTTGTTGGGATGCCCGAGTATTAAATTATTCTATGTCAAAAGATAGATTATTGCTTTGAATCACTCGTGTCTTAATATTCATGCCATGATTAGATTACATGATCAAGATTATGCGAGGTAGCATTCCACATCAAAAATTATCTTTTTATCATTTACCTACTTGAGGACGAGCAGGAATTAAGCTTGGGGATGCTGATACGTCTCCGTCGTATCTATAATTTTTTATTGTTCCATGCCGATATTCTACAACTTTCATATACTTTTGGCAACTTTTTATACTTATTTTTTGGACTAACATATTGATCAAGTTCCCAGTGCCAGTTCCTGTTTGTTGCATGTTTTTTGTTTCACAGAATATCCATATCAAACGGAGTCCAAACGGAATAAAAACGTACGGAGAATTTTTTTTTGGAATAGATGTGAATTTTGGGAAACGGAACCACCACGAAACAATGCTCGAGTGGGCCTCGAGGGTGGGGGGTGCGCCCTCTGCCCAGCGCGCGCCCTGGGCCCTCGAGGCCACACCGTAAGGTGGTTGATGCCCTTCTTTCGCCGCAAGAAAGCTAATTTCCAGATAAAAATGGTGTCAAAAGATGAGCCCAATCGGAGTTACGGTTCTCCGGGAATATAAGAAACGGGGAAGGGCCAGAATCTGGGAAGGCAGAAACAGAGAGAGACAGAGAGACAGATCCCATCTCGGAGGGGCTCTCGCCCCTCCGTCGCCATGGAGGCCATGGACCAGATGGGAAACCCTTCTCCCACCTAGGGAGAAGGTCAAGGAAGAAGAAGAAGGAGGGGGGCTCTCTCCCCCTCGCTTCCGGTGGCATTGGAGTGCCACCGGGGCCATCATCATGTGACGGCGATCTACACCAACACCTCCGTCATCTTCACCAACATCTCCATCACCTTCCCCCATCTATCTACAGCGGTCCACTCTCCCGCAACCCGCTGTACCCTCTAGTTAAACATGGTGCTCAACGCTATATATTATTTCCCAATGATGTATGGCTATCCTATGATGTGTGAGTAGATTATCGTTGTCCTATCAGTGATTGATGAATTGCTATGATTGATTTAATTTGCTTGTGGTTATGTTGATGTCCTTTGGTGCCCATCATATGAGCGCGTGCGTGGATCACACCATAGGGTTAGTTTTATGTTGATAGGACTACATATTGGAGGGCAAGAATGACTGAAACTTCAACCTGGCGTAGAAATTGAATACGGATTGAAGGGGGACCAATATATCGTAATGCTATGGTTGGGTTTTACCTTAATGAACGTTAGTAGTTGCGGATGCTTGTTAATAGTTCCAATCATAAGTTCATAGAATTCCAAGTAAGGAATGACATGCTAGAAGTGGCCTCTCCCACATAAAACTTGCTATCGGTCTAGTAACGTAGTCAATTGCTTAGGGGCAATTTCGCAACTCCTACCACCACTTTTCCACACTCACTATCATTAACTTTATTGCTTCTTTGTCTTAACAACCCCTAGTTTTATTAACATGCTCTTTATATTCTTCCAAACCTATCCCACAAAAACCACAAACTAATTCTAGTTTCATACTTGTTCTAGGTAAAATAAACGTCAAGTGTGCGTAGAGTTGAATCGGTGGTCGATAGAACTTGAGGGAATATTTGTTCTGCCTTTAGCTCCTCATTGGGTTCGACACTCTTACTTATCGAAAGAGGCTACAACTGATCCCCTACACTTGTGGGTTATCACCTATCATCCAGGCAAGGCCAATGTCGTGGCAGACGCTTTGAGCCGGAATAGTTATGCCAATACCCTAGTAAATGGAGGATTGCCAAAGGTGATTGTTCCTAGAGCTTTTATTGCAACCTTGGAGGTTCAGTCAACATTATTAGGAAAGATACGAGAAGCTCAGAAGGATGACAAAGAAATAACCAAAATAAATGAGAAGATGAGTGAAGGAAAAGCCAAGGGTTTTCGTGAGGACGAACACGACACCTTGTGGTTTGAGGACCGAGTCTATGTGCCCAACAACGCCGAGATCAGGAAGTTGATACTACGGGAAGCACATGATTCACCATACTCGATACACCCCAGAAACACTAAGATGTATTTGGATTTGAAGGAATGTTTCTGGTGGACGGGAATGAAGAAGAACATTGCCGAGTATGTAGTCGTATGTGATTTATGTCAGAGAGTGAAGGCAGAACATCAGAAGCCAGCAGGATTACTGCAGTCTATGCTGATACCCGAATGGAAGTGGGATAAGCTTCTCATGGATTTTATCACCGGATTACCTAGAACCCGATCGGGATATGACCCAATCTGGGTAGTAGTAGATCTCTTGACCAAAGAAGCCCACTTTATCTCAGTGAAAACCACCTATACCAATGCGAAGTTGGCCAAGATATACATGACCAGGATCGTATGTCTGCACGGAGTTCCGAGGACCATCGTATCAGATAGTGGAACACATTTTACTTCAAAGTTTTGGCATCAGCTACACCAGACTTTGGGAACCAGGCTAGAGTTTAGTATAGCTTTTCACCCGCAGACTCATGGACAGACCGAGAGAGTCAATCAGATTCTGGAGGACATGTTGAGAGCTTGTGCGTTAGATTATGGATCTAGTTGGGATGATAATTTGCCCTATGTGGAGTTTTCGTACAACAACAGTTACCAGGCCAGCTTGAAGATGGCACTGTTAGAAGCATTGTATGGGAGGAGATGTCGAACGCCATTGATGTGGGATGAAGTCGGAGACCGTCAGTTATTAGGACCGGATTTGATTAAAGAGTTGGAAGAGAAGGTTAAGCTCATTCGAGATAGATTGAAGGTAGCTCAGTCCAGGCAGAAGAGTTATGCAGACTCGAAGCGCAAAGAAGTAGTCTACAAAATCGGAGACAGCGCATACCTGAGAGTATCACCTTTGCGAGGTGTTAAGCGTTTCGGAGTCAAGGGAAAGTTAGCCTCGAGATTTGTAGGGCCATACCGTGTTTTGGAACGCATGTGAGAGGTTGCCTACAAGTTAGAGTTACCTGAAGGATTGTCGGGAGTTCATGATGTGTTTCACGTTTCCCAGCTTAAGAAGTGCCATGCTGAGATGGCCGATATTCCTTTGAGAGATACAGTGCCCCTGGAAGCAATTCAGCTGGATAGTGATCTAACTTACGAGGAGAAACCGGTCAAGATCCTCGAGTTTGCAAGCAGAGTCACTCGCAGCAAGGTTATCAAGATTTGCAAAGTTCAGTGGAGTCACCATACCAAAGATGAAGCCACCAGGGAACAAGAGGATGATCTACGCAAGGACCAACCACACCTATTTTCTAGCCAACCCGAATCTCGAGGGTGAGATTCATCTTTAGCGGGGTAGGTTTGTAACATCCCAAATTTTCAATTTGGAATGTTATACATAGGTCATCTTGCATATCATATTTATTTTAGCATTTGTGTGTTGCGATCCTTGAAATTCTAAGCAACTCAAGGACCCACGGAGAGAGTTGGGGATTTTACCGTTTTCATGTTTGAGTTTTCTCAAATATCGGTACGAGGATCACTTTGGTTTTATTTGTTTTTCTCTCCGAAAATATTTCATAATAAAATATATGAGCAGAGATAATATGACTTCTCCAAAATAAATGAAATAATGGAGGAAAATATTAAAATAAATTTTTGTGTTTTATTTAAATTTATTTGTAGTTTTATTTGCATAGGAAAAATACGCGTTTTTCAATATTTCATTTAGGTCCGGGAAAAATGTCCACTTTGTCCTAAATATTATTAGAGGACGGTGAAAATTTATTTCGGAATTTTTCGAGTCCGTTTAGTATTTTATTTGTCCGTTTTGCTACGTCGGGTCTATTTATAAAAAATTTTAACCAACCTACCAGGTCGTGTCCGGCTAGGACACTGCGCCCGGGACCTTTAAAGCCCGCCGAGCCGCCAGCCCGCAGCCCACCCTGCGCCGCCCCGAACCCTAACCCTAGCCGCCACTGCGCCGCCGCCAGCTCCCTCCGCACCACCGCGCCACCTCTCCGCCCCACCGCCGGAAGCCATCTCGCCGGAGGTATATCCACCGCAGCCGCCGGTTTTCGCGAGAAAACTATACGTTTTTTTAGAAACCCTAGTCGTTTTTTAGATCGATTTTCTTCGGTTTTTATGTTCAGATCTATTTAGCGAATGTTCATTCATTTAGATCTGTTAACGAACGTTTTTCGTTCATTAGTTTATTTTAGCAAACGTTCATTCGTTAGCCCGTTCGTCAGTTTTTCTTTGTCAGGGTTTTTCCGTGATTATTTTCGATCGCGATATCTGCCATGATCTTTGTTTTATTATAACTTTTCACTCGTTAGTCGGAATCAGGCATTTCAAGCGCCTAGATCTTCGTCTCGAAGCCCTCTTTCCGTTTAACGAACTTAAACAAGGTTTTGGTACCGTAAAATTTGACTTTAGTTCAAATCTAGTAAACGGATCTTGTTTCTTTTGTAGTTTGAGTTTCGTTGCTCCGCTTGATTTGATCCTTTTTGCAAACCGGAGTTCTTTAGTTGAACTTTCTGGTTAGATCTTCCTATTCGAGTTTTACATGTGCATCTTTGCTTGGTTGCTTATGTATGCTATTGTTTTCTTGCGATAGAATTCCCGGAGTGCGAAACGTGCTACTACAAGTCCCTATGTTCTGCGAATCGTCAGCAAGGCAAGTAAATCTTTGATCATACCCTTTATTACCCAGTTTTTATGCATTAGATCAAACCCTCACACATTGCATGAGTAGGATCTCTTAACATGTGGATCTGGGAAGTAGATTGAAGTAGAACCTATTACCTGCATTATTATCAAACCCTGGGAGTTACTTCTACATTATGCTTAAGTTGCCATGCCATGCTCGTAGACGTGGATTGGGTTTGAGAGTATCCATTCCAAATGTGAGATTATTAATTGATGGTTCAACTTAAGGTGGCTACTTTAATACATATCTTGGTGGATTGGTTGCAGGGCACCTGAAGAATCCAGTGTTGTCCTAGGAAATCCCGAGGGTACCGTGTGATTATACTATGGAATGCCACCCAGGCTCAAAGGGATCATAAAACTATTCATGCTAGAAACTTCCGTGTGAAACCACAATGCCATTATGGGCTCTGGCATAGTTGAGTATGTTGTGTGAGCTCTTTCAGTGGTGGACTAGCAGATGTAGGGGAAAGTAGGTGTACGGGTCCACCCGGGGTAAAGAGTAAATGCTTCTGAAAGACTGTGTCTCGGTCATCCTTTTCTTAAACACCATGCAGTGCGAGAAATCCAACGGTGGAGATCGAGTCTTGTGGGGAAAAGTGTGGAAACCTCTGCAGAGTGTACAAACTAATCATGATTAGCCGTGTTCCCGGTTATGGACATCTTGAGTATCTGGTACTTGAATTATTAGATTGATCTCATCACTCTAAGACTTAATTTGTTGGGTTAGTAAAGATGGTTTTAATTGGGATTGACTTGGAGGAACCTTCTCAATGATGTTTCAACTACCATGATAGTTTAAATAAAAGTTATTCCTTTGTTGTAGGAAAAAATTGGCTTTATGCAAAAACTTTAACCTTAGAGCTTCCACCAGCCATATATGCATGTCGTGTTAGCCTTTACTATGTTACTTGCTCTACTATGTTATCTTGCCAGCATATTCCATGTGCTGACCTGTCTCAGGCTGCAACATGTCATGTTATAGACTTTTGAGAAAAAGAGTAAGGTGCGCTAGGTCGTTTGTCATGCACTGAGCTATGCCGTTGGAGTTGATGGACTCACTTATCTTCCAAGCCTTCCGCTGTTATCGTGTTAGATGGCCTTATGCCATATTATTTTATAATAAGTTCTCTTTTGAGACATTTGATGTAATAAGTGTGTGATTGCCACTCTATTATAATTCCTTCAAGTACTGTGTGTGTCAGCATTACCGATCCAGGGATGACACAGAACACAGAGACTTCGGTCCATTCGGATCGTGGTCGCTACATGGACAAAGTGATGCTTGTTGAATCCCTTGGATACAATTGAATGTTAGTCTCTATGCTATGTGATCTAAACATGATTGTGATATTTGGAAAATATCATTGCCTTGTGCTTATGGAATCCGGCAAGTCTCTAGTCCTCTAAGGACATCGAAAAGGTGATCTGTATATGGTAGATTTCTCTGTAGGGCACAGCTCGCCGTTTTGATTCTCGCAAAAGCTTCAGAGTGCTGGCTTTGGCATCAAAGACTATTTCATGCAGGCATGAGGAACCTACACACTCTCGTCAAGAAGAAGCACGTCATAGGCATCGAGGTCGTCAAGTTCAAGCAAGATCATATGTGTGGTGCTTGCGAAGCTGGGAAGATGACTAGGGATATTTCCAAGTCTTTGGTGCTATGTGCTGGATCAAAGATCTGCATCACACTTCCAAATTTGCACTGAAAGCACATGAAGGTTTTATGCTTGGTTACAGTAGGATCGAAAGTATGTCTAGAGGGGGGGTGATTTGACTACTTGACCAAATAAGAACCTAGCCTTTTCCCAATTTTATGTCTTGGTAGATTTTAGCAATTATGCACAAGTCAAGCAATCAATCTACACATGCAATTCTAAGAGTATAGCAGCGGAATGTAAAGCAATTGCATATGAAGGTAAAGGGAGGGGTTTCGAGAGTGCAAACACAAATGTAGACACAAATGTTTTTGTCGTGGTTCCGATAGGTGGTGGTATCGTACATCCACGTTGATGGAGACTTCAACCCACGAAGGGTAATGGCTGCGCGAGTCCACGGAGGGCTCCACCCATGAAGGGTCCACGAAGAAGCAACCTTGTCTATCCCACCATGGCCATCGCCCATGAAGGACTTGCCTCACTAGGGTAGATCTTCACGAAGTAGGCGATCTCCTTGCCCGTACAAACTCCTTGGTTCAACTACACAATCTTGACAGAGGCTCCCAAGTGACACCTAACCAATCTAGGAGACACCACTCTCCAAAAGGTAATAGACGGTGTGTTGATGATGAACTCCTTGCTTTTGTGCTTCAAATGGATTTGGTAGAAAGATCATTTGAGTGGAAAGTAGCTTGGGGAAGGCTAGAGATCAAGATTCGTATGGTAGGATTGGAATATCTTGGTCTCAACACATGAGTAGGTGGTTCTCTCTCAGAACAATGAGTAATGGAAGTGTAGGTATGTTTGGATGGCTCTCTCTTCGAATGAAGAGTGGGTGGAGGGGTATATATAGCCTTTACACACAATTTACCAAACTCGATGGGACCAAATCATGAAACTCGGTCAGACCGATTTAGTTCATAATGTGATCGTTAGGCATTTCGGTGGGACCGATATGATCAACTCGGTAGAACCGATTTCATTAGGGTTAGGGCATAACGTAATCTTGGTGAGACCGATTACACAAACTCGGTAGGACCAATTCTGGTAATAAGCTAACCAGAGAGTTTTTCAGGCAAACTTGGTGGGACCGATTCGCTCGTTTCGGTTGGACAGAAACGTTATGAAGGGGAAACAGAGAGTTTGCATTGCGAACTCGGTGGGACCGATCACTCATCTCGGTTAGACCAAAACATTACGTAGGGAAGCAGAGAGTTTGAAATCCCATCTCAGTGATACTGAGATCCCTATCGGTGAGACCGAAGTGACTAGGGCTTGTGGCAGTGGCTATTTCAACGGAACTCTGTGGCGCCAGATATGAAGTTTCGGTGGGACCGAGTTTGACTTTTGGTTTGGAACATATGTGGATGTAAGAAAGTGGTTGAGGGTTTTGGAGCATATCACTAAGCATTTTGAGCAAGAAACCCATTAAGCAACACCTCATCCCCTTTAAATAGTATTGGCTTTCCTATGGACTCAATGTTATCTTGGATCACTAAAATAGAAAATGTATAGTCTTGAGCTTGAGCCAATATACGTCCTTAGCATTTGGAGGGGTCCACATTTCTAATCCATGCCATGCCAATCATTGAACTTTCCTGAAATATTTATCTTGAGATAGCATTAGTTCAATGAGCTATATGTTGTTAGTAATTACCAAAACCACCTAGGGATAGTTGCACTTTCAATCTCCCCCTTTTTGGTAATTGATGAAAAAATATAGATCAAAGCTTAGACAAATGATAATAAGATTTAAATACATCGTCGCTTTGAGAAGTATGTGATACGCAAGAGCTCCCCCTAAATTTGTGTATTATTTAATATTTTCTTTTCAATGCAAATACACAATCGATTAGGATCATGGGTTACTCTTCCATGTCACATACATCTTGGTGGAGGACTCAAACTGATATAAACTAAAAGCATGCACTCATCACCAAGCAAAGTGAATGATCATATAGGGATATGAAATATAATATCATTCAAGCAAGCATTAAAGTAGCATATGATCAATGACATGATCAAACAAGTATCTCACACACATAACGTAAGGTATCAAGCAAACACATAAATGTATCAACCAAATAGCAAGAGACCAAGAAGCAAAAACACTCTCTCTTGAAGCCAATGTTCTATACATATTTCTTCCCCTTTGGCAACAAGTTACCAAAAAGTTCAAATATGCATAGTGCTATGCGTCTCTCAGGCTTGGTCTTCGGGAGGCGGTGTAGAGAGAACTCCAAGGACGAAGGCATCAATTGATGTCGTTGGAGCTGGTGGAGTGGCAACTGGAGGTGGCACTGAAGTTGTAGCTGCTGGTGCTGATGAAGTAGCTCTAGTGTCAGGTATGTGCACTGCAGCAGATCTGTGACCTCTAGGCACTCTCTGAAAGGCATCTGTGGTAGCCTGCCCTTTCCTCTCCTCTCCATCCTCCTGGAGCTGCTCAACTGCAGTCTGTATCTCAGTCACCTTCAGATCATGATCATAGAACTTTGTTTCAATGATCCTCTCCAAGCTCTCCTGATTTTGAGTCAGGGTGGCGAAGCCCTTCTCAATCCTCAAAGTTGCTTGAATCAAATATGCCATTTGATCTTGTTTTGAATTGAGGGACACTTGAGATTCCTTTTCAACACTTGGCATCTTTGCTGCTTTCTCAACTCTAGCTTTGGCTCTTTTGTCTTGTGCTTGCACTGATGAAGGTTCATTCTCATCCATCGCAACTGTGTTGTCCTCAAATTCAGGATGTATGGGTAGATGCTCCTTGTCTAACAAGTATGTGCATATGCCCATCTTGGAGTTGATGAGCTCCTGAATGTGTGGAGCATACCCACATGATCTGTTCTGGTCTGCAACAGTCCTCTTGATTGTTTCAACAATCAGGCACATCACTTTGAAATTTTGAGGGACATAAAAAATGTGCACCAATTTGATTGAATGGCCTCTGATCATCTTGTGATCTCCAGATTTGGGCAACAATGTATGCGTCAATATAGTGCTGATTGTAGCTAGACCAGACAACAAGTAATGAACAGATCCAAACTTGTGTGTTTCCAATGCTTGGTCTGGGTTCTCTTTGTACATGTTAGCCATAGAGTTGTGGTCTTTCTTCTTCTTGGCATAGATATCCAAGTCATCCTCATGCTCTTCAGGGGCTTTTATCAACTTGGACCACTCATCAACAGTTAACTGGTACCTTTTACCTTCAGACATCCATACAATTCTACCATCTGGATAGAAATGAGCTGTGGAGTAGAATTGCATGATGAGTTCATCATTTCATTTTGTGAGTGTAATGCCCAGGATGGGACTATATCTCCTACGTGTCGAGGCACGACTTAGAGATATAAGCCCATGCTTGAATGATCGCAAGTTTGGTACCTTTGCACATCTCATGTAAAAATGGGGATGGAAAACTGAAAAGATAGTTGGCTTACACTCGCCACGTCACACAAATTCATTACATATTCAAACATCATACAATTAAACATCACAGCCCATCTAAGGGTAAAGATCCAAATGACAAGATACCAAACATAACTTAAACCACAGGTCTAGATCGAATCCGAGTAGAAGAACCAGTACTGATCAGACGGATAGTTCACGTAGTAACGGCTACGCTCCTCGTCGTACTCCCAGTCTAGCTCAGTGCCATCACCAGTGTAGCTCACCATCGTACCTGCATCTGGTGTGTTGAAGTAACTGTGAGCCACAGAGGACTCAGCAATCCCGTTCCCGGGTAACACGACTATTTAAGCCTTGGGTGTGGAACAAGGCTGAAGAAAGAATAAGAGTCTGCAACAACACTAGCCTAGCTTACGTAAAAGAGAGCGAGAAGAGAAGGTGCCTCGGTCGAGAGATGATCACTAAGTGATCCTAAACTAATCAAGTCAAACATAACCCCACCGTGTTCATCTCCTGAAACCCCTTTCGGAAAATGACAGTCACGGTACTCACGCTGGTAGTGTATTGGAACATGGTGTCAAGTTTTCTACAACTGGATATTAACAAGCTCCCATCTGCCAGATAACCGCGGGCACGGCTTTCGAAAGTTCAAAACCCACGATCCGCGGAGTCGCAACTCCAAGGTGGGAAGGCCCGAGTATTCTCGGAATCCCGTGCTCAAGATACTCCGAACTAAGGTAAGGCTAATCCAGCAAATCCTCCCGGCGTGTCGACACCCTGACAATAGCCGCACGTATCTAGTCTCAGGCCACGACCGGATGGACGAAGCTACGGGTTTTTACCAAACCTCGAGTTTCCTCGTGGTGGCCCCGCAGGCTCCCCGTTTCGGACCAACACTCATGTGGAGAACTGGCCCGGGGTTGTTGATTAAGAAAGAGGGTTAATTACTCCCTATGCAAGTTTATTTAGTTATTAGGCAAATAGTACCAATGTTGGGACTTGCTGGAAAAGACTTAGCACTTAGCGGTTTATCGAGGGGCCCCCATAACCCCAACCGTGTGAGGAACGCATAATCAAGGAACATAATACCGGTTTATATGGTTCCTAGCGGCATGAGTGGAACAAAACACCAAGCAAAAGGCTTAGCCTTCCACCCATTTCCAATATATAGATGAGTTCATTTAAGCATTTATATAGTGTGATATAACCCCACATAACTTCAACATGAAGCAAGCATCTTCAATCTTCACCTGCAACTAGCAATGCTATAAGAGGGGCTGAGCGAAGCCTACGTATAGCCAATCAAAGGTTTGCATAGGTAGGGTGGTTAAACATGAACATGGTTACAATAGGAGGCTGATAGGAAAAACATGGGCATCGAGGCAAAACTATAGATCGAGACTTCTAGCAATAGGCAAAGATAGTAATGTTATCGGGGTTCAGTCATCTTGCCTGAAGAGTTGTCGATAGGATCATAAGAGGGGTCCTCGTTCTCAACCTCGGTAGTAACCTCGTGCTCGTACTCGTACTCAGCTTCCGGCTCTACTCAACACAAACACACAAGGCACAAATCAACAAGATGCAATGCGCACACAAAATATGCTGGATGCATGACTGATGCACTATGGGAGCACAAGGAGCATGACAATATGCGATCAAGCAAAATGCTTCAAAACATGTTAATAATAGGATATTATGAATCTACATGAAAAATCTCACAAGTTTAATATAGGACATGCTCCAATCGGAGTTACGGGCTAAAAGTTACACACAAAACAATAGACATGCGAAAGCTGAAAATTACAGCCACAGAGCAACTTTGGAGCAATAGATAAATAAGCTACAGCACTCAAACATCATGGCAATGAGCATGGACATAAACTAGACATATCCTACAGCAAATAAGTCCATTGGAGCATCCCCAAAGGAGCCATGGATCAATAGCAACAAGCTATGACATTTTGAACTTGATAACAAAATCCTGACAGCAGTATTTTATTGCAACTTGGGAGCAAAGGTTAAATATGCTACAGCCACTCAAATAATCATCTGAGAGCATGAATGGATAGCCAACAATATATACTACAAGGAATCATCAAGAGTCACCCCAAAACAATCATGGGTTGACCTAGAACAGCAAGAAAACATGGCATCTGGAAATTTCAGATTCCAGACTTAGTGAAATTTCACTAAGTGTTAAAACAGCAGTTTCATCATGGCATCTATGAGAGCAAGTTTAAGTCACCTCAAAACTAAACATGGCAAGTGGTAAGCACCACAACAAAGTACACATGATGGTGAATCCAAAACCTATAAGCATGCATCATGGGGACAAACACAACGATAGCAATGAGCTCCTCTACGAGGCATTTCATAACAAGTTTAACAACTTAACAGCCACATAGCACTTTGCAGCGGTCATAAACATGGCAAGATTAATTCTATCATGCAAGCCTAAGCAATCAACATGTAGAGCATGACAAGACGAACACGTGGACATGTCTTTTGCATCATTTGGATAAACATGCAAAAAGTTATCACATTGCAAAGATGGCATGAAAACATCTACTAATAGCAGTTTTTAACAAGATGCACTCTTGCAACAGATTTTTAATCATCTAGATGATCTCAAATAGGCATGGCATAATGGAACAAAAAAGTAGTACATGTCTCCACGAACAATTTGACATATCATTCACTCAAATCGGAGCTACGCACAAAAAAGTTATCCACGTTTGAAAATAGCATCAGACAGGTAAAAAAATTTAGGGACTTAGTGGATTTTGGAACAACCTTGGGGTCAACGGATAAGTCAACCGGATCTGACGCGGATCGGGCCCGATCGGACTACCGGGCGAAGCGGGCTGGCAGATCCGGGCCGTCACGAAGCGGATCGGACCCGGCGGATAACGGGCTTGACCCGTTAGGGCGCTGAGCCGATCGGATCGGGGAGGAACTCCTCCCGATCGCGCCGAGGGGCGGCGGCCTGCTCGATGGCGCGTGGAGGCTGGCTCGATGGCACGGGGTGGGCCGGCCCGCAGAGCGGCGAGCGCTGGGCCAGGCGCCGGCCTCGGCTGGCGGAGGGAGCCGGCCCAGGCGCTGGATGGGCCCTAGGGTTCGGCGGGAGAGGCCCAGGCGGGGCGCTCGTCTGGATCGGGACGAGGCGCTCGGCTGCCCTCGAACCAGCGGCGGCGGCGCTCGTTGAGCGGCAGGGCGGCGGCGGTCTGGGAGATGGGGAGGCGGTGCCGGCGGTTGGTGGCCCGGCCGGCGAGGTGGCGGCGCCGGCCGGCGGCGGAGGCGGAGGAAGAGCCCGGCAGAGGTGACAAGGTGGTGGTGCGGCTGTGAGGTGGCCGGCGGGATCTCCGGCGAGGTGGCGTGGCGCTCCGGCGAGCTCCTGCCGGAGTGGAGGAAGAAGGCTCGGGGTAGGAGAAGAAGGGGGCTAGGGTTTCCTTATTTTGGGGCAAAAATTGAGGAACGTGGACAAATATATAGGCACAAGGAGCTAGGGTTGTCCAAATGGGGTGTGGTTTTCGGCCACGCGATCAGAATTGGATGGCCTAGATGAAGGGAGGGGTTTGGGTTGGTTTGGTGGGCTGATGGAGGGGTGTCTTGGGCCTCAAAGTGGAGGCACTTTGAGCCCACGAGAATAACTGTTGGAGCACCAAACGAACTCCAAACGCGACGAGATTTGACAGGCGGGTTACACACACCAAAAAAACAACACACGACAAGTCTCGCGCCAAACCGGTAACGTTACACGGCCAAACACCAAAGTAGGCCTCGGGGACGCCACGGACACGTGAGGGAGCTCCGGAACGCGAAATGGACAACGGGAAGGAACGCGTGGGACCGGATGCAAACGACAACACAAATGCAATGCGATGCACATGACTACATGCTATGAATATATGCCACACACGCACACGACAAAAGAACAAAAACCCGAAAGACAAAGAACCCGAAATGGAATTCATGAAGCCAGAGATATTATATATTGCCCAAACGGGAAAGTATTACATCCGGGGCATTACAGTGAGCTTCTGACCCACAAACTTGTCAACACCACATGATTTGAAATTTCATGTACACTTGGAAAATGATATTCATTTTCCTTGATGTATTCCAAATCAACCCATCTCATGTCACATACCATTGGCTTCTTGTCAAGCAGAATGGTCTCATAGAAATCCTGCTGCTCTCTGGTGTGGAACCTATAATCCACAACAGTCCTTCTCCTCACGCATATGGATCAGATTTTCTCTATCTTCTGAGACCTGCATCCTTCCTCAACTTCATGTCCTCAGCAACAATATGATTATCATCATGATCAGGGATCTTGGGATTCAATTTTCTGAGCACTTGGACCTCAGCATCTTCATCAATCTCAGGTACTAGGGCCTTGTTCTTTTCTGAAGCTGGAATGTTCCTTGTGCTTCTCTAGGTTGCAGACTTGGTGGCTTGAGCAGCAGCTTTGGGGGCAGTCTTGGGCTTTGAAGGAGCAGCCCCTGACTTAATGGCATCCCCCATCAACTACTGAGATTTAGGTGCTGGTGCAACATCCTCTTCTTCCTCTGCTGCTTCATCATCATCATCATCTCTCACGGATGGCTTGCCAATCACTCTGGCTGTGGTTTTCCTAGCTCTCTTCTTTGTTCTTGCTGGCTCATCATCTCTGGTTTCAAGATTGAACACCATTGTTTCTTGAGTTGATACTCCGGCCATTGACATTGGAGCACTTTTGGCAGGGGCCTTCTTGTTCAAACTTGGCTTGGTTGAAGCAGTTGTGCCATATTCCTTCCTAGCAACTTTCTTCTTTGAGGTGGCCTCATCATTCACGAAATCCACATCCTCACTGTCAGAAGTTTTCTTCTTCCTTGACTTGGTAGCAACCTTTTGAAGATTACTTGGAGTGCTCCTGCTACCCTGATCAGAACTGCTAGAGGGACTAGTGCCCTCACTCATGTTTACTTGCTCCTCAGACCTGTTCTGGCTGTCACTTTGATCAGACATTGTTGACACTGCAAACTGAAAGCTGACCCTGTGAATATATCTAGATGAGATAGAGTGGATAAGCATCACAAAGTGCAGAGTTTTTGCAAAACAAATGACTCAAAAACTTAGTTTTAGTTCTCCAAAGAAAGCATTTCGGAGCTACCGATTTGTTAAACTCGGTGATACGGAAGCAATTTTGGAACCTAAACTAGTGAACTCGGTTAGACCGAGTCACAGTTTGGTGGCACTGAGATTGCTAGGGTTTCACAGAGAGTCGAACTCGGTCACACCGATTTGCAGTTTTTGGTCAAACCGAAAATCGCATGTGCAATGGCCTAAGCCAAATTGGTGAGACCAATTTCTACAACTCGGTCGGTCCGAGATGAGTTCGGCGGAGACCTAACCCTAAATTTTCGAATCAAAAGTAATCTATACAGAGTTTCTGCTGGACATGATGATTTCAATCGTGGCAAGAATCATGGCAATATCTTTGTGCTTACACTACTAGGAAAAGGGCTGCTAGTGGCGCACCTGTTTTCGCTACTAATGGCGCACTACAGGTGCGCCACTAGCACCACGCC
Organism: Secale cereale; assembly: GCA_902687465.1. Lineage (NCBI taxonomy): Eukaryota > Viridiplantae > Streptophyta > Magnoliopsida > Poales > Poaceae > Secale > Secale cereale. The sequence continues at coordinate 518,084,536 of LR738710.1, forward strand.
ATTAGATTTTTTCACTAATGGCGCATCACCGGTGCGCCATTAGTATCTGGTATACTAATGACGCATCACTGGATTTTTTTTTCAATTTTTTGTTTATTTTTTTTTCAGAATTTTTTTTTCAAAAAAAAATTATTTTTTTTTCATTTTTTTTTCTTAATCTCAGGTCACTATGGCTTAATCTCGGGTCAATATGATTAATCTCAAGTCAAATCGCACTCTATGGTCAAACTTCCCGAAAGGTCACCCATCCTCACGCTACTCCAGCCCGAGCACGATTAACTTCACAGTTCTATCCAACCCCAGCACCAGCTCACTTCACAGGCACTTGTTGATATATCTATCATATCAATCCTATTAAACCTTCTTGATGTCTAGGACTTTGTTCATGTTCATGAGTATGATGAAATTTTGAAAAAATATTTCAAACTTCCCGGTCATATTACGTATCATATTTTGAAAAAAAATCGATTTTTTTTCGAAACCAATTTTTTTCTGTTACTAGTGGCGCACCTAGCAAACGGTGCGCCACCAGTAAGTTTGAATTTTTTTGCCTTTAGATCTTAAAAGCCCCGTAACTTTTTTCTGTTAGGTTTTTGGGGATTTTGAAAATGTTTAACGGGGTTCCCCTAGTTAAATTCGGATGTAACTTTTCGTGTAGATGATTTTTCATATAAAAAACTTTTTAATCCGAGTTCGTATGCAAAAGTTATGCCCATTTTACAAATTCCAGAGATATTTTGCAAATAAAGTCGAAATTCATATTTGTAAATTTTCCCAACAAGTAGACCACATATCACATGGGAAACTTATTTTCTTTTATTTTTTGACATTTCCATCATTTTCTTTTATTTTTTTAAACTGAAAAGGCGGTCCAT
>LR738710.1:518085469-518121843 GCA_902687465.1 Secale cereale
AGTAATGGCGCACCATGGGAGTGGTGCACCATTACTAGTTCAAGTAGTCATGGCGCACCACACACACGGTGCGCCATTACTAGTTTTGAAAAAAAAATAAAAAAAAATTGAAACAAAATTTGGAAAAAAATTTACTAGTGGCGCACCGTGGATGTGGTGCGCCATTACTAGTTTAACTAGTAATGGCGTACTATCCACTGGTGCGCCATTATTAGTTTTGAAAAAAAAATGAAGAAAAAAATTTAAAAAAAAATTGAAAAAAAAAGACTAGTGGCGCACCGTGGATGTGGTGTGCCATTACTAGTTTAACTAGTAATGGCGCACTATCCACTGGTGCGCCATTAGTAGTTTTGAAAAAAATAAAAAAAATTGTTACTAATGGCACACCGTGGATGTGGTGCCCCATTAGTATTTGGACACTAATGGTGCACCAACACATGGTGCGCCATTAGTATATAGTAATGGCGCACCACATGTCTGGTGCGCCATTAGTGGACATATCATCTATAGCCCTTTTCCTAGTAGTGTTAGAATCGGAGATAGGGATTGCACAGAGATCGTGCTCATACCCTAACTTGGCGGCGAGCTCGCTACGGCGGCAACAGCAGGGCAGAATCCCGTTGAGGGCGGTGGAGACTAGCGACGGGAGGTCGCTGGCGGCGTGAAGATGATCCGGAGACCCGAGACGGCAGAGCAGGTTACGCGTGGGCGAGAAGTTTTGGAAAGTTTTCCAAATTTTGACCCGACGATATATATAACCTGACCCTGTCGATGTGACCAAGTGGAACAACTCAGTGGCACCGAGATGCAAAACTACTAGCAGTTACTGCAACTCGGTGTGACCGGATAGTTCTAATCGGTTGCACCAAGATTGAAAACCTAGATCAACTCACTGAACTCGTTATGACCAAAAAGGGTGAATCGGTCAGACCGAAATACACAAAGAGGTTTTGGAAGTTTAAGTCTATGACAAATCGGGGACTCCGAGTGCGCCTCACACAGAGTGGTTTGAATCTGACTTGATCAAACTTTGTGATGTAGCATGAATAGAGTTTGAGACGAGAAAAGCATAGATAGCTAGAGGGGGTTCTTAGGCATTTTTGTCCATCCGTTTGGCAAAAGAGAAAGAGCCAAACAATCAAAGCAACAAATGGATGTCCTCAAATGAGAAAAATATGCATTCAACATGCTGACACAATAAGATAGCAAATGAAACATGTGGAAAAGCATGCACAACCATTCTAGCATCTATCAAGCAATTGGCGATGACTAGGTCATCTATATATGAGTATATTGACTTAGGAGTCAAATGAGAACATTTGATCATAGGTCATACTCAGCGTTTAAGCACAAATAGGGTTACCACTTTTACATAAAGCATTGTTGTGTTCACATCATTAGAGTTGCTTTAGCTCAATTGATTAGAGTAAAGCTCCCCCTAGATGTGATATCCCCCCTAGGAGGGATGAACTAACCTTGGGTTTTGTCGATGATGACTTCATGTAGTTGTTGAAGATGTAGATGCTCAATGTTGATGTAGATCATTTAGAGCAATCCATTGGAGTGAGTTGCACTTTCAATACCTACACGGGTTAGTCCCACAAGGAACAAAGAAATATATCCATAGACATAGAGTGAATTGCACACAAGATGATGTCCATGAAAGCATTAGGTTACCTTGTCCCTTGTCTTACCAACTAGAGGGTTTGTGACTCCTTGAACTAGTGCAAGATATGGAAGTTGTTTGCACTTGTCCTCTCCAAAATGATATGAGTGAAGTATTTTGGAGGAGTCACCCTCAAGAACTCTCTAGTTCTTCTTCTCCGGGATCCACACCATCTTGATGGGAATCCTTGGAGTTGTAGTCGTACTTGATGAAGTGGAACTTGATGTAGTCTTGGGAACCCACTTGACCAAGGCCTTGGGAGCTTCTTCAAATGCATCAATCTCCTCTTGAAGCTTGTCCTTGCCCTTTTGCTTGTGGTCTAGTGGTGGAAGATCATATTGAGCTTGAGTTCCTTGGAAAGAAGTAGGATCATACTTCTCTTGTTGAGGAACAAACTTCGTCTTGGGGTACTGATCTTCTTCCCACTCAACTCCATTGGCAATTAACTTTCTTTCAAAACCAACACCTTGATTATTCCTGTGACTTCCTTGCGTGCCTACAATCTCCTCAAATTGCTTACTCCGGGCAAGGCTCCTGTAAACACCTTTCTCTATAATTCCCTTGAATAGGTTATTTTCTCGCTCAAGTGTAACTTGGCTAAGAGAATCATTAGTGGAATCAAGAGAACTACTAGAAGCAACAATATTGGATTTAGCATGATTGTTGTTACTACTAGAGGAAGAATCTTTCTTGTTCTTGTTGCTAGATTTTACTTGTGGAATGTAAGTAGACAAGAGTAAATGTTTGGCAATGTAAGAAGAACTTTTCTTGCGAAGATCATCATTGATTGCTTTTAAGAACTCATGCTCTTGCTCAAGGTTGAGCTTTTCAAAGTGTAAGTTCTCATGAGTCTTTAGAAGTTCTCGATGATCCTATAAGGTAGTTTCATGAGCTAACTTGAGAGTGTTTAATTCTTTAGTTAGACGCTCAATCTTCTCCTTATCATTGTCATTCGTTTTATCTTGATTAGCATGATTAATAGTAATCTCATCATAGTTTTCATCATAGGTTTCATCACTATAGCTACCAACAAGTAAATCATCATCTAATGGCAAGTCATGTTCATCACTATTGAAATCAAGATACTCGTGGTGTGATACCTTAGGACCTTTAGCCATGAAGCATCTTCCAATTCCTTCATTTGGTGAGTCAAATATGTATTAGGAGTTGTTTGACACAAGAGCAATTCCGGCAACACCTTCATCTTGAGTATCTTCGGAGTCGGAGTAGTAGCTTCTCTCGGAGTGGTCATCGGAGTCGGAACCGGATACCCATTCACCAACATGAGCTTGCTGTCTTCGTCTTGTATAGCTCCTTCATGATTTGTCCGTCCTTTCCGAAATCTTGCTTCTACGAGAGGGTCTTCGTTCATAACGATCATCTCTACTCCTCTCTCTTGGTGATGATTCTTCTCATCTACTTATCATTTTAGGTGAGTCTTCTCTTCTTTTGTGGGGAGCCGTACACTCATTGGAGTACTGTCCGGGTCTTCGACAATTGTAGCAATTCCGGTCACGACTAAAAGATATTTTGTCATTGTAGGACCTTGACTTGGAACTTCTCTCTTTGCTTCTATTCTTGTAGAACTTGTTGAAGTTCTTCACCATTAAGCTCAATTATTCATTGAAGACTTGTTTCTCACTTGATGATGTAGGAGTATCACATGAGGCCTTGTAAGCACCGCTAGACTAGCTGTGAAGCTCTTCTTTATCCTTGAGTGACATATCATGAGCAACAATTCATTCAATGACTTCTGTTGGCTTGAGATCTTTGTAGTTGGGCATCATTTGGATCAATGTGCACACGATATCATATTTTCCATCCAAGGCTCTTAGGATCTTCTTGATGATGAATCTATCGGTCATTTCTTCGCTTCCTAAGCCGGCAATCTCATTTGTGATGAGAGCAAGCCTAGAGTACATTTCAGCGACACCTTCACCATCCTTCATCTTGAACTTGTCAAGTTGACTTTGAAGCACATCCAACTTGGATTCCTTGACGGAGTCGGTACCTTCATGCATATGAATCAAAGTATCCCAAATTTCCTTTGCATTCTCAAGATGGTTGATTTTGTTGAATTCTTTGGGGCACAATCCGTTGAAGAGGATATCGCAAGCTTGAGCATTGTCTTGCAACATCTTTAATTCTTCTGCGGATGCTTCATGATTCGGTTCCTTCCCATCGAAGAATTCACCTTGCAAACCAATACACACAATAGCCCTAACGGCGGGGTTATGTCCAAGAATATGCATTTTCATCTTATGCTTCCAACTAGAAAAATTAGTACCATCAAAGTAAGGACCTCTATGGCGGTAATTTCCCTCGCTAGACGCCATACTCTCCTAGGTTGTGAAACCAAGGTTATGATCGCCAAAGCTATGGAAATCAAGGAAAATGGAGACGAAAGCTCTGATACCACTTGTAGGATCGAAAGTATGTCTAGAGGGGGGTGATTAGACTACTTGACCAAATAAAAACCTAGCCTTTTCCCAATTTTAAGTCTTGGTAGATTTAAGCAATTATGCATAAGTCAAGCAATCAACCTACACATGCAATTCTAAGAGTATAGCAGCGGACTGTAAAGCAATTGCATATGAAGGTAAAGGGAGGGGTTTGGAGAGTGCAAACGCAATGGTAGACACGGATGTTTTTGTCGTGGTTCCGATAGGTGGTGCTATCGTACATCTACGTTGATGGAGACTTCAACCCACGAAGGGTAACGGTTGTGCGACTCCACGGAGGGCTCCACCCAGGAAGGGTCCATGCAAAAGCAACCTTGTCTATCCTACCATGTCCATCGCCGACAAAGGACTTGCCTCACTAGGGTAGATCTTCGCGAAGTAGGCGATCTCCTTGCCCATACAAATTCCTTGGTTCAACTCCACAATCTGGACGGAGGCTCCCAAGTGAAACCTAACCAATCTAGGAGACACAACTCTCCAAAAGGTAATAGACGGTGCGTTGATGATGAACTCCTTGCTCTTGTGCTTCAAATGATAGTCTCCCCAACACTCAACTCTCTTTCATAGGATTGGATTTGGTAGAAAGATGATTTGAGTGGAAAGCAACTTGGCGAAGGCTAGAGATCAAGATTCATATGGTAGGATTGGAATATCTTGGTCTCAACACATGAGTAGGTGGTTCTCTCTCAGAAAAATGAGTAATGGAAGTGTAGGTATGTTCTGATGACTCTCTCTTCGAATGAAGAGTGGGTGGAGGGGTATATATAGCCTCCGCACAAAATCTAACCATTACACACAATTTACCAAACTCGGTGGGACCGAATCATGAAACTCGGTCAGACCGATTTAGTTCATAATGTGACCGTTAGGCATTTCAGTGGGATCAATATGATCAACTCGGTGGAACCGATTTCATTAGGGTTAGGGCATAACGTAATCTCGGTGAGACCAATTACACAAACTCGGTAGGACCGGTTTGGGTAATAAGCTAACCAGAGAGTTGGTCAGGCAAACTCGGTGGGACCAATTCGCTCGTTTTGGCTGGACCGAAACGTTACGAAGGGGAAACAGAGAGTTTGCATTGCGAACCCGGTGGGACCGATCGCTCATCTCGATTATATTGAAACGTTATGAAGGGAAACATAGAGTTTGCAATCCTATGCTGGTGAGACCGAGATCCCTATCGGTGAGACCGACGTGACTAGGGTTTGTGGCAGTTGCTATGTCAACTGAACTCGGTGGCGCCGGATAGAAAGTTTCGGTGGGACCGAGTTTGAATTTTGGTTTGGGACATATGTGGATGTGAGAAAGTGGTTGAGGGTTTTGGAGCATATAACTAAGCATTTTGAGCAACAAACCCATTAAGCAACACCCCATCCCCTTTTAATAGTATTGGCTTTCCTATGGATTCAATGTGATCTTGGATCACTAAAATAGAAAATGTAGAGTCTTGAGCTTCAGCCAATATGTGTCCTTAGCATTTTGAGGGGTCCACATTTCTAATCCATGCCATGCCAATCATTGAACTTTCCTGAAATATTTATCTTGAGATAGCATTCGTTCAATGAGATATATGTTGTTAGTAATTACCAAAAACACCTAGGGATAGTTGCACTTTCAGTTATGGAAAGGATTCACACACCTACCGGGTCTTCAATCTCTTTCACTATAAAGTGGTTGAAACCGTAGATGTGTCGCTCGATGAATCTAACGGCTCGCAAAGGGAGCACCTGTCAAATGTGCTACATTTAGTTTCTTCCAGTGAATCTATAAAACAAATGGGTACAGGAGAAATTATACCCACCGAGGAATCAACTAACGACAATGCTCAGCCCGAAGCCAATTTTGAACAAGAAGATGATCAACAACATGAGAAAAGTCTTCGCCCAGTTCATCCTCAGGTAGCTAATGAAGTCCAAGTTGAAAAGATTATTGATAGCCTCAATGCAACTGGTCCACTTACTCGCTCAAAAGCATTTGTTTCAATATCTGAACCCAATTAAGTTGAGGAAGCCTTTATGGAACCTGAATGGATTCAAGCAATGCAAGAAGAACTTCAATAGTTTGAGATGAATAATGTATGGGAGCTTGTTGATCCACGGAAGCATAACATCATTGGAACCAAATGGATCTATCACAACAAATAAGATGAGCATGGTCAAGTTGTGAGAAACAAGGCCCGTCTCGTTGCTCAAGGCTATTCTCAAATAGAAGGAATTTACTTTGATGAAACCTTTGCTCCTATAGCTAGGCTTGAAGCCATTCCCATACTGCTAGCCTACGCCAACCATCATAACATATTTCTGTATCAAATGGATGTGAAGAGTGCCTTTATGAATGGGAAAATTGAAGAAGAAGTGTATGTTGCACAACCTCCAGGCTTTGAAGACCCAAAGCGTCCTGACATGGTTTACAAGCTCAACAAGGCAATGTATGGCCTCAAACAAGCTCATCGTGCATGGTATGACACACTCAAAGACTTCTTGAAGAGCAAAGGCTTCAAAGCTGGATCACTGGATCCCACACTCTTCACGAAGACATATGATGGAGAACTGTTCGTATGCCAAATCTGTGTGGATCACATTATCTTCGGACGCACTAACAAAAGATACAGTGATGAGTTTGGATACATGATGCAAGAACAATATCAGATGTCCATGATGGGTGAGCTGAAGTTCTTCATTGGTCTCCAAATTCATTAACAGAAGAATGGCATCTTCATATATCAAGAGAAATACCTCAAAGATTGCGTGAAGAAGTCTGGAATGCAAGATTGCAAAGCGTACACGACGCCAATGCCAACCAAAGGTCAATTGGGCTCCGACGACAATGGTAAATAGTTCGATCAAAAGGTATACCACTCCATGATTGGTTCTTTACTCTACTTATGTGCATCTAGGCCTGATATAATGCTTAGCGTTTGCATGTATGCCCGATTCCAAGCGGCACCAAAGGAATCACATCACCTCGCTGTGAAGCGAATTCTTCGATACTTGGCTCACACCCCCACACTAGGATTATGGTATACCAAGGGCTCTATATTTGATCTTGTTGGAATCTCATATGCTGACTATGCTGGTGAAAAAGTTGATTGCAAGTCCACATCAGGCACATGTGAAAGTGGAAGTTATCGACTAGAGGGGGGTGAATAGGTGTTTTTTTACGAAAGTCTTCCAAAAATGATTTATTTTCAAGACAGACAGATGAAATGAACCTATATGATAAGAAGCAGATGATAAACGTTTCCAGGCACACAATAGTCAAGTAAGCATCATGAAGATAACACGAATGCTATTGATAGCTAGATAACACGGATCGAGATGGAAGATATAAATCAAGCTAAACAGGGGACAGTCTTCACACAGTGAAGTCAAACATATCAGAGAAACAAGCAATGACTTCACGAAGACAGACCGAAATGTAAAGGAGTTGGAAGATAGAACCGGTAGCTTGGAGACGCGGGGGATTTGGTAGACCAGTTCTAGTTGCTGTGACAACTGTACATCTGGTTAGGGAGGCTGAGATCGAACTCTGAAGACCGAGTCTTCACCTTATTCCCCTTGAGCTAAGGACACCTAGTCCTCATCCAATCACTCTTGTAAGTCTTCAAGTAGACTTCCGAACCTTCACAGACTTCGTTCATTGGCGATCAACTATGACTCTTGGATTCTCAGAACGCGACTCCTAACCGGCTGGAGGATACACAGTCCTCAAGTGTAACAAGTCTTCTGGTCACACAAACAGAAAGACTTCAGTGATGCCTAACACTGTTTGGCTCTGGGTATTTTGGGCTTTGTCCTTGGAAGGATCTTTTCTCTAAAAGGCTTCGGAGGTGGGTTGCTCTCAAACGACAAAAGTCATGCACTAACTCTAAGGAGCCACCAATTTATGGTGTGGGGGGTGGGCTATTTATAGCCATGAGGCAACCCGACATGATATGTACGAAATGACCCTTGGTCACTATGGAACTAACACGTGTCCAACGATCGGATTATGAACACACGCGACAACTTTTCTTGAGCTCCAAGTAAAGCTGACTTATCCAGCTCTGGATAAGTTTTGCTCTCATTTGTCTTCGCTCGAAGACATAGGTGTTTTGGTTGAGCATCACTTCAGTCATCTGACAATGTTCACTTGGACCCCACTTAACAGTATGGTGGTTCCTATGACCCAAGAAAGAATAAAAATAACTACAAAAGAAACTATGTCTTCACATTCTACAGTCTTCAATGAATGTCTTCATAGGTCATTATCTTCACGTGAATATCTTCACGAGCCACCATTGTCTTCAATGTCTTCAAACATTTTTAGGGGTCATCTCTAGAAGGTAAACTGAATCAGTGAGGGACTATTACCTGTGTTATCCTGCAATTCTCACAAACACGTTAGTCCCTCAACCACGTTTGTCGTCAATACTCCAAAACCAACTAGGGGGCACTTGATGCACTTACAATCTCCCCCTTTTTGGTGATTGATGACAAATATGTTGAAGTTTTCAACGGGGATAAAATATGTGAAACTTGGGCAGCAAGAGGCATTAGTATTGGCCATGTAACATTTACAAGCTCGTCTGCTTGATTAAAGGCTTGGGCCATGGTGTGAGGCATAGGGGGAGGAACAATCACTTCACGGGTAGCAATGATTTTGCGCTGAACATTTTCTTCAGCCATGATAGTGTCATTGGCTTCATTATTCATCTGAGGGGCAGCCACATTTGCTTCACTTTCAGTGGCTCCAAGAAGAGGGGACGCATGCACAACAGAAACTTTAGGAGTGGGTTCTTGCATGATGGGCACTTCTTCTTCTTGTACAATAGCTTCTTGGGGAGGGGGAGTGACTTCACATGTTTCTTCCTTTTCTTCATCGGTTGATGCAGCCGGAATATCTTCAGCCGCCTTGGCTTCAGATTCAGGAGCTGACGCTGAAGGAATGGCATCAGGAAACACTGTGACGTGCCACTTAGCTTGAGTTTTGTACTTTGATACATCTCCAACGTATCTATAATTTTTGATTGTTCCATGCTATTATATTATCTATTTTGGATGTTTAATGGGCTTTATTATAAACTTTTATATTATTTTTGGGACTAACCTACTAACCCAAGGCCCAGTGCAAATTGATGTTTTTGCCTATTTCAGTGTTTCGCAGAAATGGAATATCAAACGGAGTCCAAATGGAATGAAACCTTCGGGAGAGTCGTCTTTGGATCAAATGCAACACAGAAGACTTAGAGTACACATCAGGAAAGAAACGAGGTAGCCACGAGGGGGAAGGGCGCGCCCAGGGAGGGTAGGCGCGCCCCCACCCTCGTGGGCCCCCGGTTGCTCCACCGACGTGCCTCTTCCTCCTATATATACTCATATACCCTGAAAACATCCGAGAGCACCACGAAACCCTATTTCCACCGCCGTAACCTTCTGTACCCGTGAGATCCCATCTCGGGGCCTGTTCCGGAGCTCCACCGAAGGGGGAATAGATCACGAAGGGCTTCTACATCAACACCATAGCCTCTTTGATGAGTTGTGAGTAATTTACCATAGACCTTTGGGTCCATAGTTATTAGCTAGATGGCTTCTTCACTCTCTTTGGATCTCAATACAAAGTTCTCCTCGATCTTCTTGGAGATCTATTCGATGTAATTCTTTTTGCGGTGTGATTGTCGAGATCTGATAAATTGTTGATTTATAATCAAGATTATCTATGAACAATATTTGGTTCTTCTCTGAATTCTTATATGTATGATTAGAATATCTTTACAAGTCTCTTCGAATTATCAGTTTGGTTTGGCCTACTAGATTGATCATTCTTGCAATGGGAGAAGTGCTTAGCTTTGGGTTCAATCTTGCGGTGTCCTTTCCTAGTGACATCAGGAGCAGTGAGGCACGTATTGTATTGTTTCCATCGAGGATAAAAAGATGGGGTTTATATCATATTGCATGATTTTATCGCTCTACATCATGTCATCTTACTTATGGCGTTACTCTGTTCTTATGAACTTAATACTCTAGATGCATGCTTTATAGCGGTCGATGTGTGGAGTAATAGTAGTAGATGCAGAATCGTTTCGATCTACTTGTCACGGACGTGATGCCTATATACATGATCATGCATAGATATTCTCATAACTATGCGCTTTTCTATCAATTCCTCGACACTAATTTGTTCAACCACCGTAGAAATATGCTATCTTGAGAGAAGCCACTAGTGAAACCTATGGCCCCCGGGACTATCCTCTATCATATCAATCTTCCATCAACTCTTTATCTTTACTTTACTTTTATTTTGCAATCTTTACTTTTCAATCTATACAACAAAAATACCAAAAATATTATCCTATTATCTCTATCAGATCTCACTTTTGCAAGTGGCCGAGAAGGGATAGACAACACCTTTATCGCGTTGGTTGCAAGGTTCTTATTTGGTTGTGCAGGTACGAGGAACTTGCATTTAGTCTCCTACTGGATTGATACCTTGGTTCTCAGAAACTGAGGGAAATACTTACGCTACTTTGCTGCATCACCCTTTCCTCTTGAAGGGAAAACCAATGCATGCTCAAGAGGTAGCAACTTCATCTTCAGGAATGCTGGACATGGAGGCTTGAGGCCTGAGACCTTTGCGAAGCCTTTGAAACTTGGGGGACGCTATTGGTGAAGCATTGCTCTACTCCATGTCTTCTTCTGGTGTTGTTGTGGAGGTCTCGAGTACCGGAGTGGTAACAGGAGATGGCGGAGTGCGAGGAGTGTCTTCATGTAAGGGGGTGTTTGGGGGTTGCTCTTCACAAACATCATCTTGAGCAATTAGCGTTATGGGACGACTAATGCTTATGAGATCACTGCTCATTTGAGCAAGTGACTGAGCAGGTTGGGGTTCAAGCTGAGGAAGGACTTCATCATCACCAACATTGTTATCATGACCAATGTCTTCAGCCACATGAGAATCAGTAGCTGGAATCTCTTCAGTCTGATGAGCCTTTGAGGTAGCAGGCTCATGGATAATGAGACGACGCTCACAGTTGGAGGAGGCAGGCAGGGCAACGGAAATGGGTTCAACAACCAGTGGTTCTGTGGAGGAGTCGTGAGGCTGATTTGAAGCCTTTGAAGTTTTTGTCTTCTGCTTCTTCTAGGAAAGAGCAGCATCAGGAGCATCAAGATGCTTGTGTTTCATGGCTTCAGCTTCAGCCTGCCTGGTCTTCTTTTGATTAGAAGCTACTGATGGGACCTTTGGCTTCGATCCAGTCATACTGACAGGGAATACGATGCTGGGTCTCTCCTGCCTTGGGGCTTTAGTATCTACAATAATAGGCTTCTTCTTCTTCTTTAGCTTCTTAGCGGCCAGCTTGGGGTCAATGCTTGGACGGCCAAGAGCTTTCCTCTTTACAGCTTCATTGTGGGCTTGAACTCATTTCTTAGCATAGTGCTTGAGATGTTCCCTAGAACCCCTTGCAACTTCATGGCGCTTGGCAAATTCAGCCTTGAGATATGTCATCATAGTCTTGAAGTTTTGAAATTCTTGAGCACTAAGGCTTGCCATATGCTTCTTGAACAGTGCATTCTCATGATCAATTTTGTTCTTCTACTCGATAACCTTCTGTGCAACAGTCGGTTCTTGAGTAATATATCCTTGAAAGGTCACATTCATATCAATGGGATGCTGAAGATCATCAAGTGAAAGAGATGTATCCTCAACCCGTTCATTGATGAAGTTGCTGATGATATCAGCGTCAAAGAGAGGCAAATCATTGAAGATTTCTGCCTGTTGCTTGCTCTTAATTAGCATTTCAAGGGCATCATCAGCAAGATCTTTATCACTGGATAGATCTATGATGTCATCATCATTGCACAGTATGCTACCTGGAGTGAGTCCTTGACCAGATGGCTTCACTAGCTGCTTAGACCGTTGAGAGATGCGAGAGTGATCCTTAGACTGCACACTGGGTTTAGGAGGTACAGTTTTCAAAGGCTTTACACTTGAAGCTTTTGGGGCAGCAGTAGATTTAGAAGCCTTTGTCTTATTCTTGGGCTTCACAGACTCAGGAACAGATTCAAGTTCCATGTCTTCAGCAACATCTTCCACAGTCACCCTTTGAGCAGCGATGTGGGATAGAAATCCATTAAGGCCATTGAAGGGGCGAACACGATTTTCATTGGCTTCGCGTGTTCCATCAGACCGGGGCCGAGATGGGCCAGGATTGAAGTTAATGCCAAGTTCCTTCCAGTTCTGGGTTGCAGAGTTCTTGGCAAATTTGTAGTTTTCTTCAAATAATTCATCCTCAAGACACCTTGGAAGACTAGATGGGTCAGCATCTGAAGGCATTTGTCCTTTGACCATGCACGGATAAAAGTTCTTGGCAATTTCTTCAGACATAGTCTTGGGTTGAAGCTTCTAGTAGACGATATCACCCCATGGAGGGCGCATGGCATTCTTGGATGCGTACTCAGGAGTCACAAATCTGTACAGAAACCATTGCTCTGCCTGATATCTTCGTATCCATTGGATTCGAGATTTGCGTTCTCCATAGGACTCTTCTGGGTCAGACTTGTACATGTTGAACAGATCTGGAGGAAGATCTTTGGTAGTGTCAGTACATCTCTGCCTACCACCTTCCTTGTACTGTCTTTCAGATGCCATAGGATTCAGATAGAAGGGCTTCACAAAGCAGTTTGTCTTCCAACGACTGGTCAGACAGGAACTCGCTTCAGGAGATTCAATGTGATGTTGTAAGAATTCTGCAAATGAATGCAGACTATGAGAACCAAGGGATTCTCCCACAGACATGTACCTGTGACAGCATTAGAGTTTCAAGGGAATGGGAAGACGTCATATGCATTCTCAAAAGATTTTGAAGATTAATACGGTTTGAAGACATTGACCTCATAGTGCGAAGACATTCACTTGTATGGAGTGAGTTGATTCCATATTTGTACGAATCCAAGAATAGGTACAAGTGAGGAATCTAACTAGCAGTGAAGCATAAGTGAATATATTTGCATCATATGAGAGAAGGATATAGAAAGAAACAGCTCTCAGATGTACAGAAAAACCACTTGTGGTGAACTTGCATGATTTCAATGGATCAAAACGACGGTAAAAAGAGAGATCTATTTACCGCACTGAAGAACTGCTAGATGGGAAGAGATGGATGCCGAGGAGATTGATCTTTCGTGCCCTAACTTATTGGCGGAACACACCTACGGCGGCGGCGGAGAGACGAGGTCCACGGCCGGAGGGAAGACGGCGTCGAAGAAGTCACGGCAGCTAAGCGCTTCGTCTCCGGCGCCGACTAGAGCTAGCGGATGCGCTAGGGTTGAGTGAGATGGCGAGAGGTGGGAGAAGAAATTATGACCGCTAGGGTGGAGTATTTATAAGGAGAGATGATGGCGCAGTGCAATTACGCAGGTGCTCCTAGCGGTTCACATCTGAACGACACGTGGCAGGCATGCGACTTATGGATAGTAGATCCACGATCACACGCACGCCTGATTTATCGGATGGTCGTTTCGGTTTCTCTATTTTTCGGGCAAAAAGTATACGACATTGAAAATAGTTTTAGTTGAGTGTCTCTATATCTTCAGCTGATAAGGACACAATGAAGACATTCAACAAGTGTCAATAGAATGCATATGAAGAGATAGAGAGAGTTGGAGAGATTAAGCTTGGAGAGGGTTAGGGTCCGATCACATTCAGTTTGATCAAAAAAGTTTGAAGACATAGCTATAAGTGAATGATGTAGAGGAAAGAACACACACACACACACACACACACACACACACACACACACACACACATATATATATATATATATATATATATATATATATATATATATATATATATATATATATATATATATATATATATATATATATATATATATATATATATATATATATATATATATATATATATATATATATGCTAATTCTCGAGCTTGCAAAAAGTTTGAAGACATAGCTATAAGTATTTCCCTCAGTTTTTGAGAACCAAGGTATCAATCCAGTAGGAGACCACGCGCGAGTCCCTCGCACCTGCACAAACAAATAAGAACTTCGCAGCCAACACGATAAGGGGTTGTCAATCCCTTCACGGTCACTTATGAAAGTGAGATCTGATAGATAGGATATGATAGTATTTTTGGTATTTTTTGGGTATAAGAACAGAAAGTAAAGAAAGTAAATAAACAACAACAAAAGAAATTGAAGGGAAAGTAATATGATAAAGATAGACCCGGGGGCCATAGGTTTCACTAGTGGCTTCTCTCATGATAGCAGAATTCTATGGTGGGTGAACAAATTACTGTCGAGCAATTGATAGAAAACGCATAGTTATGGGAATATCTAGGCATGATCAGCATATATAGGCATCACGTCCGTAACAAGTAGACAGAAACGATTCTGCATCTACTACTGTTACTCCACACATCGACCGCTATCCAGCATGCATCTAGAGTATTAAGTCCATAAGAATAGAGTAACGCTTTAAGAAAGATGACATGATGTAGAGGGATAAACTCAAGCAATATGATATAAACCCCATCTTTTTATCCTCGATGGCAACAATACAATACGTGCCTTGCTGCCCCTACTGTCACTGGGAAAGGACACCGCAAGATTGAACCCAAAGCCAAGCACTTCTCCCATTCCAAGAACTATAGATCTAGCAGGCCAAACCAAACCAATAATTGGAAGAGACTTGCAAGGATATTATAATCATACATAAAAGATTTCAGAAAAAATATCAAATATTGTTCATAGATAATCTTGATCACAAACCAACAATTCATCGGATCTCGACAAACACACGGCAAAAAGATTACATCAAATAGATCTCCTTCGAAGTCGAGGAGAACTTTGTATTGAGATACAAAAATAGAGAAGAAGCCATCTAGCTAATAACTATGGACCCGAAGGTCTGTGGTAAACTACTCACAACTCATTGGTGAGGCTATGGTGTTGATGTAGAAGCACTCCGTGATCGATCCCCCCTCCGGCGGAGCTCCGGAACATGGCCCCAAGATGGGATCTCACGGGAACAGAAAGTTACGGTGGTGGAATTAGGGTTTCTTTTGTTGCCTCGATGTTTTCAGGGTGCAAGGATATATATAGGAGGGAGGAGGGCACCGGGGGAGCCAGAGGGGGCCCACAAGGGTGGGGGGGCCTCTGCCCCCTCTGGGCATGCCCGGCCCCCTCGTGGACGCCTCTCGCATTCCCTCACGAGTACTTTAAGTCTTTTGGGTAGATACGGATCCAAAAATAACTCTCCCAAAGGTTTCATTCCATTTGGACTCCGTTTGATATTCCTTTTCTGCGAAACACTGAAATAGGCAAAAAAAAAACAATTTGCACTGGGCCATGGGTTAGTAGGTTAGTCTCAAAAATAATATAAAAGTGTATAATAAAGCCCATTAAACATCCAAAACATAATAAATAATAGCATGGAACAATAAAAAATTATAGATACGTTGGAGACGTATCAATATATATATATATATATATATATATCAGAGAAACCAAACAAATCAACATTGAGAAGATGAGTCTTGAAGACAAACAATGTTGAAGATAAACCAAGTTAGAAGATAATGCATTCATGACGCCGAATGAAAACTTCAAGAAAGTTTGGTGGTGGCGTTACCCACCGTATAGGATGTATTAGACCAGGACATGGCGCACACTTACCGTGGCGCTCCAGAGTCGAATTCCACATTAATGTATTCACACTCAGAGTGTAAGTCTTCATGAGTTGAAGACATACATTACTTTGTGTGTTGCACATCTAAGTCATCAAAATGCATAAGTGTTAGGATGTGTGTCCAATCCGATGACATTTGAGGATTCTAGGATATTTAGCTCACAGCATAGCTTGCAAAACCTTTCTTATCCAAGGGCTTAGTGAAGATATCTGTCAGGTGCTCTTCGGTGTTGACATGTATGATTTTAATGTCCTTCTTTATCACATGATCCCAAAGAAAATGTTGACGAATCTCAATGTGCTTTGTCTTCGAGTGCTGAACGGGATTGTGAGCAATCTTGATGGCGCTTTTGTTATCACAGAAGAGAGGGACCTTCACCATGTTGATGCCATAATCCTTAAGAGTTTGCTTCATCCAGAGAAGCTGAGCGCAACAAGATCCAGCAGCAATGTATTCAACTTCAGCGGTGGAGAGAGACACTGAGTTCTGCTTCTTTGAAGACCAATAGAGAAGAGATCGTCCAAGAATCTGACATGTTCCTGATGTGGACTTCCGATCAACTTTGTCACCAGCATAGTCAGCATATGAGAATCCAACAAGATCAAATATAGAGCCGTTGGGATACTATAATCCTAGTGTGGGGATGTGAGCCAAGTATTGATGAATTCGCTTCACAGCGAGGTGATGCGATTCCTTTGGAGCCGCTTGTAATTGGACACACATGCAAACGTTAAGCATTATATCAGTCCTAGATGCAAATAAATAGAGTAAAGAACCAATCATGGAGCGGTATACCTTTCGATCGAACTCTTTACCATTGTCGTCGGAGCCCAATTGACCTTTGGTTGGCATTGGCGTCGTGTACCCTTTGCAATCTTGCATTCCAAACTTCTTTAGGCAATCTTTGAGGTATTTCTCTTGAGATATGAAGATGACATTCTTCTGTTGACGAATTTGGAGACCAAGGAAGAACTTCAACTCGCCCATCATGGACATCTGATATTGCTCTTGTATCATGTATCCAAACTCATCACTGTATCTTTTGTCAGTGCATCCAAAGATAATGTCATCAACATAGATTTGGCAAACGAACAGTTCTCCATCATATGTCTGCGAGAAGAGTGTGGGATCTAGTGATCCAGGTTTGAAGCCTTTGCTCTTCAAGAAGTCTTGAGTGTATCATACTGATACGTCTCCAACGTATCTATAATTTTTTATTGTTCCATGCTATTATTTTATCCTTCTAGGATGTCTTATGGGCTTTCATATACACTTTTATATGATTTTTGGGACTAACCTATTAACCCAGAGCCCAGAGCCCAGTGCCAATTTCTGTTTTTCTCCTGTTTATGGTTGTATAGAAAACGAATACCAAACGGAGTCCAACGGACGTGCCAATTTTTGATAATTTTTTCTAGACCAAAAGAAGCCCCCGGAGTAAAAGAGTTGGGCCAGGAGAGCCACGGGCTGCCCATGAGGGTGGGTGGCACGCCCTGGGCAGGGGGCGCGCCCTCCTATCTCGTGGACAGCACAGAAGCCCCCCTGACGTGTGCCCTACTCCAAAAAATCCTATAAATACTGAAACCTTCGGAAATTAACCTATATCAGGAGTTCCGTCACTGAAAGCCTCTGTAGCCACCGAAAACCAATCTAGACCCCGTTCCGGCACCCCGCCGGAGGGGGGAACCCTCACCGGTGGCTATCTTCATCATCACGGCGCTCTCCATGACGAGGAGGGAGTAGTCCACCCTCGGGGCAGAGAGTATGTACCAGTAGCTATGTGTTTGATCTCTCTCTCTCTCTCTCTCTCGTGATCTTGAGATGGCACGATTTTCATGTATCGCGCGCTTTGCTATTATAGTTGAATCTTATGATGCTTCTCCCCCTCTACTCTCTTGTAATGGATTGAGTTTTCCCTTTGAAGTTATCTTATCGGGTTGAGTCTTTAAGGATTTGAGAACACTTGATGTATGTCTTGCACGTGTTTATCTATGGTGACAATGGGATATCATGTGATCTACTTGATGTATGTTTTGGTGATCAACTTGCGGGTTCCGTGACCTTGGGAACCTATGCATAGGGGTTGGCACACGTTTTCGTCTTGACTTTCTGGTAGAAACTTTGGGGCACTCTTTGAAGTTCTATGTGTTGGTTGAATGGATGTTTCTGAGATTGTGTGATGCATATTGTATAATCATGCCCATGGATAGTTGAGGTGACAATGGAGTATCTAGGTGACATTAGGGTTTTGGTTGATTTATGTCTTAAGGTGTTATTCTAGTATGAACTCTATGATAGATTGAACGTTACTACGGACTCTTGAATAGATCGATCAGAAAGAATAACTTTGAGGTGGTTTCGTACCCTACCATAATATCTTCGTTTGTTCTCCGCTATTAGTTACTTTGGAGTGACTCTTTGTTGCATGTTGATGGCTAGTAATATGATCCATCTATGTTATACTTGTTGAGAGAACTTGCACTAGTGAAAGTATGAACCCTAGGACTTGTTTCCTATCATTGCAACACCATTTATGCTCACGTTTACCTCTTGCTACCTTGCTGTTTTTATACTTTTAGTTCACAAAAACCTATATCTACCATCCATATTGCACTTGTATCACCATCTCTTCGCCGAACTAGTGCACCTATACAATTTACCATTGTATTGGGTGTGTTGGGGACACAAGATAATCTTTGTTATTTGGTTGCAGGGTTGTTTGAGAGAGACCATCTTCATCCTACTCCTCCCACGGATTGATAAACCTTAGGTCATCCACTTGAGGGAAATTTGCTACTGTCCTACAAACCTCTGCACTTGGCGGCCCAACAACGTCTATAAGAAGAAGGTTGTCTAGTAGACATCACATACCATGCACGAGGAGCTTGTTTGAGGCCAGACAGTGCCTTGTTGAGCTTGTAAACCATGTCACGATGCGTTGGGTCTTCAAAGCCTGGAGGTTGTGCAACATACACTTCTTCTTCAATTTTCCCATTCGGAAAGGCACCCTTCACATCCATTTGATACAGAAATATGTTATGATGATTGGCATAGGCTAGCAGTATGAGAATGGCTTGAAGCCTAGCTACATGAGCAAAGGTTTCATCGAAGTCAGTTCCTTCTACTTGAGAATAGACTTGAGCAATGAGACGTGCCTTGTTTCTGACAACTTGACCATGCTCATCTTGTTTGTTGCGATAGATCCATTGGGTGCTAATGATGTTATGCTTCCGTGGATTAGGACGCTTAACAAGCTCCCATACATTATTCATCTCAAATTGTTGAAGCTCTTCTTGCATTGCTTGAATCCATTCGGGTTCCATAAAGGATTCATCAACTTTCTTGGGTTCAGATATTGAAACAAATGCAGAGTGACCATAGAAGTTGGCTAGCTGAGTTTCTTTTGAGCGAGTAAGTGGATCAGTTGCATTGAGGCTATCAAGAATCTTTTCAACTAGGACTTCAGTAGCTACCCGAGGATGAACTGGGCGAAGACTTTGCTCATGCTATTGATCATCTTCTTGTTCAAAATTGGCTTCAGGCTGAGCATTGTCTTCACGATGATTAGGTGGAGAGATGATGATTTCCTCTTCAGTTGATTACTCGGTGGGTATAATTTCTCCTGTACCCATTTGTTTTATAGATTCACTGGGAGAAACTTCATTTAGCACATTTGATAGGTGCTCTCTTTGCGAGCCGTTAGATTCATCGAACCGCACATCTACGGTTTCAACCACTTTATAGTGAAAAAGATTGAAGACTCGGTAGGTGTGCGAATCCTCTCTGTAACCAAGCATAAAACCTTCATGTGCTTTCGGTGCAGATTTGTAAGTGTGATGCGGATCTTTGATCCATCACTTAGCACCAAAGACTATGAAATAACTAACGTTTGGTTTCTTACCAGTTGGAAGTTCATATGATGTTTTCTTGAAGAACTTGTGAAGACAAACTCTTTTGATGATGTGGCATGCAGTATCAATGGCTTCAGGCCAGAACTTTCTTAGTGTCTTGTATTCATCAAGCATAGTATGTGCCATCTCAATGATAGTCCGGTTCTTGCGCTCAACGACGCCATTATGTTGAGGTGTGTATGGAGCAGAGAACTCATGAGTGATGCCCAATGTATCAAGATAGGTGTCGAGCCCAGTATTCTTGAACTCAGTTCCATTGTCACTTCTGATGTGCTTGATCTTGATGCCATAGTTATTTATGGCTCGATTGGTGAAACGTCTGAAGACATCCTGCACTTTAGTCTTATAGAGGATTATATGCACCCAAGTGTATCTAGAGTAGTCATCAACTATCACGAAGCCATATAAGGAAGCAGTGGTAGTGAGAGTAGAGTAGTGAGTAGGGCCAAATAAGTCCATGCGAAGCAGCTCAAAGGAACGAGATGTAGTTATGATTATCTTCGAGGAATGCTTGGCCCTAGTCATCGTCCCAGCTTCACAAGCAACACATAGATGATCTTTCTTGAACTTGACGCCCTCGATGCCTATGACGTGCTTCTTCTTGATGAGAGTGTGTAGGTTCCTCGTGCCTGCATGACCTAGTCTTTGATGCCAAAGCTAGCACTTTGAAGATTTGGCGAGAGGAAAACGGCGAGCTGTGGCCCTGCAAAGAAATCTACCATATACAGATCACCTTTTTGATGTCCTTCGAAGACTAGAGACTTGTCAGATTCCATAAGCACAAGGCAACAATATTTTCCAAATATCATAATCATGTTTAGATCACACAGCATAGAGACTGACATTAAATTGTATCCAAGGGATTCAACAAGCATCACTTTGTCCATGTGTTGATCCTTTGAGATAGCAACCCTGCCAAGTCTCAGTACCTTCCTTTTACTAGTGTCTGCGAATGTGATGTGACTTTTGGGAGAAGGACGTAGAGTTGAGTCCATGAGAAGACGTCGATCACCAGTCATGTGGTTGGTGCATCCACTGTCAATTATCCATTTAGTAGCTTCCGAAGCAGTACCCCACAGATCAGTTAGCGGCATAGTCTTCACAAAGAGAAGTGTGAAACATAAACATTTGACGAACAAGCATGCTATCAAAGTTTAGGTCCTTGTTAGGCAAGATAGGAATCTTGTCAAGAAACCATGGGACAAAATACATGGTTAAACCATTTGGACATTTGATCTTGCGTCCCACAAGATGTTTTATGTCCCCAACATTGGCGTCAGAAGATGATTTTTGGCTAGAGACCCTTCCCTGCAAGAGAAGTTAATTCTTCTTAACCACCCACATCTTTAGGGGTGGCTTAGAAGCAATAAGTCTAAGTGCAGCATCTGAGAACTTTGGCTTAGGAGCCATAGGAAATAGCTTAGCAGGAGATGAATAGTACTCATATGAATATACAGGGAAGTTCTTTGTCTTATGAACAAAGTGGTTAGATGAAACATGCTCATATTCATGAGTCTGATGATAATCTCCCTACAAAACATTTGCGTTAGAGTGACACAATGTGGTCCTTTGTCTGTATGAAGTCTTTCGACCATATGAAGCTTTTAGTCTGGGGTTGATCTTCTTTCCTGGTGGTGTCATGATGACATTCACAGGAAGATTTTCGATAAGATTTCTCGAAACCCAGATCTTCTTCATAGGTGATCCATTCCTGCAGTTAGTTCCAACGAACCTGGCAAACACTTTGCCATTCTGATCCTTGAACATTTTATAGTTTGAGTCAAATGACTCGTCAATGACAATAGGGTTAGCACAAGTGAAGCCAGATAAAGCAGATGTATCTACTGGTGGACCCTTTGCAGCAGCCCATGTGGTTTTGGGATACTGCTCAGGCTTCCAGTAAGAACCATAAACATTCATTTTCCTTTCAAACCCAACACCCTCTTTCCTAGGGTTTTGGTTCAGAATATGTTTCTTGAGAACATTGCACAGTGTCTGATGCCCTTTGAGGCTTTTGTACACACATGTTTCAAGCAATGTCTTCATCCTGGCATTCTCATCAGCAATAGCAGTGGTTTCCTCAGCAGAGGGGTTAGTTACCACATTAACAATTAAAGATATTGCAATTTCAAAAGCAGTAGAGCATTCAGCAATAGAGACATCATTGTCATGCTCAAGACATTTTAGACAGGGTGGCACAAAGTTTTCTTCGATGGAACTAATCTGTTGGGCGAGTAGTGAATCGTTTTCCATTTGAAGATCATCATGAGACACTCTAAGTTTCTCAAGGTCTTGCTTCCTTTGAAGATAATCATAGGAAAGCTTCTCATGAGTAGCTGAGAGAGTTTCATGACGACTTTCAAGTTCAGTGTACCTTACATGAATATTTTTATGTCTTCAGTTAAGGACCGGGTTCAATTCATTTCCACATCCAACAGATCATCACTCCTGTCTAGCAACTTTTGAATATGTTCCATAGCATTTTGTTGTTCAGTTGCAATTTTAGCAAGAGTTTTATAGGTGGGTTTGGATTCACATTAAGAGTCATCTTCACTGGAGGTATGAAAGTAGGCATCGCGTGAGTTTACCTTTGCACCACGTGCCATGAAGCAGTAGGTAGGTGAAGAGTCGTCCTCATCATTTGCTTTGGCGCTGATGCAGTGACCATTATCGTCAGTCTTGATGATGGACTTGGCGACAAATGCCGAGGATAGAGCTAGGCTAGCCATGCCAGAATCAGATTCCTCTTCAGATTCCACCTATGCCTCCTCAGAAGCAGACTCCTCCTCTGAATCCATTTCCTTCCCAACGAATGCACGAGCCTTGCCAGATGAGCTCTTCTTGTAAGATGAAGACTTTGATGAAAACTTGGAAGAGGACTTTGAGGATTTCCTCTTATTTTTGTCTTTAGAGTCATATTCCTTGCTCTTCTTCTTTTTCTTGGATTCATTGTCCCACTGAGGACATTCAGATATGCAGTGGCCAGGCTTTTTGCACTTGTGGCATGTTCTCTTCTTGTAATCACGAGAGGAAGCCTCATTGTTTCTTGAGCTGGATCTTAAAGACTTTCCGAAGTTTTTCTTCCTTGAAAACCTTTGAAACTTCTTCACAAGCATAGCTAGTTCTCTGCCAATGTCTTCACGATTGTCAGAGCAGCTGTCAGAGTCTTCTTCGGGCGAGGACACAGCTTTAGCCTTCAAGGCTCTGGATCGACCATAGTTGGGGCCATAGATATCTCCATTCTCAGATAGCTGGAACTCATGTGTGTTGAGCCTCTCAAGTATGACAGACGGATCAATATGTTTGAAGTCAGGTCGTTCTTGAATAATCTATGCCAAGGTGTCAAACGAACTTTCAAGTGACCTCAATAGCTTCTTCACAACTTCATGCTTGGTAATTTCAGTGGCGCCAAGAGCATGAAGCTCACTGGTGATATCAGTGAGGCGATCAAATGTTAGCTGGACACTCTCATTGTCATTTCTCTTGAAGCGATTGAATCGATTGCGAAGAACGTCAATCCTTGAGTCTCTCTGTGTTGAGACGCCTTCATTGACCTTGGATAGCCAGTCCCATACTTGCTTGGCTGAATCCAGTGCACTCACACGTCCATATTGTCATTTGGTCAGATGGCCACAGATGATGTTCCTGGCGGTTGAGTCCAGTTGAGCAAATTTCTTGACATCAGCAGGGGGGACACCTTCACCAGCCTTGGGATCACCAGTCTTGATGACATACCAGAGGTCGTTGTCGATAGCTTCAAGATGCATGCGCATCTTATTCTTCCAGTAGGGGTAATCAGTCCCATTGAAGACAGGGCACCCAGCGGAGAATTTGATTATCCCTGAAGTCGACATAACTAAAACTCCAGGTAGTTAAACCGAATCACACAGAACAAGGGAGCACCTTGCTCTGATACAAATTGAAAGTGCAAGTTAACAACTAGACGGGGGGTGAATAGGCGATTTTTACGAAAGTTTTCAAAACACGATTTCTTTTGAAGACAGACAGATGAAATCAACCTATATGATAAGAAGCGGATGATAAATGTTTCCAGAAACACAATAGTCAAGTAAGCATCATGAAGATAACACCAAGACTATTGATAGCTAGATAACACGGATCGATATGGAAGATATAAATGAAGCTAAACATGAGACAGTCTTCACACAGTGAAGTCAAACAGATAAGAAAAACAAGCAATGACTTCACGAAGACAGACTGGGATGTAAATGAGTTGGAAGATAGAACCGATAGCTTGGAGACGTAGGGGATTTGGTAGACCAGTTCGAGTTGCTGTGACAACTGTACATCTGGTTAGGGAGGTTGAGATTGAACTCTAAAGACTGTGTATTCACCTTATTCCCCTTGAGCTAAGGACACCCAGTCCTCGCCCAGTCACTCTGGTAAGTCTTCATGGTAGACTTCCGAACCTTCACAGACTTCGTTCACCGGCGATCCACAATGACTCTTGGATGCTGAGAACATGACGCCTAAACGGTCAGAGGATACACAGTCCTCAAGTGTAACAAGTCTTCAGGTCACACAGACAGAAAGACTTTAGTGATGCCTAACACTCTTTGGCTCTGGGTGTTTTGGGCTTTGGCCTCGCAAGGATCTTTTCTCTCAAAGTCTTCAAAGGTGGGTTGCTCTCATATGACAAAAGCCGTGCACTAACTCTGAGCAGCCACCAATTTATGGTGTAGGGGGTGGGCTATTTATAACCATGAGGCAACCCAACATGATATGTCCGAAATGACCCTTGGTCACTAAGGAACTGACACGTGTCGAACGGTCGGATTATGAACACACGCGGCAACTTTGCTTGAGCTCCAAGTAAAGCTGACTTATCCAGCTCCGGATAAGATTTGCTCTCATTTTTCTTCGCTCGAAGACATAGGTTTTTTGGTTGAGCATCACTTTAGTCATTTGACTATGTTCACTTGGACCCCACTTAACAGTACAGTGGTTCCTATGACTCAAGAAAGAATAAAAAGAACTACGAAAGAAACTATGTCTTCGCATTCTATAGTGTTCAATGAATGACTTCATAGGTCATTATCTTCACCTAAATGTCTTCACAAGCCACCATTATCTTCAATGTGTTCACACATTTTTAGGGGTCATCTCTGGAAGGTAAACCGGATCAGTGAGGGACTATTACCTGTGTTATCCTGCAATTCTCACAAACATGTTAGTCCCTCAACCACATTTGTCGTCAATACTCCAAAACCAACTAGGGGGCACTAGATGCACTTACAACATGTCACTTTCTAGGACGATCTCTTGTCTATTGTTATTCTAAGAAGCAGAACTCAGTGTCTCTCTCCACCGCTGAAGCTGAATACATTGCTGCTGGATCTTGTTGCGCTTAGGTTCTCTGGATGAAGCAAACTCTTAAGGATTATGGCATCAACATGTTGAAGGTGCCTCTCTTCCGTGACAACGAAAGCGCCATCAAGATTGCTCACAATCCCGTTTAGCACTCGAAGAAAAAGCACATTGAGATTCGTCAGCACTTTCTCAGGGGTCATGTGATCAAGAAGGACATTGAAATCATACATGTCAACACCAAACAGCAACTGGCAGATATCTTGACTAAGCCCTTTGGTGAGAAAAGGTTTTCCAAGCTGCGGTGTGAGCTAAATATCCTAGAATCCTCAAATGTCATGTGATTGGACACACATCCTGATGCTTATGCATTTTGAAGACTAATATGTGCAACACACAAAGTAATGTATGTCTTCAACTCATGAAGACTTACACTCTGAGTGTGAATACATTAATGTGGAATTCGACTCTGGAGCGCCACGATAATTGTGAGTCGTGACCTAGTCTAATACTTCCTATACGGTGGGTGACGCCACCACCAAACTTTCTTGAAGTATTCATTTGGCGTCATGACTGCATTATCTTCTTACTTTGTTTGTCTTCAACATTGTTTGTCTTCAAGACTCATCTTCTTAATACTTTTTGATCCAAGTGAATGTGATCGCACCCTAACCCTCTCCATGCTTAATCCCTCCAACTCTCTCTATCTCTTCATATGCATTCTATTGACACTTGTTGAATGTCTTCACTGTGTCCTTGTCAGCTGAAGATATAGAGACACTCAATTAAAACTGTTTTCAATGTCGTATCCTTTTTGCCCGAAAATCAGAGAAACCGAAACGACCATCTGACAAATCAGGCATGCGTGGGATCATGGCTCTACTCTCCATAAGTCGCATGCCAACCACGTGTCGTTCAGATGTGACCCGCCAGGGGCACCTGCATAATTGCACTGCGCCGTCGTCTCTCCTTATAAATACTCCACCCTCGCGGTCATAATTTCTTCTCCCACCTCTCGCCATCTCGCTCAACCCTACCGCCTCCTCTAGCTCCAGTCGACGCCGAAGACAAAGCGCTTAGCTGCCGCGACTTCTTCGACACCGTCTTCCCACCGGCCGTGGACCTCATCTCTCCGCCGCCGCCGTAGGTGTCCTCCGCCCCCAAGTTAGGGCACGAAAGATCTATCTGCTCGGCATCCATCTCTTCCCGTCTAGCAGTTCTTCAATGCGGTAAATAGATCTCTCTTTTTACCGTCGTTTTGATCCATTGAAATCATGCAACTTCACCTTTATGCAAATATATTCACTTATGCTTCACTGCTAGTTAGATTCCTCACTTGTACCTATTCTTGGATTCGTACAAATCTGGAACCAACTCATTCCATATAAGT
The DNA here is from genome assembly GCA_902687465.1 of Secale cereale. Taxonomy (NCBI): domain Eukaryota; kingdom Viridiplantae; phylum Streptophyta; class Magnoliopsida; order Poales; family Poaceae; genus Secale; species Secale cereale. The sequence goes on from LR738710.1 coordinate 518,111,916, forward strand.
GAATGTCTTCGCACTATGAGGTCAATGTCTTCAAACCGTATTTATCTTCAAAATCTTCTGAGAATGGATATGACCTCCTCCCCTTCCCTCACTTCTCTAATGCTATCACAGGTACATGTCCGTGGGAGAATCCCTAGGTTCTCATGGTCTGCATTCATTTACAGAATTCTTACAGCGTCACATTGAATCTCCTGGAGCTTGTTCCTGTCTGACCAGTTGTCGGAAGACAAACTGCTTTGTGAAGCCCTTCAGTTTGAATCCTACGGCATCTTAAAGACAGTCCAAGAAAGGTGGTAGGCAGAGACGTACTGACACTACCAAAGATCTTCCTCCAGATCTGTTCACCATGTACAAGTCTGACCCATAAGAGACCTATGGAGAATGCAAATCTCGAATCCAATGGATACGAATATATTAGGCAGAGCAATGGTTTCTGTACAGATTTGTGACTCCTGAGTACATTCCCAAGAACGCCATTCGCCCACCATGGGGTGATATCATCTACAAGAACTTCAACCCAAGACTATGTGTGAAGCCATTACCAAGAACTTTTATCCGTGCATAGTCCAAGGACAAATGCCTTCAGATGCTGACCCATCTAGTCTTCGATGGTGTCATGAGGATGAATTATTTGAAGAAAACTAAAAATTTGCCAAGAACTCTGCAACCCAGAACAGGAAGGAACTTGGCATTAATTTCAATCCTGGCCCATCTCGGCCCTGGTCTGATGGAACACGTGAAGCCAATGAAAATTGTGTTGGCCCCTTCAATGGCCTTGATGGACTGCTATCCCACATCGTTGCTCAAAGTGCGACTATGGAAGATGTTGCTGAAGACATGGAACCTGAATCTATTCTTGAGTCTGTGAAGCCCAAGAAGAAGACAAAGGCTTCTAAATCTACTGCTGCCCCAAAAGCTTCAAGTGTGAAACCTTTGAAAATTGTACCTTCTGAACCCAGTGTGCAGTCTGAGGATCACTCTCGCATCTCTCTGCTGTCTAAGCAGCTAGTGAAGCCATCTGGTCAAGGACTCACTCCTGGTAGCATACTGCACAATGATGATGACATCATAGATCTATCCAGTGATGAAGATCTTGCTGATGATGCCCTTGAAATGCTAATTAAGAGCAAGCAACAGGAAGAAATCTTCAGTGATTTGCCTCTCTTTGACGCCGATATCATCAACAACTTCATAGATGAATGGTTTGAGGATACATCTCTTTCACTTTATGATCTTTAGCTTCCCATTGATATCAGTGTGACCTTTCAAGGATATATTGCTCAAGAACTGACTGTTGCACAGAAGGTTATCGAGCAAAAGAGCAAAATTGATCATGAGAAGGCTCTGTTCAAGAAGCATATGGCAAGCCTCAGTGCACAAGAAGTTCAAAACTTCAAGACCATGATGACAGACCTCAAGGCTGAATTTGCCAAGCACCGTGAAGTTGCCAAGGGCTCCAGGGAACGTCTCAAGCACTATGGTGAGAAATGCGTCCAAGCCCACAATGAAGCTGTGAAGAGGAAAGCTCTTGGCCGTCCAAGCATTGACCCCAAGATGGCCGCCAACAAGACAAAGAAGAAGAAGAAGCCTGCTGCTGAAGACACTGAATCCCCAAGGCAGGAAAGACCCAACATTGTCTTCCCTGTTAGCATGACTGGCTTGAAGCCAAAGGTCCCATCAGCAGCTTCTGATCTAAAGAAGACGAGGCAGGATGAAGCTGAAGCTAAGAAACGCAAGCACCTTGATGACTCTGTGCTCCTTCCAAGAAGAAGCAGAAGACAAAAGCTTCAAAGGCTTCACATCAGCCTCACGACTCCTCCACAGAACCAGTGGTTGTTGAACCCATTTTTGTTGCCCTACCTGCCTCCTCCAACCGTGAGCGTCGTCTCGTTATCCATGAGCCTGCTACCTCAGAGGCTCATCAGACTAAAGAGATTCCAGCTGCTGACTCTCCTACAGCTAAAGACATTGGTCCTGATGACTATGTTTGTGATGATGAAGTCCTTCCTCAGCTTGAACCCCAACCTTCTCAGTCACCTGCTCAAACGAGCAGTGAGCTCATAAGCATTGGTCGTCCCATAACGCCGATTGCTCAAGATGATGTTTGGGAAGGGAAACCCCCAAACACCCCCTTACATGAAGACACTCCTCACACACCGCCGTCTCTTGTTACTACTCCGGTACTCGATACCTCCACAGCAACACCAGAAGAAGACATGGAGCAGACCAATGCTTCACCAATACCGTTGCCCAAGTTTCGAAGGCTTCGCAAAGGTCTCAGGCCTCAAACCTCCATGTCCAGCATTCCAGAAGATGAAGTACAAAACTCAAGCTCAATGGCACGTCAAGTGTTTCCTAATACCATTCCTTCAGCGTCTGCTCCTGAATCTGAAGACAAGGCGGCTGAAGATATTCCGGTTGCATCAGCCGATGAAGAAAAGGAAGAAACTCGTGAAATCACTCCCCCTCCCCAAGAAGCTGTTGTACAAGAAGAACCCGTCATGCAAGAACCCACTCCTCAAGTTTCGGTTGCGCATGATTCTCCTCTTCTTGGATCCACTGAAAGTGAAGCAAACGTGGCTGCCCCTCAGATGAATACTGAAGCAAATGACACTGTCATGGCTGAATAAAATGTGCAGCGCAAAATCATTGCTGCCCCTGAAGTGAGTGTTCCTCCACCTATGCCTCACACCATGGCCTAAGCCTTCAATCGAGCAGACGAGCTTGTAATTGTCAGATGGCCAATACTGACGCCTCCTGCTGGCCCAGGCCCACAATATGAATATCATGTGGAGCAGAGGCCTCAAACGCTGAAGCCCAAGACCATATTGCCTAGGCTTCCCAACACTGCAACGACACAAGGTTCATTCAGTGTGCATAGCTTTATAGCGAACACCACCTTCTTTGGCTCTGCCAAGAACCCATACAAGAAGCCAAGGATCTCTTTTGATAGGTTCTAGAGCTTTCAGCAATGAAGCTATTACTCTTCCATTATGTACAATCAGGACCGGATCTTTCCCCACCAATGTCTTGATTGTGATGCCATTGCTGGATTGGCATGCATTGAGGAAGCCCTCGAATTGCTTCCGAGACGTTGGATTGCTTCCATTCGTCATTGCAAAGGAACACTGGAATGAAGAGCTTCTCCTGCAATTCTATGCTACTCTTCATATCAGAGAATACAACAGGGATCCGAACACATGGGTTCTTGAGTGGATGACAGGTGACTGATACGTCTCCAACGTATCTACTTTTCCAAACACTTTTTACCTAGTTTCGGACTCTAACTTGCATGATTTGAATGGAACTAACCGGACTGATGCTGTTTTCAGGAGAACTGCCATGGTGTTGTTTTTGTGCAGAAATAAAAAGTTCTCGGAATCGCCTGAAAATCAACGGAGATTTATTTCAGAAAATATAAAAAATACCTGTCAGAAGATCCACACCTGGGGGCCCATGGGCTGTCCTCGAGGGTGGGAGGCGCGCCCCCCTTCCCAGGGTGCGCCCCTGCCTCAAGGGCACCCCGATGCGCCACCGACGTATCCCCGGGTCCTATATATTCTGTTTTGTGGAGAAAAAATCAGAGAGAAAGAATTATCGCGTTTAACGAGACAGACCGCCGGCAAGCCCTAATCTCTCTCGGGAGGGCTGATCTGGAGTCTGTTCGGGGCTCCGGAGAGTGGAGATCGTCGCCATCATCATCATCAACCTTCCTCCATCACCAATTCCATGATGCTCACCGCCATGTGTGAGTAATTCCATCGTAGGCTTGTTGGACGGTGATGGATTGGATGGGATCTATCATGTAATCGAGTTAGTTTTGTTAGGGTTTGATCCCTAGTATCCACTATGTTGTGAGATTGATGTTGCTATGACTTTGCTATGCTTAATGCTTGTCACTAGGGCCCGAGTGCCATGATTTCAGATCTGAACCAATTATGTTTCCATGAATATATGTGTGTTCTTGATCCTATCTAGCAAGTCCATAGTCACCTACTATGTGTTATGATCCGGCAACTCCGAAGTGACAATAATCGGGACCACTCCCGATGATGACCATAGTTTGAGGAGTTCATGTATTCACTATGTGTTAATGCTTTGATCCGGTACTCTATTAAAAGGAGGCCTTAATATCCCTTAGTTTCCAATAGGACCCCGCTTCCACGGGAGGGTATGACAAAAGACGTCATGCAAGTTCTTTTCCATAAGCACGTATGACTATATTCAGAATACATGCCTACATTGCATTGAAGAACTGGAGCTAGTTCTATGTCACCCTAGGTTATAACTTCTACATGATGAATTGCATCCGACGTAATTTCCCATCACCGATCCAATGCCTACGAGATTTACCTATATTGCTAGCTGCTTATTTACTTTTCCGTTGCTATTATCACTAAAACTACAAAAACACTATCTTTACTTTTATTGCTGCTACCGCCACTATCATATTACTTTGCTACTAAACTATCTTGCTGTAGATACTAAGTTTCCAGGTGTAGTTGAATTGGCAACTCAGCTGCTAATACTTAAGAGTATTCTTTGGCTCCCCTTGTGTCGAATCAACAAATTTGGGTTTAATACTTTACCCTCGAAAACTGTTGCGATCCCCTACACTTGCATAGTCCCCAGGATATGATGTATTACTTTTCTGCTAAATATTTTCCCGCTCATAAGAAACAAGCTGTCTTACGGGGAATATATAACTTTTCTCAAACAGAAGAAGAGAGTCTCCCACAAGCTTGAGGGAGGCTTCTCCAGTTACTTAATGATTTGCCTGATCATCCTCTTGAGATGCATGATATACTTGGTGTCTTTTATAATGGACTAACCGATGCTTCCAAAGACCACCTGGATAGTCGTGCTGGTTGTGTTTTCAGGGAAAGAACAGTTGAACAAGCTGAATTACTATTGAATAATATGCTGGCCAATGAAAATAATTGGACACTTCCTGAACCAACCCCTAAGACAACTCCGAAGAAAAGAGGTGTTCTATTTCTCAGTCCTGAAGATATGCAAGAGGCAAAGAATGCCATGAAAGAAAAAGGTATTAAAGCTGAAGATGTTAAGAATTTACCGCCTATTGAAGAAATACATGGTCTTACTAACCCGACACAGGTAGTAAAGGTAAATTCTCTTTATAGATTTGATGAAAGTGATATTCCTCGTTATAAGTCTGTTAGCCAATGTTTAGATGAGTTTGACAATTTCATTGTGAAGCAAGAAAACTTCAATGCTTATGTTGGTAGACAATTACAACACAATGATCATATGATTGAAAGCTTGAGTGATTATCTGTCTAGTGCCAAAGGTGAACTGAAACTTATTAGTATACATGCTTCTATGGTCACCACTCAAGTAGAACAAGTACTTAAAGCTCAGAATGATTTGCTCAATGAATTAAGTAGTAAGAACAATGATAATGCCATTAGAGTTGTTACTAGAGGTGGCAGAATGACTCAGGAACCTCTGTATCCTGAAGGCCACCCTAAGAGAATTGAGCAAGATTATCAGATGGCTAATTTAGATGCACCCAGTTCTTCTAAGAAGAAGAAAAAGAAAAATGATAAAACTCCGCATGCTTCTAGTGAACCTGTAGCTCACCCACCTGAGAATCCCAATGATATATCTGTTTCTGATGCTGAGACACTATCTGGTAATGAACATGAACCTAGTGATAATATTAATAATGATGTTCATGTTGATGCTCAACCTAGCAATGATAATGATGTAGAGATTGAACCTGTTGTTGATCTTGATAACCCACAATCAAAGAATCAACATTATGATAAGAGAGACTTTGTTGCTAGGAAGCACGGTAGGGAAACAGAACCATGGGTTCAGAAATACATGCCTTTTCCTCCGAAACCATCCAAGAAAAAGGATGATGAAAATTTTGAACGCTTCGCTGAAATGATTAGACCTATCCTTTTGCGTATGCGTTTGACTGATGTGCTTAAAACAAATCCTTATGCCAAGTATATGAAAGATATCATTACCAACAAAACAAAGATACCTGAAGTATAAATCTCCATCATGCTTCCCAATTACACTTTTGATGGTGGAATGCCTAAGAAATTAGGAGATCCAGGAGTACCTACTGCACCTTGCTCCATTAAGAGAAACTATGTTAGAACTGCTTTGTGTGATCTTGGAGCCGGTGTTAGTGTTATGCCTCTCTTTATATCATAGACTTGACTTGAGTAAGTTGACACCTACTGAAATATCTTTGCAAATGTCTGATAAATCAACTGCTATACCTGTCGGTATTTGTGAGGATGTGCCGGTTGTAGTTGCAAATGTTACTATTCTAACGACTTTGTTATACTTGATATTCCTGAGGATGATAGTATGTCTATTATTCTTGGAAGACATTTTTTGAATACTGCAGGGGCTGTTATTGATTGCAACAAAGGCAATGTCATTTTTCATGTGAACGGTAATGAGCATACGGTACACTTTCCAAGGAAACAACCTCAGGTCCACAGTATCAATTATATTGGAAAAACTTCAACTATTACTATTGGAGGTTTTGAGTTTCCTATTCCTACTATCAAGAAGGCATATGACATTTTTATTGTTGGGGACATACATATCCCCATTGAGGTAACATAGTGTTATTCGAAAATTCTCTGGTTTCATGTTACTTGGAAAGACTTTATTAACGAGACCTGGTCAACCTTGTTAAAGGATTCCTTTTGATGAACATGGGATAGGTGAATCTAGATAGCACAAACCTTCTGTACCCTCATTTTCTTTCTGTGAATTAGGTTAAATAAAACAAAAATAGCATTATCTGTCTGTTTCCAGACTTATACGTGCAATAAAAAAATATCCTGAAAATAAAAGTTCTCCAAATGCCATGAAAATGAAATATGATTTTTTCTAGAATATTTAAGAAAATATGGCACTGAACACAAAGCGAGGGGAGCCAGCACGTGGCCTCGAGGGCACAGGGCACGCCCCCTTCACAAGGCGCGCCCCCTGCCTCGAGGGCCCCATGTGGCCCCCCTCCACTTATCCTTTCACACATACCCTTCGTCTTCCTCCCCAAAAAATACCCAACCAGCTCAAACCCGAGTTCTAGCTCGTTTTGCTGCCATTTTCGATCTCCTTGCTCAAAGAACCATTCACCAAACTATTTGGGGAGATTGTTCCTTGGTATGTGACTCCTCCATTGGTCCAATTAGTTTTTGTTCTAGTGCTTTATTTGTTGCAAATTTGTGCTGTTGTGGTGACCTTGTTCTTGAGCTTGCATGTCAAATTTTTCTTGGTCCCAAGTAGTTCTAATGCATGATATAGCCTCTAGGCACTTGTTGGAGTTGTTGCTATCATTCTTGTTGAGTTTGGTTAACTTTTATTGTGAGTTACTAAAAATTTCAGAAAATTTCTGAAAAGGAAAATGTTAAAAATAATATTGAGGGGCTCTTCCAGCAAGAGCTCAGAGGAGAAGAAGAAAGAAGAAAACAAGAAGCCCAAATATCATCTTCCTCGCATGGCGGAAGTTCGACCGTGCGAGTGGCCCTGTAATAATTTCATGATGTCCGCCGGTATTTACGAAGACTTTTATTGGATGGCGAATAATGCAAGACTCACCGACTTCCTCAATGACCAAAAAGAGCAGTATCTCTTACTCACCAATATTTTTACGCAAAGCTTTCATTTTCATTCTAGAAAAACACCACCTACGGTGGAGTTTCGCTTATATGATGTGATTAAGGAGATATCACTTCTAGATTTTTGCGAAATATGCAAAGTACCCTTTGAAGGTAGACTAGATGAACCACGTCATGAAGACGTCAAAGGGTTATTGATATGATAGCCGTAGGTGAAACTTGACAAGTTTCAGGGGCAAGAATCACCAGTATACACTTCCCTGTTCTGCGCTCCTTTGCTTTATTTGCTAGTAGGTGTTTAATTGGTCGCGGGAACAGTGGAAATATTAGTGCCCCTGATATTATCATTTTATGCCATGCTTTGTTTCACGACACAACTTTTAGCTTGGGCGCCGTTGTTGCCAAACGATTGAGTCTGGACCGCTCAAAGGGGCCCGTCTTTGGAGGCATCTTTGCTTCTCGCGTTGCTGAACATTTTAATATACCTATTAGGCATCATGAGAAGGAAGAAAAATTGTTTGCCCCTGTTTATCTAGACTACAAGAGCATGGTAGCTCATGACTTTATTGTTAAAGACAAAAATATGCAGCTACTTTATAAATTGAGGTTTGATGAAATATACTCTAAAATTGTTACCTTACCTGCACCATCTCTGTTTGATCTTTCCACAAGCAAGTACCTCATTACCTCAGATGCCTTCTACAAGCACCAAGGCCAGGCACAAGCTTCAGAGCCTAAGCCAGAACCACCATTTGATCCTTCCCGTCTATCTATTTATGGGTGGGATCTGGACAAGCTCGCCAACTAGTGGCATTCAGAGGACACATCTCAGTACACTGGAGGGAGTGGCTTCGATCCGTGGCCATAGACCAACTTAGGCCAAAACCCTAAGCTTGGAGGAGTACGTGTTTCTCACCGACTTTACATTCATGTTCACACACTTATTCTAGTTGTCGATGCTCACACTCTTTCACTGTACCATCCATGCTTAGTTTAATTTTCTTTTTCTTAGTCTTTTTCTTGTGTCCTAGAAAAACCCAGAAAAACAAAAAAATTATTAGTTGTAGCTTCTAGCTCGTTTACTCTCTTTGCTTTAAGTAGTAACTAAAAATGAAAATCCAAAAAGATTTCCCGTTCTTCTTTTGCTTGTTGGGAGCTTTCCCGTGTAAATAGTTTCTTTTCTTTTCTTTAGGGGTTAAGAGTATAAGATCATGATTAAAATGCTTAGTGGCTCTCATATGCTTTATTGTTCATTTAATCTTAAGCCATATTACCTTGTCTTCTCTCTTGTATTAAATGCCTCCAGATTCCAGCTTAGTCCAATGCATGTGCACTATTATTATTTTCCACACCGTTCGGTCGTGCGAGTGAAAGGCAATAAGGATGATATATGATGAACTAATTGAGATGAGAAAAGCTGGTATGAACTCGACCTATCTTGTTTTTGTAAATATGATTGCTCATCGTTCTTGATTCAACTTGTTATGAATGAAACATGTTTGCAATGACAATTAGAGATCATAGCTGCTTATGCCATGCTTAATTAGCTGAGAGTTTATAATGGTCTATCTTGCGTGCCAACATGATATTAAAATGGTTGTGATGTGGTATGATGGGTGGTATCCTCCTCTATACAATCTAAGTGATCTGACATGGCACATGTTCACGCATGTAGTTGAAACAAATCAACATAGCCTTCACGATATTTATGTTCATGGTGATTTATTCGTTGTTGATTAATTTTAATGCATGTTCATGACCGTTGTCACTCTCTAGCTGGTCGCTTCCCAGTCTCCTTCTAGCCTTCACGTGTACTAAACAGGAATACTGCTTGTGCATCCACTTCCATAAACCCCAAATTTGTTCCACATGAGTCCACCATCCCTTCTGTCTGTGTACAAAAAGAGGGGTACACTTTTTGTACCCCTATGACTGTGCACGGGCAGTCTGAGCCGTGGGCACCACCACACCAAGCATGGCAAGGGAGGTGAGACGGGGTAAGATGAAAGCTTGATGGAGACTGGAACAACGCCAAGAACAAGACCACAAAGAGCAAAGGGACGAAGCGCCTCCCCCCGGCAAGATCCTTGCCGGGGCTGGCTCTGGCAGCCCCGGCAAGACCCTTGCCGCGACAGCTCGCCCCGTGCCTACGGAGCGGATCACCCTTGAGTCCACCGCCCCCATGGGGCCAAGATTCGGGAGATATCCCTGTGGTGGCATGCAGATCTTTGTGAAGACATCCAAGATCAGATACAAGTAAAGAAGACGACGACCCTTGGCAGGATTCCAGCCAAGGAGAACTACAAGGCCCC
>LR738710.1:518121853-518133148 GCA_902687465.1 Secale cereale
AAGAGGGGTACACTTTTTGTACCCCTATGACTGTGCACGGGCAGTCTGAGCCGTGGGCACCACCACACCAAGCATGGCAAGGGAGGTGAGACGGGGTAAGATGAAAGCTTGATGGAGACTGGAACAACGCCAAGAACAAGACCACAAAGAGCAAAGGGACGAAGCGCCTCCCCCCGGCAAGATCCTTGCCGCGACAGCTCGCCCCGTGCCTACGGAGCGGATCACCCTTGAGTCCACCGCCCCCATGGGGCCAAGATTCGGGAGATATCCCTGTGGTGGCATGCAGATCTTTGTGAAGACATCCAAGATCAGATACAAGTAAAGAAGACGACGACCCTTGGCAGGATTCCAGCCAAGGAGAACTACAAGGCCCCCGGCAAGCACCTTGCCGGGGATGACAGCTGGCGCCACGGTAGGACCCTTGCCGGAGCCCCGACAAGGCCATTGCCGAGGACACCCGCAGGGCCACCATCAGGCCCGCACCAACCGGGTTTCCACCGACCCACGCAGCTGCCGACCTGACCAGCTGGACAGGCTCCTGCGTGGCAACCCACAGATCTTCGTGGAGACCCGCCGTTGCGCCACCTCAGTTGCCTGTCTGCCTAAATGGCACCTCAGGCACCGCTGGCCAGGGCGCGTGTCAACACGAGGAGGAGCGACGACGGACAAGACGGATGTCTCCCCTCGTCCCCGATAAAGCAAGGACACCTAAGCTAAGCGCATTAAATGCGCCTTGTCCTGTAATGCGAGGGATAACCTCGCATCACTATACCCTTTCCACCTCCTGTGTGCCACTATGGCGACCCCTCTTTCCTATAAAAGGAGGCCCGATGCGACCAGGAGGGGGATTCGGCTTTTTAGAACTCCTCACAACTCTTTTGGAGCTCCTCACTAGCTGAAGAACACAAACATATAATCCACCAAAGCAGGAGTAGGGTTTTACGCATCTTTGCGGCCTGAACCTGGGTAAAGGAACCGTGACCTGACTATCGGATCCGCTCTTCTCTCAACCCCGCGCCCCGCAACCGTAGTAGGGATTCTTGTGATCCCATAGGTGTCGATCCAAATACACCGACATCTTTGGCGCGCCAGGTAGGGGGCGCAGTTGTGAGAATCGGCTTTGGCTGTCAGTTCAACGCCTCTTCATCGTCATGGCGCCCAAGAAGAAGACCGGCGAGACCTCAGGCACCCACTCCGGCAAGCGCACCTCTTCGGAGTGTTGTGCTCCTGTCGAGGACGTGCCAGGGAGCTCCACCGGAAAGAAGAAGACCGGTCAGACCTCAGACACCCACTCCGGGAAGTGCACCTCTTCGGAGTGTCGTGCTCCCGTCGAGGACGTGCCAGAGGGCTCCACCGGTAGAAACAAGAGATCCAGGGCCACACCGCCGGGAACCAAGAAGGTTTCTGTCAAGGAGGATGGCCCGGGAGGGGATTTTACCATAAGCTCCGCCCTTGACAACAAATAGGAAGACGCGCTCGTCACCTTCCTGCGGGCGAATGTCGACGTGTTTGCCTGGCAAGCATCCGACATCCCCGGCGTTCCCAGGGAGGTGATTGAGCACCACCTTGCTGTCTGTCCTCATGCGCGGCCCGTCAAGCAGAAGGTCAGGAAGCAAGCTTTGGAACGGTAAGAGTTCATCACCGAGGAGATCCGGAAACTGGAAGCTGCGGGTTTGGTAAGAGGAGTGCTCCACCCAACGTGGTTGGCCAATCCGGTGGTAGTGCGCAAGGCAAATGGGAAGTGGAGTCTGTGTATTGATTACACATATATCAATAAAGCTTGTCCCAAGGACCCCTTTCCGTTGCCGCGCATAGACCAGATTTTTGACTCCACGGCAGGGTGTGACCTGCTGTCATTCCTCGATGCCTACTCCGGCTACCACCAGATCTTCATGGCAAGAGAAGACGAAGAGAAGACAACATTCATCACCCCATGTGGTAAGTACTGTTTCGTACAAATGCCTTTCGGGTTGAAGAGTGCCGGCTCGACGTTTGCAAGGGCAGTCCAGATTGGTTTTGAACCCCAGCTCCATAGAAATATAGAGGCTTATATGGATGATATAGTGGTCCAAACCAAGAACAAGGCAACCCTTGTACCGGATTTACAAGAAACATTTGTAAACCTGCGCAAGATCAACCTCAAGCTGAACCCCGAGAAGTGCATCTTCGGCATCCCGTCTGGCAAGCTTCTCGGGTTCTTTGTGTCGCAGCGTGGGATAGAAGCCAATCCGGACAAGATCAAAGCTATAGAGCAGATTGAAGCACCCAAACGGGTCAAGGATGTGCGTCGGCTTGCTGGCTGCGTTGCCGCCATGAGCAGATTCATTTCCAAGTCTGCCGAGCGCGCCCTCCCCTTTTTCAAGATTTTGAAAAAGGCAGGCCCAATGGAGTGGACGCCAGAAGCCGAAGCAGCATTACAAGATCTGAAGAGGTATCTTTCCTCCACGCCAATACTAGTTGCGCCTAGACCACAAGAACCGTTGCTGCTATACTTAGCCGGCAACAAACCAGGTGGTCAGCGCCGCACTAGTGGCGCAGAGAGAAATCGATGATGAGGTGATAGCAGCAACAGAGCCCGATGCCACTGGTGCAGAGGCGACACAGCCGATTGGAGTGCAGCCGAAGAAGAAAATGATGCAGCACCCGGTCTACTTTGTTAGCTCCCTCTTGTAGGGGGCTAGATCAAGGTACTCCGGTGTGCAGAAATTGCTCTTCGACCTTCTTATGGCCTCAAGGAAGCTGCATCACTAATTCCAGGCGCACGTGATCACTGTCGTCACTCGCCTCCCTCTGAATTGGATATTGAACAATCCAGACGCGACGGGAAGGATTGTAGAGTGGGCACTCGGGCTGTCCAGCTTTGGCCTCAAGTTTGAAAGTACCTCGACAATTCAGAGCCGATTCATGGCAGAGTTTGTCGCAGAATGGACCGCAACGCCTCATGAAGAAGTCCAGGAAACTGCTCTCCCCGGCAAAGAGGCAAGTTGCAACTGGATCATGTACTTTGATGAGGCTTTCTCCTTACAGGGCGCCGAGGCTAGCGTACTGCTGGTCGCGCCCACTGGAGAGCACCTCAAGTACGTGGTCCAGATGCACTTCCCTAGGGAGGTATCAACGAACAACAATGCTGAGTACGAGGTGCTGCTTGCTCGTCTTAGGATCGCGGCAGACCTCGGAATCAAGAAGCTCATTGTCAGGGGCGACTCGCAGCTTGTCGTCAAACAAGTCAACAAGGATTAGCAGAGCCCATTGATGAAGGCCTACATCGATGAAGTGAGAAAGTTGGAAGAGCGCTTTGACGGTATACAGGCGGAGCACGTTCCCCGAGCAGAGAACGACATCGTTGATTACCTGTCAAAGCGCGCTGCCCTCAAGCTACCTGTGGAACCAGGTACCTTTGTGCTTCAGCTTTCTGAGCCATCCGTTGATCCATCAACAGAGCAGAACAAGAGGAGGAAATCAGGGCCCGGCAAGTACTTTCCCGCCGAGCTCCCCGGAGCCGCCGGCAAGGATGTTGCCGGAGACACTGAGCCCGCCACCGGAGGGCAAACTCCGGCGGAGCGTCAAGCTTTTACCGTCGAGATGGCCGCTCCCTTGGCGGAGGAAATGCCTTTGGTCCTCGCCGTCGAGCCCTAGGCTCCAGCGTGGGCGTAGCATACCGTCCGATTCCTTCAGACTGGGGAACTTCCTGAGAAGCAGGAAGAAGCGGAGAAACTAGCCCGTCGGTCTGCCATGTACCAGTTCGTCGATGACGTCCTGTACAGAAGGAGACCGAACGGTGTGAAATTGAAGTGCATCCCTCGAGAGGAAGGACTGGAGCTGTTGGCAGAGATACATGGAGGCATATGTGGATCCCACATAGGGTCGAGAGCCCTTGCCGGCAAGGCATTTCGGCAAGGATTCTTCTGGCCCACTGCCCTCCAGGATGCGACGGCACTGGTCATCAGGTGTGAAGCGTGCCAGTTCCATTCAAAGAAACTTCATCAACCAGCTCAAGCCCATCAAACCATTCCTCTCTCCTGGCCCTTCTCGGTCTGGGGGCTCGACATACTGGGCCCTTTCCCCCGCGCCGTCGGGGGCTTTGAGTACTTGTACGTTGCAATCAACAAGTTCACAAAGTGGCCAGAGGTGGAGGCAGTAAGGAAGGTCACAGCTCAGTCAGCCGTCAAGTTCTTCAAAGGACTAGTGTGCGGTTTTGGTGGACCCAACAGGATCATCACCGACAACGGCACATAGTTTACAAGCCGCACCTTCATGCAATATACCCGAGACCTCGGCAGCAAGGTCTGTTTCGCTTCCGTTGCTCACCCCCGAAGCAATGGTCAAGCTGAGAGGGCAAATGCTGAAGTGCTGCGAGGATTAAGGACAAATACCTTTGACAGGCTGCACAAGAGTGGGAGGCGCTGGATTGATGAATTGCCGACGGTTCTTTGGTCGATCAGAACAACGCCAAATCGAGCCACCGGCTAGACGCCGTTTGCCCTGATATACGGGGCAGAAGCAGTTCTCCCCATAGAACTCATATACGGGTCACCTCGAGTGCTCGCTTATGATGAGCTTGAGCAAGAGCAACTGCGACAAGACGACGCAATGCTCCTTGAAGAAGATAGTCTTCGGGCGGCTGTGAGAGCAGCATGCTACCAGCAAGCCTTGTGCCGCTACCATAGCCGCAAGGTCCGTGCCCGAAGCTTTGAGGAAGGCGACCTTGTTCTCCGGCGCGTTCAATCGGGCAGGAATACGAACAAGTTGTAGCCGAAGTGGGAAGGCCCTTATCTGGTAATACGAGTCACCAAGCCTGGCGATGTCCGCCTGGAGACCGAGGATGCCGTTCCGGTGAGTAATTCTTGGAACATCGAGCATCTTCGCAAGTTTTACCCATAAGGCGCGGCTTGCCGGGCCCCCCGGCAAGCCACCCTTTTGTACAAGCCTTGCCAGCAATTCATGTAACCCTTTGTACAAAGCCAGGCGCAGACCCTGAGCATAAATAAATGAAGCGCTGGCGCCCTAAGTTATAGCATGCATGCTGAGTCGAGTCTCGTCCTTGGTTAGGGTTGGTAGTGCATAGTGGTGGCTAACCCCTAGCTTAGAGGTCGAGTCTTTGTCTTTCCTCTGTATTCTTTGGTTCACAGGACGTGCAGACATCCTTGCCGAAGCCACTTGAGGGAAGGAAAGAAGAACATACCAGCGCCTATGCCCCGGCGAGCCAGTGTTGCCGGAGGCTGCAAGGGCAAGAATTCGCCCACGGCTGACCAGGGTTGCCGGGGGCAGCAGCTTTAGATAAGTTCTTTATCCCTTATCATGCATTCCATTATGGACTGAGGTATGTGAAATCTCGTTCTTTTCCTTAAGCTACCGTGCTCCCATAACTCTAGGCCCTAGGGCTTATTCCTGGGACTAAGTTTGGTCGTAGTCGCGGCAGCAGAAGGATGAAACGAGGAGCCTAAGCCCACTTCATCCCTACCTCCGCCAAGGGTGTGAGAAAGGTCGAGCGAAGTAGGGAAACGGCAGGGCCTATTGCCGGCCGAAAAAATGTTTATCTTAAAGATATCAGGGATTTATTCCCTATTGTGGGTTTTTACCTACGAACAAATGACCCGGCAAACATTCCTTTTTCATTAAAAACATTCCATTCAGGTACAGTCCATAGGGAATGAAAAACATGAATAAGGGGATTACAAGTTTTAAACTTAACAGATGCCCGAAGGCTTACAGACTGAAAAGAGATAAGATGCCCGTAATGCCTTTCCTGTCCCTCTCCTCAGGAGGCAGATCAAGGAGGCGAGAAGGGCAAAAAGGGCACATATGCGAGCTACGGGTGGCAGAAGACACCGAGAAGGCATCTCGGCGGCCTCCCAAGGGCTGGAAGGTTATGATGGCGCCGGTGGCAGAGCTCGAAGACGAGGCGCCAGGACGTCAGTACGCGTTAAAGGCGTCGGTGCCCGCGTACTCTGACATGACGACCTTGCCGCCCGCCTTCTTCCTCTTCCTCTTCCGCAGCCTCCCTACGCCAGCCGCAAAGGAGACGGCCCCGAGAAGTTCAAGGAGCCTGCAACGCGGATGATGGGGTCGCCGGTGCCACCAGGAGCGGCACTTGACACCTAGTCGGACCCGTCATCCTGCCATCCACCGCCCTCGTCGTCGTTGTCGCTGTCCTCCTCGTCACCCTCGTTCGAGGAAGAGTCTTCGTCATCGGAGGAGCTCTCCATGCAGCACCTCGCGCGAGTCCTGAGGTGCCCGAAGACCTTGACGGAGAGGTGGCCGTCCTCCATCAACTTGAAGTGGAGGGTGAGCCCATCCGTCAGGCTGTGGATGCGAGAGAACCTCTTCCATCCTTGGCGAGGCCGGCGGGCCGCCCCGTCCTCCTCTTCCCCGAGCGCCCCGGCCTCGCCCACGGCCCCGCCCCCTCCCTCTTCCCCTCGTGGCTGGTTCGGCCACTACAGGTGCAGGAGAAGGGGGGACGCGTTGTCGAGCAACGACCCTTGCCGCCACCATTGAGGAGCCGTGATTTTCTCTCTTCATGGCGGACAGAAGAGAGGAGCAGAAGCTGAAGGAGAAAGAAGATGGAGGAGTTCGGGGCGCTGTCCCTTCCCTCCTCCCTTTATAAAGGGGCGGGGTTGGAGCTCGACCGGCCCGCTCGGCCAATCAAGACGCCGAAGGCGAGGGGGGCCGGGACCGAGCCGCCGCCCCAACCAGCGACGGCTCGGTTTCCCGCCCCCACCGCTCGCCACCTCGAACGCATGGGATGCACGTGGCGAACGTGCAGGACCGAAGGGACGGGTGAGGCGACCTCTCCCCACCCCGTGATCGTGTGGAGTGGAAGCCTAGACGACCGCGCCTTGGCCCCATCTAGTAAGCGGGCCGCGCCTCCACGCCTCCCCCCGTTTACGGGGAAGACGCGGGCCGCCTCCTTTCGCATTTACTGCGACGTGACGCATGCCTGCGGAAACCGCCTCACGCATGCCGCCGACGTCACGCACGCCCCTCCACCCCGCGCCGCGCACGCGGGTCGTGGGAGGTGCAGCGCGCGGAAAATTTTACCACGGTGAAAACCGCCCCGCATGCCCACGCACCGTTCTGGGCCTGGCCCAACAATGTGTTGCGCTTATGTGTGGCCCAGGCCCAGGGGCTCTTGTCGGTGTACAAAAAGAGGGGTACACTTTTTGTACCCCAACGACTGTGCACGGGCAGTCTGAGCCGCGGGCACCACCACACCAAGCATGGCAAGGGAGGTGAGCCGGGGTAAGATCAAAGCTTGATGGAGACTAGAACAACGCCAAGAACAAGACCACAAAGAGCAAAGGGACGAAGCGGCTCTCCCCTGCAAGATCCTTGCCGGGGGCGGCTCTGGCAGCCCCGGCAAGACCCTTGCCACGGCAGCTCGCCCCGCGCCTACGGAGCGGATCACCCTTGAGTCCACCGCCCCCATGGGGCCAGGATCGGCAGATATCCCCATGGTGCAATGCAGATCTTTGTGAAGACATCCAAGATTAGATACAAGTTAAGAAGACGACGACCCTTGGCAGGATCCCAGCCAAGGAGAACTACAAGGCCCCCGGCAAGCACCTTGTCGGGGATGACAGCACACGCCACGGCAGGACCCTTGCCGGAGCCCCGGCAAGGCCCTTGCTAAGGACACCCGCAGGGCCACCATCAGGCCCGCACCAACCGGGTTTCCACCGACCCACGCAGCTGCCGACCCGACCAGCTGGACAGGCTCCTGCGTGGCAACCCACAGATCTTCGTGGAGACCCGCCGTTGCGCCACCTCAGCTGCCTGTCCGCCTACATGGCACCTCAGGCACCGCTGGCTAGGGCGCGTGTCAACACGAGGGGGAGCAGCGACGGACAAGACGGACATCTCCCCTCGTCCCCGATAAAGCATGGACACCTAAGCTAAGCGCATTAAATGCGCCTTGTCCTGTAATGCGAGGGATAACCTCGCATCACTATACCCTTTCCACCTCTTGTGTGCCACTGTGGCGACCCCTTTTTCCTATAAAAGGAGGCCCGATGCGACCAGGAGGGGGATTCGGCTTTTTAGAACTCCTCACGACTCTTTTGGAGCTCCTCACTAGCTGAAGAACACAAACATATAATCCACCAAAGGAGGAGTAGGGTTTTACGCATCTTTGCGGCCCGAACCTGGGTAAAGGAACCGTGTCCTGACTATCAGATCCGCTCTTCTCTCAACCCCGCGCCCCGCAACCATAGTAGGGATTCTTGTGATCCCATAGGTGTCGATCCAAATACACTGACACCTTCCTATATGCGATAATTACCTGCCGTTCCAAGTAAATTTGTATGTGCCATACTCTAAACCTTGAAATGAAATTCTGTTTTGTATGCTCGAACAGCTCATGTATCAACTAGGGCTATCTATATCTTCCATGCTAGGTGGGTTATTCTCACGATGAGTGGACTCCGCTCATCATTCACGAGAAAATGGCTGGTAACCGGGATGCCCAGTCCCATGCTTAAAATCAATATAATTAAACAAAACTCCCCCAGGGCTGTTGCTTGTTTGGACGGTAACCCGTGGATTCGACTGGCCGTGGAGTGTGCTTGTTGGTTGTTGGGGGAGAATAAACTTTACCATTCTGTTTGGGAACCGCCTATAATGTGCGTAGCATGCATGATATCGAGATTCTTGGTTGTTATGTTGACAATGAAAGTATACCACTCAAAATGTTATTCAATCTCTATTTAAATATCGAGCTCTGGCACCTCTGCAAATCCCTGCTTCCCTCTCCGAAGGGCCTATCTATTTACTTTTATGCAGAGTCATCATCCTCTTATCAAAAAGCACCATTAGGAGAGCACGTCTATCCTTGCATGTATTACTATTAATTTGTATTGAGTATGATCATGACTGGATCTCTTTTATCATGAATTACAATGTCTAGTCAGTCCTTGATCTTTAAAGGTGCTCTGCATTTATGTTTTGCGGTCTCAGAAAGGGCTACCGAGATACCATCCTGTTATATCATATCATGATTGTTTTGAGAAGTGTTGTCATCCGAGGTTTATTATTATTGCTCGCTAGTTGATTATGCTATTGATGTGAGTAGTCTTGAGACCTGAAAGTTATTGTGAATGTGGTTAGTTCATGATCTTATTGAAAACCTGAATGCTAGCTTACATATTTACAACAACAAGAGCAAATAGAGTTTGTCAAAGTTTTCTTTATCACTTTCAGTTTATCAACTGAATTGCTTGACGACAAGAAATGGTATAATCTTGGGGGAGTTGATATGTCTCCAACGTATCTACTTTTCTAAACACTTTTGCCCTTGTTTTGGACTCTAACTTGCATGATTTGAATGGAACTAACCCAGACTAACGTTGTTTTCAGCAGAACTGCCATGGTGTTGTTTGTGTGCAGAAATAAAAAGTTCTCGGAATCGCCTGGAAATCAACGAAGATTTATTTCTAGAAAATATAAAAAATACCTGTCAGAAGATCAACACCTGGGGGCCCATGGGTTGTCCTCGAGGGTGGGGGGCGAGCCCCCCTTCCCCGGGCGCGCCCCCCTGCCTCGAGGGCACCCCGATGCCCCACCGACGTATCCCCAGGTCCTATATATTCCGTTTCGTGGAGAAAAAAATCAGAGAGAAAGAATTATCGCGTTTTACAAGATGGAGCTGCCGTCAAGCCCTAATCCCTCTCGGGAGGGCTGATCTGGAGTTCGTTCTGGGCACCGGAGAGTGGAGATCGTCGCTATCGTCATCATCAACCTTCCTCCATCACCAATTCCATGATGCTCACCGCCGTGTGTGAGTAATTCCATCGTAGGCTTGCTGGACGGTTATGAGTTGGATGGGATCTATCATGTAATCAAGTTAGTTTTGTTAGGGTTTGATCCCTAGTATCCACTATGTTCTGATATTGATGTTGCTATGACTTTGCTATGCTTAATGCTTGTCACTAGGTCCCGAGTGCCATGTTTTTAGATCTGAACTTATTATGTTTCCATGAATATATGTGTGTTCTTGATCCTATCTTGCAAGTCTATAGTCACCTACTATGTGTTATGATCCGGCAACTCCGAAGTGACAATAATCGGGACCACTCCCGGTGATAACCATAGTTTGAGGAGTTCATGTATTCACTATGTGTTAATTCTTTGGTCTGGTACTCTATTAAAAGGAGGCCTTAATGTCCCTTAATTTCCAGTAGGACCCTCCCTGCCACGGGAGGGTAGGAGAAAAGATGTCATGCAAGTTCTTTTCCATAAGCACGTATGACTATATTCGGAATACATGCCTACATTGCATTGATGAATTGGAGCTAGTTCTGTGTCACCCTAGGTTATAACTTCTACATGATGAATTGCATCCAACGTAATTTCCCATCACCGATCTAATGCCTACGAGCTTTACCTATATTGCTAGCTGCTTATTTACTTTTCCGTTGCTATTATCACAAAAACTACAAAAACATTATCTTAACTTTTATTGATGCTACCGCCACTATCATATTACTTCGCTACTAAACTATCTTGCTGCAGATACTAAGTTTCCATGTGTGGTTGAATTGACAACCCAGCTGCTAATACTTAAGAGTATTCTTTGGCTCCCCTTGTGTCGAATCAACAAATTTAGGTTTAATACTTTACCCTCAAAAACAGTTGCGATCCCCTACACTTGTGGGTTATCAGTGACATTCGTGATGAAGCCAAAGCTCAGACTCTACTTGAGCTCACTTCCCTGCCCACTCCTGGTGAGTTGTACTGTAATGCCCCGGACACACCCGCCGGTCGTCGTTACTCCTGGCGGGATCTAGACTTGTAACATCCCAAATTTTCAATTTGGAATGTTATACATTAGATCATTATGCATATCATATTTTCTTGCTTTTGGTGATCCGAGAAAATCCTAAGCAACTCAAGGACCCTCGGAGAGAGTTGGGGATTTCTCAATTTTCATATTTGAGGTTTCTCAAATTTTGAGAATATGATCGTTTGATTTTATTTATTTTATCTTCAAGTATTTCTATCACAAATATAAGAGAGAGGGAGTAAAAATGACTCTCCCAAATGTCGGTGTACAAAAAGAGGGGTACACTTTTTGTACCCCTATGACTGTGCACGGGTAGTCTGAGCCACGGGGCCGTTGCACCAAGCATGGCAAGGGAGGGAAGCCGAGGCAAGACTGAAGCTCGATGAAGACTGGAGCGACACCAAGAACAAGTCCACGAAAAGCAAGGGGGACGAAGCGGTTTTCCCCGGCAAGATCCTTGCCGGGGCTGGCTCTGGTAGCCCCGGCAAGGCCCTTGCCGCAGCAACTCGCCCCCCCCC
>LR738710.1:518133205-518147662 GCA_902687465.1 Secale cereale
CCCCCCCCCCGCCTACGGAACGAATCGCCCTTGAGTCCGCCACCCCCATGGGGGGAGGATTCGGGAGATGTCCTCGTGGTGGCATGCAGATCTTTGTGAAGACCTTCAAGATCAGATACAAGGTAAGAAGACGACGACCCTTGGCAAGCACCTTGCCGGGGATGATAGCAGGCGCCGCAGCAAGACCCTTGGGCCCCGGCAAGGTCCTTGCCGAGGACACCCACGGGGCCACCATCAGGCCCGCGCCAACTGGGTCTCCACCGACCCATGCAGCTGCCGACCCAACCAGCTGGACAGGCTCCTGCGTGGCAACCCACAGGTCTTCGTGGAGGCCTGCCGTTGCGCCACCTTAGCTGCATGTCTGCCTACATGGCACCTCAGGCACCGCTGGCCAGGGCGCGTGTCGACGCGAGGAGGAGCGGCGACGAACAAGACGGGCGTCTCCCCTCGTCCCCGATAAAGCAAGGACACCTAAGCAGGGCGCATTAAATGCACCTTGTCCTGTAATGCGAGGGATAACCTCGCATCACTGTACCCTTTCCACCTCCTGTGTGCCACTGTGGCAACCCCTTTTTCCTATAAAAGGAGGCCCGAGGCGACAAGGAGAAGGATTCTGCTTTTCGGAACCCCTCACGACTCTTTTGGAGCTCCTCGTTAGCTGAAGAACACCAACATATAATCCACCAAAGCAGGAGTAGGGTTTTACGCATCTTTGCGGCCCGAACCTGGGTAAAGGAACCTTGTCCCGATCGTTAGATCCGCTCTTCTCTCAACTCCGCGCCCCGCAACCGTAGTAGGGATTCTTGTGATCCCATAGGTGTCGATCCAAATACACCGACATCTTCGGCGCGACAGGTAGGGGAGCGCAGTTGTGAGAATCGGCTTTAGCAGTTAGTTCGACGCTTCTGCATCATCATGGCACCCAAGATAAAGACAACGGTGGCGGTTGGCCAGTCGAAAGCCGGACAGCCTGTCCCGACGCGGGCGAGCAGTGGACCATTCGCGGAAAGGACTCGGGGCGCTGCTCGCGAACACCAACGCCATCTCGATAGCCGGAGTTTGGGAGGTGGCGATGCCTGTGCGCCTGGTAACAGGCCGCACGTCGCCAGTTCCAGAGATGGAACCCGGCCCTCCGCGGGTGGCGCGGGGCCCTCCAAGGCCGCGGCCGCACCACCCGAGGACGACGCAAGGCCCTCCAGAACTCCCACGCCGGCGCCAACAGCGCGCTCTTCTCAAGAAGCGCGCGACGAACGGTGTCGTCGTCCTGAAGACCCCGGACGTCGCCATGGGAAGAGCCCCGAGCGCCGCTCCCGGGACGTAGAAGGCCTGCCCGCCCACCGAAGCGCTGGTGGAGATGATAGGCGACTGCGGGATCGTGATGGAGCTCCCCCTGACACGGTCAGGGGTCGAACCGCGTCACGATCCGTGCAGGTTTTGCTACCACCGACGCCAGCCGAAGCTTTGGCGCGCGCGTAGTTGCTTCTCGACTTTCCTCCCGTTACGGGGAAACTCGACGAATGGAGAGCCACCATCCGAAGCCTTGTCGCAGTCGCCAACAGGGATGACCTAAATCCAGCAGAGCTCCCGGGTCGCCGCTCCGATGAGGTCCCACGCACCGTGGGCGGGAGAGCTGGCAGCGCCGTGGCTACGGTGCATTCGCCTCCTCCTCGCCCAGTGCCGCGTGCGTCGACCCGTCGGGACGTCGCGGGCGACGCCATCTCCATAGCGTCGTCCGACCTGAGGACCCGCGGCGACCAACGTCAAGTTCTTCAGGAGTGAGCCCATGAAGACGCTCGAACCACCATCGAGTGCCGGCGCGAAACGCGCCACCAGTCAGACATGCGAGTAGGGCCTGCTGCGGACCGCCCGGCACCGGAAAGCCCTGGAGGTCTACCTTACGAGGTGGGCTGTCCAGCTTTCACCCGTGAGCTACGGCAGTTCCAGTGGCCCTCTCACCGCACCTTCAAACCTGACGTTGGCGAGAAGTACAACGGCAAGACCCACCCGTCGGAGTTCCTGAGCATCTACACCATCGCGATGCAAGCTGCTGGGGCCCGCGGCGATAAGGTGCTTGCGAATTACTTTCCATTAGCTCTTAAACCTAACGCCATGTCATGGTTGATGCACTTGCCAGTAGACTCTATTTCCTCCTGGTCCGACTTGTGCCATGAGTTTGTTGGCGCCTTTACCGGAGGCCATCAAGCCCATGGCCAAGCGAGTGACCTGCATGTCATACGCCAGAAGGAAGGCGAGACTCTGCGCAAGTACATACAGAGATTCAGGCGGGTACAATACAACATCCCCGATGTTCACCCTGCCGCCATCATCAGCGCGTTCCACCAGAACATGCGCAACCGCAAGATGCGTGAAGAACTGGCGATGACCAAGGTGAAGGACGTGGTAGAACTTTACGTTCTTGCCGACAGATGCGCCCGGGCTGAACAGGGGAGGAAGTACCCCGACGAGAGCGCCGGTGCGGAAACCGACTCCTCGAACGAAGATCCCGCCGTTCCGGCGAAGAAGGGCCGGAACCGGAACAGGAAGCGCAGGGGGAAGGCCGTATTTGCCGTCGAGGGATGCGATGACGCCGGCTCCGCCAAGAAAACCAAGGCGGGTGACCCTGGCAAGGAAATTGCCGGATGTGTCGCCTGCCGGGCCTTGGCGGCCGCCGAGAAGCCGGGAAACTACGGCAAACGGTACTGCAAGATCCATCGCACAAGGGCCATGATGTCCAGGAATGCCACCAGGTTGAGCTCCTTGCTGAGAAGCAAAGAGCTGAATACGAGAGGCGGGACAAGGAGAAGGGCCAAGACGGCGCTGAAGGATCCAGCAAGAAGCGTGACGGCCAAATAGGTCGTCGCGGCAAGGAGAAACAGCAAGAAAGGCTCGCCCGGGGCCGCGATAGAAGACCTGAAGACGACGATCACGAAGAGGACGACGAGTCCGACGGCCAAGAGTTTCAGAAGGCCACGGACGCCATGTGCGTCGATGGTGGCGCTTCGCTGCATGCTTCTCACCGCCAGCTTAAACAGTGGGCGCGAGAGATTATTGCGGCAGAGCCATCACCCAGTGCCCAAAAGCCGCTGAAATGGTCCAACACACCTATCATCTTTGACGCCGAGGATCACCCTGATCGCATTACTGTGGTCGGGTGCTTGCCATTGTTGGTTTCACCAACAATACGCAACCTCAAGGTGGATAAGATGCTAGTCGATGGCGGGGCCGGCCTAAACCTACTCTCGCCCACCGTGATCGAGAAGCTACAAGTTCCTGATGGAGACCTCGAGGAGACGGGCACATTTCAAGGGGTCGGCCCAGGAAGGAGCCAACCAAAGGGGAAAGTCACACTGCCCGTGACTTTTGGAAGTGATTTAAACTACAGAACGGAGAGGATCGTGTTCGATGTCGCCAGGATCCCCCTGCCCTATAACGGGATCCTTGGACACCCAGCGCTGGCCAAGTTCATGGCGGCATCGCACTATGCCTACAACACCCTGAAGATGCCAGGGCCCGTGACGATCATCACCATCCCCTCCGACAAGAAAGACGCGCTGATTTGCGCCGACCAGTTGTACCAGCAAGCAGTTGCAGCAACTGCCGCTACAGGGGCACTTGCTCCTGCCACTGGAGCCCCGGGAGGGAAGAAGAATAAGACCGACGAGACCTCGGGCGCCCACTCCGGCAAGCGCACCTCTTCGGAGTGCTGTGCTCCCGTCGAGGACGTGCCTGAGAGCTCCACCGGAGGGAAGAAGACTGGCGAGACATCAGACACCCACTCCGGCAAGCGCGCCTCTTCGGAGTGTCACGCTCCCGTCGAGGACGTGCCAGAGAGCTCCACCGGCAGGAATAAGAGATCAAGGGCTACGCCGCCAGGAACCAAGAAGATTTCTGTCAAGGAGGACGGCACGGGAGGGGCTTTTACCAAAAGCTCCGCCCTTGACAACAAATAGGAAGACGCGCTCGTCACCTTCCTGCGGGCGAATGTCGACGTGTTTGCCTGGCAAGCATCCGACATCCCCGGTGTTCCCAGGGAGGTGATTGAACACCACCTTGCTGTCTGCCCTCATGCGCGGCCCGTCAAGCAGAAGGTCGGGAAGCAAGCTTTGGAACGGTAAGAGTTCATCACCGAGGAGATCCGGAAACTGGAAGCTGCGGGTTTGGTGAGAGGAGTGCTCCACCCAACGTGGTTGGCCAATCCAGTAGTAGTGCGCAAGGCAAATGGGAAGTGGAGGCTATGTATTGATTACACAGATATCAATAAAGCTTGTCCCAAGGACCCCTTCCCGTTGCCGCGCATAGACCAGATTGTTGACTCCACGGCAGGGTGTGACCTGCTGTCATTCCTCGATGCCTACTCCGGCTACCACCAGATCTTCATGGCGAGAGAAGACGAAGAGAAGACAGCATTCATCACCCCATGTGGTACGTACTGTTTCGTACGAATGCCTTTCGGGTTGAAGAGTGCTGGCTCGACATTTGCGAGGGCAGTCCAGATTGGTTTTGAACCCCAGCTCAATAGAAATACGGAGGCTTATATGGATGATATAGTGGTCAAAACCAAGGACAGGGCGACCATTGTACCGGATTTACAAGAGACGTTTGTGAACCTGCGCAAGATCAACCTCAAGCTGAACCCTGAGAAGTGCGTTTTCGGCGTTCCGTCTGGCAAGCTTCTCGAGTTCTTTGTGTCGCAGCGTGGGATAGAAGCCAATCCGGACAAGATCAAAGCTATAGAGCAGATTGAAGCACCCAAACGGGTCAAGGATGTGCGTCGGCTTGCTGGCTGCGTTGCCGCCATGAGCAGATTCATTTCCAAGTCTACTGAGCGCGCCCTCCCCTTTTTCAAGATTTTGAAGAAGGCGGGCCCTATGGAGTGGACGCCGGAAGCAGAAGCAGCGTTATAGGACCTGAAGAAGTATCCTTCCTCCACGCCAATACTGGTTGCGCCCCGACCACAGGAACCGTTGCTGTTATACCTAGCGGCAACGAACCAGGTGGTCAGTGCTGCACTGGTGGCGCAGTGAGAAATCGATGATGAGGTAACAGCAGCGACGGAACCTGGTGCCACTGGCGTAGAGACGACACAGCCGATTGGAGTGCAGCTGAAGAAGAAGATGATGTAGCACCCGGTCTACTTCGTTAGCTCCCTCTTGCAGGGGGCTAGGTCAAGGTACTCCGGTGTGTAGAAACTGCTCTTCGGCCTTCTTATGGCCTCGAGGAAGCTGCGTCACTACTTCCAAGCGCACGAGATCACTGTCGTCACTCGCCTCCCTCTGCAATGGATATTGCACAATCCAGATGCAACGGGAAGGATTATAGAGTGGGCACTAGAGCTGTCCAGCTTTGGCCTCAAGTTTGAGAGTACCTCGACAATTCAGAGCCGAGTCCTGGCAGAGTTCGTCGCAGAATGGACTGCAACTCCTGATGAAGAAGTCCAAGAAACTGCTCTCCCCGGCAAAGAGGCAAGTTGCAACTGGGTCATGTACTTTGATGGCGCTTTCTCTTTACAGGGCGCCGGGGCGGGCGTACTGCTGGTCGCGCCCACTGGAGAGCACCTCAAGTACGTGGTCCAGATGCACTTCTCTAGGGAGGTGTCAACGAACAATACTGCCGAGTACGAGGGGCTCCTTGCCGGTCTTAGGATCGCGGCGGACCTCGGAATCAAGAAGCTCATTGTCAGAGGCGACTCACAGCTTGTCGTCAAACAAGTCAACAAGGATTACCAAAGCCCTTTGATGAAGGCCTACGTCAATGAAGTGAGAAAGTTGGAAGAGCGCTTTGACGGTATACAGGCGGAGCATGTTCCCCGAGCGGAGAACGACGTCGCCCATTACCTGTCGAAGCGCGCTGCACTCAAGTTACCTATGGAACCAGGTACCTTTGTGCCCCAGCTTTCTCAGCCATCCGTTGATCCATCAATAGAGCAGAACAAGAGGAGGAAGTCATGGCCCGACAAGTACTTCCCGCCGAGCTCCCCGGAGCCGCCGGCAAGGATGTTGCCGGGGACACTGAGCCCGCCTCTGGAGGGCTAACTCCGGCGGAGCGTCAAGCTTTTGACGTCGAGATGGCCTCTCCCTTGGCGGAGAAAATGCCTTTAGTCCTCGCCGTCGATCCCTAGGCTCCGGCGTGGGCGCAGCATACCGTCCGATTCCTTCCGACTGGGGAACTTCCTGAGGAGCAGGAAGAAGCGGAGAAAGTAGCCCGTCGGTCCGCCATGTATCAGTTTGTCGATGACGTCCTGTACAGGAGAAGACCGAACGGTGTGAAATTGAAGTGCATCCCTCGAGAGGAAGGACTAGAGCTGTTGGCGGAAATACATGGAGGCATATGTGGATCCCACATAGGGTCAAGAGTCCTTGCCGGCAAGGCATTCTGGCAAGGCTTCTTCTGGCCCACTGCCCTCCAGGATGCGGCGGCGCTGGTCACCAGGTGTGAACCGTGCCAATTCCATTCGAAGAAACTTCATCAACCAGCTCAAGCCCTTCAAACCATTTCTCTCTCCTGGCCCTTCTCGGTCTGGGGGCTCGACATACTGGGCCCTTTCCCCCGCGCCGCCGGGGGCTTTGAGTGCTTGTACATTGCAATCGACAAGTTCACAAAGTGGCCAGAAGTGGAAGCAGTAAGGAAGGTCACAGCTCAGTCAGCCGTCAAGTTCTTCAAGGGGCTAGTGTGCCGTTTTGGTGTCCCCAACAGGATTATCACCGACAACGGCACGCCATTTACAAGCCGCTCGTTTATCGGAATCAGGTGATTCAAGCGCCTGGAGTTTCGTATCGAAATTCTTTCTTCGTTTAACCTAGTCGCTCAAGCGTTTGCCTCAGCTAAATTTGGACTTAGATCCAGATTGGTTCGGTAGTTGTTTCTCTTTCGCCGTTAGTCTTTCGTTGTTTCTTCTTTTGTCGTTTCTTTTGCAAACCAGAGTTCTTAAGTTGAACTTTCTGGTTAGATCTCTTATTCGAGTTTTACCCGTGCATTAGTTAAGTACTTATTGTGTGCTTGTTTGTTTGCGATAGAGTACCCGGAGTGCGCCGCTTGCTACTTTGAATCTCTAGGTTTTGTGGATCATCAGCAAGGCAAGTAACACTTTGATCATACTTTCCAATTACCCAGTTTTCATTGCATTAGTCAAACCCTCACACATTGCATGAGTAGGATCAATTAACTTGTGAGACTGGGAAGTAGACTAAGGTAGTACCTATTACCTGCATTACATTCAAACCTTCAGGAGTTACTTCTACGTTTGTTGTTAGGACATGCTATGCTCGTAGACGTGGATTGGGTGAGTGTATCCATGACAGATGTGAGTTTGTTAATTAATGGTTCAACTTAAGGTGGCAACTTTAACACACATCTGGGTGGACTGAGGCATCTGGGTATCCCAGGGATTGCCTGTTTTTCTTCGGACCGCCACCCAGGCTCAAAGGGATCATGAGATTATTCATACTAGAAACTTCCGTGTGCAGCCACAAGCTATTATGGGCTCTAGCATAGTATGAGTAAGTCGTGCGAACTCTTATAGTGGTGGACTAGCAGATGTAGGGGATGTAGGTTGGTACGGTCCACCCGGTCGTAAGGGCTAGTGCTTCTGAAAGACTGTGTCTCGGTCATCCATTTCTCAAACATCATGCAGTGCGAGAAATCAAACGGAGGAGATCGGGTCTTGTGGGGAAAAGTGCACAAACCTCTGCAGAGTGTACAAACTGATCATGATTATCCGTGTCCCCGATTACGAACGTCTTGAGTATCTAGTACTTGAATATCATGTGAATCTCATCATGTTACTTTAATTTAATACTGTTGGGTTTAATGATGAACTTTAATTGGGGTTGAGAGGATGTCTATCTTCTCAACGATGTTTCAACTACCATGATAGTTAATTAAAAATCTATTCCTTTGAAGTAGGGAAAAATATTCTTTACGCCAAAACTTAACCATAGAGCTTTCCACCAGCCATATTGCATATAGTATAGTTTTACTTCCATTGCATTCTCTTGTGTTACCTTGCCAGCATATTCCATGTGCTGACCCGTTTTCGGGCTGCAACGTTTCATGTTGCAGACTTTTCAGACGATGAGTAAGGTGCCTTTTAGGTTGTGGTTCTATACTCAGTGATGCCGTTGGAGTTGATGGACTCACTTATCTTCCAAGCCTTCCGCTGTTATCGTGTTAGATGGCCTTCAGCCATATTTATTGTAATAAAGTTCATCGTTGGAACTATCGATGTAATAAGTGTGTGATTGCTACTCTGTTATAAATCCTTCAAGTACTGTGCGTGTCAGCATTACTGATCCAGGGATGACACTGATGCACAGAGATCTGACTGTTTGAGGTCTGGTCGGTACAAGATGGTATCAGAGCACACGCTGACTATAGGACACGACCACTAAGCTAAAGCCCTAGAGCACTATTCACTCTTCTCTTTTCTGACTCCTCATCTTTTCTACTCTTTTAGGATGGTGGATGCAAAGAACAAGTTCATGCAACCGGATGATGATACACCATTTGGACGACACCTGAAGGAAGTCAGCAGATATCTAAACATTGGACTACCAAGCTTTACCGGGACCCATAATGCCACTCTACCTGTGGAGGAGCATTGGTTGATTCAATCCCAAGTTCCAGGAAGGACGTTCAAGCCCGTCACCTCACTCATAGCATTTTATTTTAATGCACCTACATGGAACCTAGGCAGGAGCATGGCAGCCCACATTGCTATGGGAAGGATCGGAGAAGTCTACAAGCAGGAGCTAAAGGACACCATATACCAAATTTGTGGACGCCGAGATGAGAACTGGGATAGGATCAGCACCCGGAAGGATAGATCCATTGCAGCATTCATCCAGGAGTTGAACCATCACATTCGTCACCAGGAGCACCAGATGTGTGCAGGGATGATGGATTTGAAGAAAGCCCTAAATAGGAATTTGGAGCTAGAGGAAGAACTCAAGTCTACACGCGACGGATACGAGGAGGAGATGCTAATACTTGTGGAGAAGAATGATGACTTGACACGGAAGTTAGGGATACTCATGGGAGAAGAAGACGAGGAAGAAGAACCCAAGGAGATTCCACCAGAAGACTATATTATCATCGACGACACGGATTCAGAAGCTGAGGATAGCAAAGACGAGGACTATGAAGATGAAGCTGGAGCAGATATCATGGAATCCTCTGCCGATCAATATTTTTAGATGACCACCCTGTGACTAGTAGTTTACCTCCATATATTAGTTTTAGAGCACTTTTGTAACGTTAGTTAGATTTGTAAGATCTTGCTTGAAATTGATTGGTGTGATATGATTGTGTGTTTGCCTCATGAGCATATGGGTAGTGATTTTCCCTTAGACCTCAATTCTGTTCTAATCTCTTCCCTCTACACCTATCAAATGCCTCCAAGACGTTAGCCCGGATTTGAGTTTCCCCCTGAGCTCACCCAGTTGATCCAGCAGCAGAACACCCTGATGCAACTTCTTGTCCAGAACACTCAGAACAACCAGAACAACAACAACAACAACCCTCCACCACCACCACCCGTGGACAACCTGACACTTTTCTTAAGGTTGCAACCAACAGTGTTTGCTAGCAGCATCGAACCAATAGTGGCTGATGACTGGCTACGCAAGATTGGAAGGGATTAGACCACCGCCAATTGCTCAGATGCTGAGAAGGTGCGATTTGCCGCACACAAGTTGTCTGGACCAGCCGCAGCATGGTGGGAGAATTACACAGCCACTTATCCCGTAGCCAATGTGACTTGAGATCAATTTCAGCAAGCTTTTTGTACCGCCCATGTCTCAACAGGAGCTATGAGTATGAAGAAGCAGGAGTTTCGCAATTTGCGCCAAGGCAACCGTACAGTGGCTCAGTACGTGGATGAGTTTAGTACCCTATCTCGTTATGCCCCAGATGATGTGGCCACAGATGCCACTAAACATGAGAGATTCATGGAAGGGCTGAATGATGTGATGAGTGTACAGTTGATGGTGGCAACTTTCAATAACTACCAGGAGCTGGTTGACCGCGCCCTAATGATTGAAAGGAAGCATCAACAGATTGAAAGTCGCAAGAGGAAGTATGGGCAAGGAAGGTATAAATCTGGAGCACAGCAGAAGCCCCGTTTGACCCCTAAAACGGTAGGACAGTTTCAACATACCCATGGAGGAGGTAGCTCTCACAATCACCATGGCCCTAAGAATGGAAATGGAAATGGAAATGGAGCAAGTAATAACCAGAGCTGCCCTACACCGCCCACACCCACCAAGAGGGATTTCAGTCATGTCACCTGTTACAAGTGCGGGAAGAATGGACATTATGCCAATGAATGCCCAGAAGCTAAGAATGGGAACGGCAATGGAAGCGCCGCAAAGAAGCCCAGCCCGTTCAACAAAGGACAAGTGAACCACGTGACTGTGGAGGAGATAGCAGAGCAACCAGATGCTGTTGTCGGTAAGTTTTTGGTTAAGTCCTTTACTACACTCGTTGTTTTCGATACTGGTGCATCACATTCATACATTTCAAGGCGATTTGTGGATAAGTATAAGCTGCCAACCCAAGCCCTTAGATCGCCCATGTTAGTAACCTCACCAGGAGCGGAGTATATGGCTAAGTTATGGTGTGATCAGTTGCCATTAAGGATTGGTAACTACATTTTCCCTTCGGACCTAATAGTATTGGAATCTCAAGGATTGGATGTGATATTAGGCATGGATTGGTTATCTAAGTATGAAGGGAATATTGAATGCGCCAGTAAGTCCATTTTGCTTACTACGCCAGAAGGAAGAAGGATCAAGTATGTATCCCGGCATGAGCCGAAGAGGAACAGATTAAATTCCTTATCAGGAGTTGTTCAGGAGGAAGTACCAGTGGTGAAGGATTTCCCTGACGTATTTCCAGAAGAACTGCCAGGAATGCCACCTGACAAAGATATAGAGTTTTTTATTGAGCTTTTGCCAGGCACCGGGCTAATTTCTAAGAGACCTTATAGGATGCCCGCAAAGGATTTGGAGGAAATTAAGAAACAAATTAAGGAGTTACTGGATAAAGGATTCATACGCCCAAGTTCTTCGCCTTGGGGTTCGCCAGTACTTCTAGTGGAGAAGAAGGATGGATCGTTAAGAATGGTCGTTGATTACCGAGGGCTGAACGAAGTAACGATCAAAAACAAGTACCCACTGCCGATGATCAATGATCTGTTCGATAGATTGCAAGGAGCTAAGGTATTTTCCAAGATCGATCTGCGATCAGGGTCCCATCAATTGAAGATCCGAGAGCAAGATATACCTAAGACGGCCTTTACTACCATGTACGGGTTGTACGAGTATACCGTTATGTCTTTTGGTCTGACTAACGCACCGGCATACTTTATGAACCTGATGAACAAAGTGTTTATGGAGTATTTGTATAAGTTCGTCGTAGTGTTCATAGATGATATATTGATCTTCTTGAAGGATGAAGAGGAGCGTGCAGAGCATTTGCGTTTGGTATTTGAGAAGCTCAAAGAACATCAGTTATATGCCAAGTTTAGCAAATGCGAATTTTGGTTGAAGGAAGTCGGATTCCTCGGACACGTTATATCTGGAGAAGGAATAGCAGTAGATCCCGTCAAGGTGGACACTATGACCCCTTGGGAAGCACCGACAACAGTTGGAGAGATCCGGAGTTTTCTTGGACTTGCAGGATACTACCGGAGATTTATCAAGAATTTCTCAAGGATTGCAAAGCCAATGACGAAATTGTTAAAGAAGGACACCAAGTTTAATTGGACGGAAGAATGTGAGGCCAATTTTCAACAATTAAAGAAACGGTTGGTCTCATCACATGTGTTGATTCTGCTAGATCAACTTAAGGATTATGAGGTGTACTGCGACGCTTCACGTCGAGGACTTGGAGCAGTTCTTATGCAGGAAGAAAGAGTTGTTTCGTATGCTTCACGACAACTGAAACCTCATGAGTTGAACTATGCCACTCATGATTTGGAGTTAGCAGCCGTAGTGCATGCGTTGAAGACATGGAGACATTTTCTTATTGGAAACCATTGTGAAGTATATACGGATCACAAGAGTTTGAAGTATATATTCACTCAGAAGGAGTTGAATCTCAGGCAAAGGAGATGGCTGGAACTCATTAAGAACTATGACATGAAATTGCATTATCACCCCGGAAAGGCTAACGTAGTAGCCGATGCGCTAAGCCGCAAGAGCCATGTCAATACCCTAATGACGGAAGAGTTTCCAAAGGAGTTAGCCGAGGACTTACGAGAACTACGTTTGGAGATAGTTCCGAGAGGCTATGTAGCAACGCTAGAGATCCAGTCTACCCTGATGGATAAAATCAGAGAAGCTCAGAAAACTGACAAAGAGGTTGCCTCTATAAAGGAGAGGATGAGCGAAGGAAAAGCTAAAGGATTTCGTGAGGATGAACATGACACCTTATGGTTTGAGGACCGCATTTATGTGCCTAATGACCCGGAGATCAGGAAGTTGATTCTACAGGAGGCCCATGATTCACCATACTCGATTCACCCAGGAAATACTAAGATGTATTTGGATTTGAAGGATATTTTCTGGTGGACCGGTATGAAGAAAGATATTGCCGAGTATGTAGAAGTTTGTGATGTATGTCAAAGAGTGAAGGCAGAACATCAGAAGCCGGCATGATTGTTACAACCATTGGCAATACCCGAATGGAAGTGGGATAAGCTAGGCATGGATTTTATTACGGGACTATCCAGAACTCGTTCTGGCTATGACTCGATTTGTGTCGTAGTCGATCGTTTAACAAAGGTAGGTCATTTCATCCCCGTAAAGACTACCTATACCAGTGCAAAGTTGGCAAAGATATACATGACCCGAATTGTATGTCTGCATGGAGTTCCGAGGAGTATCGTATCAGATAGACGAACCCAGTTTACCTCAAAGTTCTGGAATCAGTTACATGAAACTTTGGGTACCAGGCTAGAGTTTAGCACAGCTTTTCACCCGCACACAGATGGACAGACTGAAAGAGTCAATCAGATTTTGGAGGATATGCTGAGAGCCTATGCACTAGACTATGGATCTAGTTGGGACGCTAATTTGCCGTATGCCGAATTTTCTTACAACAACAGTTATCAATCCAGTTTGAAGATGGCCCCTTTCGAAGCGCTATATGGAAGGAGATGTAGGACTCCGTTGTCATGGGACGAAGTTGGAGACCGACAGTTATTTGGACCAGATTTGATCAAAGAGTCTGAGGAGAAGGTGAAGTTGATTCGAGATAGACAGAAGGTAGCTCAGTCTAGGCAGAAAAGTTATGCAAACTAAAAGCGCAAGGAGATAACCTATGAGATCGAAGGCGGAGCATACTTGAGAGTATCGCCTCTGCGAGGAGTTAAACATCTCGGAGTTAAAGGAAAGATAGCCCCAAGATTTGTGGGACCTTACCGTGTTTTGGTACGCATGGGAGAGGTTGCCTACAAATTGGAATTGCCCGAAGGATTGTCAGGAGTGCATGACGTGTTTCACGTTTCGCAACTTAAGAAGTGTCATGCAGAGATGGCCGATATACCACTTAGAGACACAATACCCCTGGAAGCGATTCAGTTGGATAGTGATCTGACCTACGAGGAGAAGCCTGTTAAGATCCTCGAATTTTCGAGCAGAGTTACCCGCAGCAAGGTTATCAAGTTTTGCAAAGTTCAGTGGAGTCACCACACCGAGGAAGAAGCCACCTGGGAATGAGAAGATGATCTACGCAAGGACCACCCTCACCTATTTTCTAGCCAACCCGAATCTCGAGGGCGAGATTCATCTTAAGGGGGGTAGGTTTGTAACATCCCAACTTTTCAGTTTGGAATGTTATACATTAGATCATTATGCATATCATATTTTCTTACTTTTGGTGATCCGAGAAAATCCTAAGCAACTCAAGGACCCTCGGAGAGAGTTGGGGATTTCTAAATTTTCATATTTGAGGTTTCTCAAATTTTGAGAATAGGATCGTTTGATTTTATTTATTTTATCTTCAAGTATTTCTATCACAAATATAAGAGAGAGGGAGTAAAAATGACTCTCCCAAAATAAACAAATATGGAAGATTTAATAAAAAGATCAAATAAGTTTTATTTGGAGTTTATTTGGATTTAATTTGAATTAGGGAAAATTGCATGTTTTCAAAAAAAAATGCATTTTAGTGCCAAGAAAATGTTCATCTTGTTCTAAATATTTTATTTAGACGGTGAAAATTTGTTTTGGCAATTTCTAGATTTTATTTCATTTTCTAGAGTTTTTTTAGCGCCGACGTATAATTAAAAAATATATATATAGGGGGACCCGACCCGACTGGGCCGAGGCCCAGCCGAGCAGGCCCATCGCCGCCGCGCCGCCTTCCCCGCGTCGCCACCCCATGGCCGCGTCGGACTCTGCCACCGCCGTCGCCTCGGCTTGCCCCTCCCCCAAGCCAGCCACCCCCTCCCTCCTA
>LR738710.1:518147701-518190211 GCA_902687465.1 Secale cereale
CCCCCCCCGCCCCCTCCAACCACCGCCGCCGCGAGGCCAGCCACCGCCACGGCCGCGACGCCGCCGCCAGCCGCCGCTCTCGCCGCTGTCCTCACCCACCGCCGCGACGCCAGCCGCCGCAGCCGGCTGTTCCGACGAGGTAGCCGCCGCCCGATTTTCCCCAGAAACCCGTTGGTTTTCTTTAGAACCCTAGTTGTTTTTTTAGAATCGGTTTTATTAGATCGGTTTTCTGTTTTTATTTTTTGGTTTAGTTAAGTAGTAAACGTACACCCGTTCGTTCGTTCTAACGAGCGAATTCGTCGTTTAGTCTCAGCTGACGAACGTCCGTTCGTTAAGCTGTTTTAGTTTTCTTTTCGCAGTTATTTTCTGATCGCGATCTCTGATCCGATTTTCGTTTTAGTTTATCTTTTGCAAACCGGAGTTCTTAAGTTGAACTTTCTGATTAGATCTCTTATTCAAGTTTTACCCATGCATTAGTTAAGTACTTATTGTGTGCTTGTTTGTTTGCGATAGAGTACCCGGAGTGCGCCGCTTGCTACTTTGAATCTCTAGGTTTTGCGGATCATCAGCCAGGCAAGTATCACCTTGATCATACTTTCCAACGACCCAGTTTTCATTGCATTAGTCAAACCCTCACACATTGCATGAGTACGATCAATCAACTTGTGGGACTGGGAAGTATACTAAGGTAGTACCTATTACCTACATTACATTCAAACCTTTGGGAGTTACTTCTACGTTAGCTGTTAGGACATGCTATGCTCGTAGACGTGGATTGTGTGAGTGTATCCATGACCGATGTGAGTTTGTTAATTAATGGTTCAACTTAAGGTGGCAACTTTAACACACATCTGGGTGGATTGAGGCATCTGGGTATCCCAGGGATTGCCTGTTTTTCTTCGGACCGCCACCCAGGCTCAAAGGGATCATGAGATTATTCATACTAGAAACTTCCGTGTGCAGCCACAAGCTATTATGGGCTCTAGCATAGTATGAGTAAGTCGTGCGAACTCTTACAGTGGTGGACTAGCAGATGTAGGGGATGTAGGTTGGTACGGTCCACCCGGTCGTAAGGGCTAGTGCTTCTGAAAGACTGTGTCTTGGTCATCCGTTTCTCAAACATCATGCAGTGCGAGAAATCAAACGGAGGAGATCAGATCTTGTGGGGAAAAGTGCACAAACCTCTGCAGAGTGTACAAACTGATCATGATTAGCCGTGTCCCCGGTTACAGACGTCTTGAGTATCTAGTACTTGAATATCATGTGAATCTCATCATGTTACTTTAATTTAATACTGTTGGGTTTATTGATGAACTTTAATTGGGGTTGAGAGGATGTCTATCTTCTCAATGATGTTTCAACTACCATGATAGTTAATTAAAAATCTATTCCTTTGAAGTAGGGAAAATTTTGCTTTACGCAAAAACTTAACCATAGAGCTTTCCACCAGACATATTGCATATAGTATAGTTTTACTTCCATTGCATTCTCTTGTGTTACCTTGCCAGCATATTCCATGTGCTGACTCGTTTTCGGGCTGCAACGTTTCATGTTGCAGACTTTTCAGACGACGAGTAAGGTGCCTTTTAGGTCGTGGTTCTATACTAAGTGATGCCGTTGGAGTTGACGGACTCACTTATCTTCCCAGCCTTCCGCTATTATCGTGTTAGATGGACTTCAACCATATTTATTGTAATAAAGTTCATCGTTGGAACTATCGATGTAATAAGTGTGTGATTGCTACTCTGTTATAAATCCTTCAAGTACTGTGCGTGTCAGCATTACTGATCCAGGGATGACACTGATGCACAGAGATCAGACTGTTTGAGGCCTGGTCGCTACAAGACTGGCCCCACAAATCAATACTAGTCTTTTCTGCACACTTTGTCCTCACTCGTGAGCACCCGGGACCAACTTCCCAGTCGGCAGACATCCTGAAACTACTCCAAGCCGAGCACGCTTAACTTTGGAGTTCTATCGGAATGGGCTGCCGGAAAAAAAGGAATTCCTTATTGATATGAGCAGTCCATCATCCCTAATAAGCCAGGCTATCACATACACCCCCACTCAGAGGAATTGACGTCCTCGTCGGGCCACAGGAACGTTCCCTCTTGGCACATTCGTCTATGCATCCAGTCCGGCACATGTGCCATGCCGTGTGCCACGACGAGTCATAAACGTCATGAACAACACGACCGCGCATCTGTCCGCAAACATCCGTGTAACGGCGAGGGTCGGCTCTGATACCAACTTGTAACGCCCCGGACACACCCGGCGGTGGTCGTTACTCTTGGCGGGATCTAGACTGGCCCCATAGATCAATACTAGTCTTTTATGCACACTTTGTCCTCACTAGTGCGCACCCGGGACCAACTTCACGGTCGGTCACCCATCCTGAAACTACTCCAAGCTGAGCACGTTTAACTTTGGAGTTCTATCTGAATGGTCTCCCGGAAAAGAAGGAATTTCTTATTGATATGAGTAGTCTATCATCCCTAATAAGCCATGCTATCACATGTACGAACCAAGCTGTTCCCTGTATAATAAGGAGCTCGAAAGCATCTTCAAAAAGGTTGAACCCAACAAGAGTGAAATGCTCAGCATGATGAAGCCATTGCCTCTGGAAGCTGATTATCCAAAGGAATTCTTTGTCAACGACCTCGAGTATCTGCCTCGCACCATATATCATATTGTGAGGTGTACTCTCTGGCCTATCAAGGGACACTCATCTGAAGCTAAACTAGAAGGTCCCATGGAGACTT
Organism: Secale cereale; assembly: GCA_902687465.1. NCBI lineage: Eukaryota > Viridiplantae > Streptophyta > Magnoliopsida > Poales > Poaceae > Secale > Secale cereale. The sequence continues at coordinate 518,150,464 of LR738710.1, forward strand.
TGGTATTTTTAATTCTCAATGGCATCAGATTTAATACACATGACTTTTTCATTCGTCAACTTGCTGCATCTAGTATTGATCTGTTTGGCCTCAAGTTCTATGCTACTTGGATAATACGGCTCATTAAGCTTCACTCAACTATCAATTATCAAGCCTCTACACGCAATCATGTTGTCTTTTTGCCCGAGGTTGATATGTCCTATGAAGCCATCTATCCTGAGCATGCCAAGCAACCACTTCAACTGCTCAATGCTGATCACCAAAGCTTCACACATCATGTTGAAGGTGTTTATGTGCCTAATGCGAATGTCACCTACTTATCCTCTAGCAGGAAATCTGTGCCTCCCGCATCATGCCAACAGTGATGCCACTGGTAGCACCATTGCTCAAGGGCCTAATAAGCATCCCCGTGTCCTTAATGACCGAGAGCTTCTAGTTTCGCTACACCAGAAGCAGGATAAGCACCATGATTGGTTGAAGAGGCGGATGCAAAGTCTTCTCACTGAAGTGAATCGCATTCGCAACATGGCTACCAAGAACTCCTTTGTTGCTCATGAAGCCTGTCAGCGGTCCTGGAGGAGCCTCACATTGCTCTGCTCCGAGGATGATCTTCAAGCAGATGGCTTCACCGAGTGCTTCAAGTTTGACTCCAGGCCTCCACAATTTGCGACTTGGCGTCCAACTCCATCCATTGAAGATTCTGAGTATTCATCTTCGGCTGCAACTGTTGTTGCTCGTGTCCTCGATGAAGAAGACGACGCCACTTCTCCAGCAATCGCTGCACTGCATCACGACTCTGCGTCAGGCCCTTCTGCACCACCCAACTCCAACGTCGACCCGGCTGCACCAGTATCTTCACCACCTAGGAACGCATAGATACTCTATTTCTTAAAACCTTTTTGGTCCTTACTGACAAAAGGGGGAGAAGCATATGAGTTGATAGTCTTGAAGCGGGTCCTTATATGGGTTGGTTGCCTTATTTTTGCTAAGTTCTTACAATTCTCGTTTTGAACTTGAACTTTGTCTGCTACATTTGCTATTGTTTCCTCTGCTTGGTTAAATATCTATCCTATGCGCATGAAGTCATTCAGCAGACGCCCATTTCCCATTATGCATATCATTATCTTCACTACATCCTTGTATGAATGATGGATTGTCTTAAAAAGATTGAAGGAGATCTCCACAAAGAAAAACCTTCCATGTGCCTTTGCATTCAAAAGCAAATTTCCTATATGCACATCTTCAGGGGGGAGCCCTCTCAATCTCATGAAGACAATGACCGTGTTATCTATAGATTCACATATTTTATTCTCGTTGAAAACTTCAACATGTTTGTCATCAATCACCAAAAAGGGGGAGATTGTAAGTGCATCTAGTGCCCCCTAGTTGGTTTTGGAGTATTGACGACAAACGTGGTTAAGGGACTAAAGTGTTTGTGAGAATTGCAGGATAACACAGGTAATAGTCCCTCACTAATTCGGTTTACCTTCCAGAGATGACCCCTAAAAATGTGTGAAGACATTGAAGACAATGGTGGCTCGTGAAGACATTCGCGTGAAGATAATGACATATGAAAACATTCATTGAAGACTACAGAATGCGAAGACATAGTTTCTTTCGTAGTTCTTTTTATTCTCCCTTGAGTCATAAGAACCACCGTACTGTTAAGTGGGGTCCAAGTGAGCATAGTCGGATGACTAAAGTGATGCTCAACCAAAACACCTATGTCTTCGAGCGAAGACAAATGAGAGCAAAACTTATCCAGAGCTGGATAAGTTAGCTTTACTTGGAGCTCAAGCAAAGTTGCCGCGTGTGTTCATAATCCCACCATTGGACACGTGTCAGTTCCTTAGTGACCAAGGGTCATTTCGGACATATCATGTCAGGTTGTCTCGTGGCTATAAATAGCCCACCCCCTACACCATAAATTGGTGGCTGCTCAGAGATAGTGCACGAATTTTGTCGTTTGAGAGCAACCCACCTCCGAAACCTTTGAGAGAAAAGATCCTTGCGAGGACAAAGCCCAAAACACCCAGAGCCAAAGAGTGTTAGGCATCACTGAAGTCTTTCTGTCTGTGTGACCTGAAGACTTGTTACACTTGAGGACTGTGTATCCTCCAACCGGTTAGGCGTCGCGTTCTGAGCTTCCAAGAGTCATTGTGGATCGCCGGTGAACGAAGTCTGTGAAGGTTCAGAAGTCTACCTTGAACAATTACCAGAGTGATTGGGGTAGGATTGGGTGTCCTTAGCTCAAGGGGAATAAGGTGAAGACACGGTCTTCAGAGTTCAATCTCAGCCTCCCTAACCAGATGTACAGTTGTCCCGACAACTAGAACTGGTCTACCAAATGCCCCGCGTCTCTAAGCTACCGGTTCTATCTTCCAACTGATTTACATTCCAGTCTGTCTTCATGAAGACATTGCTTGTTTGTCTGATCTGTTTGACTTCACTGTGTGAACACTGTCCCCTGTTTAGCTTCATTTATATCTTCCATCTCGATTCTTGTTATCTAGCTATCAATATTCTTTGTGTTACTTCATGATGCTTACTTGACTATTGTGTGCCTGGAAACGTTTATCATCCGCTGCTTATCATATAGGTTCATTTCATTTGTCTGTCTTCAAAAGAAATCATGTTTTGAAGAGTATTGTAAAAATCTCCTATTCACCCCCTCGAGTCGATAACTTGCACTTTCAATCTCTCTCTCCATCGCACACAGCCCCTCTACGCCCCTTTCACTTACGCACACAAACTATCTCCAGGTCCTCTAAAAGTACGCCCCAACACATTCACGCATGTTTCATCTTTCTCTCGCGATATATAGAGTGACGATCATTGTATTTGAAGTGAAAGCACAATACATACATTGGACTTCAGAATCCACTCATTACGGTCACCATTCATGTTTTGTGGTTATTATACAGTCATGGGCTCACCATACAACTTTGTATTTGTTCAAGACACGACTAGTTGACCAGTTAAACGCTCCATGTGGCACCTCTAGTGTTGCATCACATTATCTCACTACCATTGGGCCCACCAGTCGGTGTGTATAAGAATGAAAACAAATGACCAAAAATATTGGACGGTGGTTCGAAGTCATGATCGCGGGCACAGCGGACAATGTGGCATTGTATTGGTATGTTGAGTCGTCTGTTTTTAACAAACATGAGTTGGTGTGGTGATTGTACGCACACGCACAAATGCACACGGACTGCATGTAGGCAACACTCACACGTACACACGTAGCCACGCATGCATGCTTCACTCACACGCACACACGCACGCATGCACATGAACTGCATGCACGCAACACTCACACGTACACGGTACACACGCAGTTATGCACGCACGCTACACTCACACGCACACACACACATGCATGCACACACCACACGACCAACACACATGGTCACGCTCAAGTGCTCTACCTAGACGTGCATGTGCACAGATCAAGGCCCTGACAGACACATACACAATCAAGTGGTTCCCGCGCACGGGTTGGAGTCTTGTCGCGCCTGCATAAATTTGTGTTTATCTTATTTTTTCCTATGCCAATGACAGGTGGGTCCCACAAGGAACGTGGTCAGTTTAACCTATCAACATAGTGCCACGCAAACTATTTGGCCGGTCACCAGAGTGCAATCCGATGCTAAACGGTGAGCAAGTGACCGTATAATCACCGCAAAACGTGTATAGTGACCGTAATGAGCGTATTCCGAAGTCCGTTGACCATATTACGCTTTTCGCTTGAAATACACTGACCGCCAGTGTATTTTCTCTTCACTCACTCTCTCTATGGAGCCGAGTAGGCCAACATGCCTGTGCCTAAATTGGCGCACGCCACCCTATAATTGTTGTACTGGTTTCGTAAGAGCGAAAAAGCATTCACGTCTACAGTACAAACTGTAGATTCAATATGAGTTACAAATGTTATGAAGACGAACACAAATATTTAAATCCACTTTATTCCCAATTTCTCTCTGGAGTCCCTCCAAAAGTACATCTCACATTGTTACATAATTATTCAGTTTCCATACATTAAAATTGCCCTTGAAATGTATGGCTAGTACTATCATCTACCGCACGGGAAAAATCCCGCCCTTGCCTGTTTGTATCGATGGATCAAGTTTGTATGAATGGATCGTGCGAAACAGCAAAACTACAGTAGCACTATAGTACAAGTAATAGTTCACTGGGCCACCGTGTCGTGTACTCCTCCACCACAAGAGTGGAGCGCTCACTTTCATAAATGTACTAGTCCCTTTCGCCGACATGTGGGACATCAAGCAACCGGGTCCACGTGCCATACCAAAATAACAGTGCAGAGCAGCAGGGGTGAAGCACCCCGGTCTTGGCACCGGCGTAGTAATGAGCAATGAGGCGTCAAATCCCGAAGCTGCACCTTTCCCGCATTTAAGTTGGAGGGATGAAGTGATGCTAAAAATAAGAAGTTGGAGGGACGAAGCAACCATCATTTCACTCGTTGCTGAATCTGCTTCTCCCTCATCTTCTTCAAGTTAATGATGTGTTGCTTCTGCCATTGTTCTACCTGAGGCTACTCATAGTGGGGAGTATCATATACTAGTATCACGCGCATAATACTAGTGTATGATACTACTACTTCATAATACATAGTATCATAGACTACTCCAACTTCCTCTATAGTGCATAGTATATGAAGTAGTATCATATATGATAATATTTATTGCCATGCATGACACAAAGTAGTATATCATTTAACAAGATACGGTGTCTACCTTTGTTACCCTAACCCCCTCTCTCTTCTTTAATTCTCTGCCACATCAGCATGTTTTCTATTCACGAGTGCATGTTGCTGGCTAAGAGCATGGTTAATAGTATAGCTAACTGCTGACTATAAGCCATTGCCATGTCATCTATAGCCATCTTATAGCCAATATGTGCAATAGTTGATTAGTAGAGTGTACAACTTTGTTATTATATGGCCCACCTTTCACATTCACAAAGTGCCTAGGATCACGTGCTAGAGCTGGCTCTTCACCAAGAGCTCACTTACTTCTCTCTCCATTTTTATTTCCTCCAACTAAGTAAGAATATATTAATTTATTTCTTATATCCAGCTGACTCAGCTCTATTGTACTTGCTCTAAGATACTACCACTATGGCGAGCTTCATATGGGACGCGGATTGGCCTGGTAATAACTGACACGTGGGACAAGATGTTAGCAAACCGCTAGGCCCACATCCTCTAAAATTAAGAGACCTCCCCCGCCTTCCACGTGGCAAAATCACCTCCTTTTTACTAATCTTGATATAATTTTGTAGATCAATATAATCGAGATTTGTATAGATTGCACACAGGAACAAAACCAATTGGTACAGTTAAGGGCATCCACAATGTGTAGCCAAATGTGAAAATAGTTTTTGGCATTGATGGGAACCATTGTGGAGGGTGATGCCAAAGCCAAAAAGAGGGAACCGAAGCTCCCTAATTGATTGATTGAAGAAATAGAAAATGCAATCTCTCTCCTCTTTCTGCCATGCTTAGACGCATGTACAGTACATATAGAGCACATAGTCTACTTCCCTGTCCCTTCTATCACACATCACAAAGCAGTGAGGCGCCAAATCACAAAGCATGAACTAAGCAACCATCATATCACTCTTCCTGACTCCGCTTCTCCATCATCTTCTTATAGAAACCACCTTACCACACTAAGCTGGATGGACGATGTTATTGTGTAGTACTAGTAAATTTACGCCTCCTTTGGTTCAATGGACTTCCTGGATGCAAAGAAAGGCAGTTGTCTCGGCTTGCAGGTGGCACTTGTGAACGACTTACCATGGTCTCCTTCAATGGTGTGCTCTATCGAACGCAGTTCGCCAAAGCCACAACGTTTGAGACATCGTCGACGTCACCACAATGGGGAAGGAAGTCAAATAGTAACTACCTCCTTTTTTGTATACAAGGCCAGTATCAAAATTATTATTTGAAGAAGGCCACTAACACTAATCGAGGCAAAATGGATGGGCTTTCCCTCGTACTAGCAACCAAGGATATTAATATACCCTTGCATGCATGTGGAAGTGAGAAGGTTGGTTTGCATGGCGCTGCATTAATCAAGCAATGAGGAGTGAGATGGTTAGCTCTTTGGGCGTTGGAGAAAAAAATACACATTAATTGACATGTCAAATGAGGATTTCTATCAATCAATCCCACTAAGGAAAACCCCCGCCTTTCTTTTTTAACACAACTAGTACATACTTGTATCATGTTTGGGTCTAGGCCTTGCATTGCCATACTTTGCCACAAAATTTTGCCAAGCTTGCCTAAAGTTTTTCGAAATGGAAAGGAGGTAAACTTGCGCACGGCTGTCGCGGTCGCACCGCACCCTCATACAGTCGCTCCTGCACGCCACAAACCCAACCAAGGCAATTCACCCTCACTGACACGTGCTACCGCATGTGATTAAACCAAACTCAGCCGTCCTACCGCTGACACATAATTTTCGTTCATATAGTATGTTCAACCAACCGCATGTTGAGAAGATCTGTGCGGCCCGTGAGATGATCTATTGGGGAAGAAGAAGGGTTAGGAGACATGGGATATCCATCCAACAGCCTTAAATGGTCGACTGACCCAAATAATGAAAGTCATGCGACTTGCATAAATATGTGTTTTTACACAGCAAAAGATCCCTAAACCAACAACATAAAGAAAAACTATCACTGCTCGCAGAACGAGACTGTCTTCTCGTCTTTCGCTGCCGGTGCGGACCAGCCGTAGCTACTGACGTGTGTCTCCGCACTGTGGTTGTACTTGGCCTCCAACAACTCGTTCACGCGGAACGTGCGGGCACTCTGCACGGACGTGAGCACGGCCCGGTTCACGTCCACGATGTTCGGCTCCGCCTGCAGGAGGGCCACGATGGCGGCTGCATCTGTGTGCTCCGTGTCGAGTTGAGCCTCCGCCGCTCGGTTCAAGTCCAGGACGTCCGGCTCCGCCTCCAGGAGGTCCTCAATGGCAGCGGCATCCACGCGCTCCGCTTTGAGTTGAGCCTCCGCTGCCCGATTCACATCGACGGCATCTGGTTCCGCCTGCAGGAGGGCCTCAATGGCAGCGGCATCCGCGCGCTCCGCCTCGAGTTGAGCCTCCGCCTCCCGACCCTCATTTAGGATCGACAAGCTGAATCGCTGGCCCCCTGCACCATGGGTGGCCCGGACACCGGCATGAAGTCGACGTCCATCATCTCATACGCCTCGGGGACCTTCTGCGCCGCCACCTCCACCATGAACATTGGATCGGCTTCCTCCTCCTTGGAGCTTGGCTCCAAAGAACTCGGGGATTGGCCCATCGCAAAGCGAGCTTGGGAACGGAGGTTTGCAGTGCTGACAGCCGCCGTGATTTCTATGCGGTGCTCCGGTGTCAGCATTTTGTAGTACGAGATCTTGTGGTGCACCATGGCTTTCCGGCGAACTAGCGGACAACCAATGCGGGCTAAGGGATCGAAAGGTGGGGGAATGGGCTGGAGAGGAGGTGTGGTTTTCGGGTGGTGGTGACCGGCGGCAAGTAGCTGGCGTAGGCCAAGCAGCGAAGGTTCTTGTGTAAATAGTGGTTCCGATGACGACCGGTCAATCGATTGTGACTGTGCGGAGTTTGCAAAGCCAGGCGGCTGGAGCCTGGAGAGTTTCTGTGGTGGGATGGGACCAAAGTTTCGGTGTTTCACATGCCAGACGTCTGAACCTCCCCACCATTCCTGTCGACGACGAGGCGGTGACTTCATAAAATCTCAAGATGACTAGCAAGATGCCCGTACATTACACGGAACATCAGGATGCATTTTTAATGATATCTTGAGAATTTCATCGAAAAATGGTATCTCGAGAATTTCATCGAAAAATGATATCTTGAGAAAGATGAGAAAAATGATATCTCGAGAAAGAATACCCCAGCACGCTGAACCCTCCATGTCGCTCACCGAATGGAACACGCTTCGTCTTGCGTTTTCGCTTGCTTGTGGGACCGCATTTGAGAGCAAACCGACGTCCCTCCCCCTCCCATGCCCACGTCATTTTGTCTATATATATATATATATATATATATATATATATATATATATATATATATATATATATATATATATATATATATATATATATATATATATATATATATATATATATATATATATATATATATATATATATATATATCTATTTATATCTCTACTCTTATAAAAAAACAGAGTTGGTGATGATGGTGTGCCTACCATCTTGCAATATAGGTCGTCTGATCTATATCTGATGGATAGGAAGGAAACTATGACAATTTTTGCAAAATATGCCCGGACTCCTCTCCACATTTGCAGATAAGGCCTTCCCTCATTCATCCTTATCTCCCACAGGATAAACTACTCATATAAATGCATCTTGATGTTCCGTGCAATGCATGGATATCTTGCTAGTACTACTAGAAGAGAGAGAGGTGAGAGGTCGGCCGAGTGTTACTAGTACTCCTCCTTTTTTATTTACTCTGCATATTAGTTTTTGTCAAAATCAAGCTTTACAAACTTTGACAAAGTTTATAGACAAAAATATTAACATATACAATAACAAATCCATACCATTAGATTTGTTGTTGAATGTACTTCCACATCATATAGATTTGTTATGCTAAATATTTATATTCATCTCTATAAATTTGGTCAAACTTTAAATAGTTTGACTTCAGTCAACTCTAATATGCGGAGTGAATGAAAACAGAGAGAGTATACTACTAGTACTATGATCACTGCATACTCTATTGCAGATGTTGTACTACTACTTCTACTTCTACTACTATTGGATAGGGAGCTTAAAAAGTTACTATTGGACTGGCTATACATGACGAAATCCTAGTAGGAAGAACATGCACGAGAACAAGCATTCACGTGTTTGAAAACAAATTGGAAACCATTTCTGTTTGAATACAAATCTAGGACTACGTATGAATCTAACAATATTGATTGGGCGTTCTTGAATGTTGATACTTTTTCCTGTAAGTTTGACCAAAGTAGAGATACTTTGACTACGCATAAAACTTATATGTAAACTAGAAAGGATCGGAGGGAGTATATTGTAGTACGTTCAAAAGCGAAACGATCATTGAATACCCTTTATATATGATTTGCTCGTGGTATGATCACCGGTTCAAAATTTTGAATCCGCCTTAGGTATCACACATGCATCCACTCGTTTTCTCTTGGTTTCATCTCGGGGTCTCTCTCTCCCTCCCTCCCTCTCTCTATCTCTCTCACACACACATACCACCTCTCTTCATATTTGTGCTTGTCAAACCTAATTTATCTCCCGAGGTATCGAGATTGTTTCCCGCTCGTCTTCTGGTCGCTCTTTGACACACGCCTAGGTCACTCTACCATTCATTAAATTTGGCAGAAAAAACAGGGAAACTGACATGTGGGGCACACCTGTGGGGATGACGTGGAGCTGACTAGTCCAATTGAGGAGCTGGCCCACGACCTCCTCGCCACCGGCAACCGTTTACGTGAGTGTTAGGGGCCAGCAAGGTGACGCAGCTCCCGCACATCCTCTGGACACGGCGACCACGGTGAGCAACACGCTCATCTACGCTCGACACACTCGGCTTCAGGGTGCCGAGGGTGGTGCTAAAGCTATGGCATGACCAGCATATCAACACCCGACTCATCGAGGATGCACAAGGCTTTTTAGTGCGCGCGCACGCCGCGATGCATCCGCGGAGTTTTCTAGCACGGCCAACTACATCCCCAGGGCCTTTTTTGCTGGGTCGTCTTTGCTTTTTCAATGAGATGTGGGGATCATATGTGAGCAAAGGGCATCTCCAACGTTGCCATGACCGCAGCTGACTAGCGTGGCACAATAAAAACCCTCGTCCCTCACGTTGTCGCGCGCGTGTGTTCCCAGCCAGCGCCAGCTGCCCGCATTCAGGATGTCTGTCCGTATGCCGTCATTAAGCAGGCTCGGTGCCCGAGCAACCATATCCGGCGACTTAATGACGCACCCGGACGCTTGGCCTCATCGGAATGCGCTACTTAAAGCGGCAACACCCAGCTAAACTCCACACCATAGTGCATCCTCCTACCTGGCGCCACACGTACCCACCATGACCGCGAGCGCGAACGCTCTACGGGAGAGCTTGTCTTCGGGGATGAAGCTCGAGGTCACCGCCCTCGCTCAAAGTCGCCGCTCTCAACGCAATAGCGGCATAGCCGGACGCGGACGTGACCGCAGAAGCAGTGGCCACGCTGGCGGCCTATGACGGGAGCACCGTCAGCCACGCATCCTACTTGTCGCCGTCCAACATCCTGTCACGTATGTGGCAGGTGAAGCGACGGACCGTCCATGTCCATCATCATCAAACTCACGTCCATCGGCACCACCGAGGTATGGGACTCCTCCGAGGATGTGTAGGGCATCAGAGGAGGTAGGGCATGGTGTGCCAACTGGCTGGTCTGTCTCCCGTGTTCTACTCTTCCTCGTCGGAGACCGCACCTTCACTTCACGGGTCTGGAACCCCGACCCCGTACGTGGAGACGACAGATGGAGGACGTCGGTCGCCGCCATATAATAGGTTTAGGGTCGGGTTAGTTTTATTTTTATGTCCTATACAAGTTCGAAATGTAATGAAATCCTGTCGTGTTTGCATGAATATGGTTCGATGTATATGAACTTTCACAATAATAGTAAGATATATTGTATGAAAATATATGGAATGATGATTCAGTTTTGTGTGTATAAACTTGGAAGGTTTGACCCGAGACAAAGCTATCATGCGAAGTAAATAAACACATAGGGTCTACATACATAATTTATGTTAGGTACACCAATAGTACGTCCACTACACATTCACACATTTCACATCTTTCTACATCTACGGGAACCTACGAAAGGGCTAAGGTAAATTGCCTCTCTCTCTCTCTCCCCTTGGTTTTCATGGTGGTGGGCCCCTCCCTCCCCCCAATCTCAAATCAACATCCCACTCGTTTCACATTACGTTAATTACGTAACTGGGATTACGTAGGTGTAGCATTACTCGTCCTAAAAAAACAACTAAGCCAACCTCCCAGTATATCGCGCGGGAAAAGACTCGACTGCGCCGTATTAGTCGGGATTACCGGATTACTAGTAGTAGTATCGTTGGATCGCGCGAAGCACCAAGTTTAATAAAAGGAAAAAGGCGGTACACTCACATCATGCCTGTCGCGGTCACATTGCACCCCTCACACGGTCGGTCCTGCACACGGCTCATGCAAACGGAACGCTCTTTGACTTGCCTCTTCATTGACACATGGTATCACATTTAGACAAACCGACCATGCGCCAAACTCCCTCGCCCACCGCGCGAAAATCCCCCCAAATCCCAAATTTCGCTGCTCTTCGGCCAACTAGCCAGTAATATTGCCCAAACCAGCCTCCCCTCGGCCCCTCGACTCCATTCGCTCCGCCAAAGCCGCCCTCTCCGCCGCGCCGATACGTCGGCGCTGCGGTTTGTTGAGGGGATGCACGGCGATCCTCTCGCTCCCACAGTACGCACTCGTAGACAACCGTCCTCCAGTAGCGCCGCCATCGCTGGCGACATTCTTGTGGAGATGCATGGCGGTCAGCTTCTCCCACGGTACGCGCATTCTAGACTGAGGCCTCGTGCATGTCGGAGTAGCGATGAATGTTAGCTGATAGATACTGTTAATCTCACTACTTGCCGAAATAGTTTACAGTCAATATGCTCTGCTTAAGAAGCTTCCTTGCCATGTTCTGCACTCAATCTGCTTTGCTAAAATATCCTACCATATATTTATTGTGAAGTAGATTGCCATGGTCTGGTAGCCAATCTGTTAGGTGAAATAGCTTGACACCATTTTACACTCGGTCTTTGTTGCTCGCCTTTGATTGTTGTGTGCTCAACCTCATTGACTGCTAAAATAGCCTGCCCTAATTTATCACTCAAATATGTTTGCTGAATTAGCTTTACATATATTTTGTTACTTAGATCTGCTTGTCCAAATATCTTGCCATAGCTTTAGACATCGACCTAGGTATTTTTTTCTGGACTTTATAAAAAAAGCATATATGTTTTTCCTGTAATATCTAGTATAATAGCTAATTTGTACATCTAACAGATGGACATGACTTGGATAACTTATGCTCGAAGATTCTCCGCTGCATATGTCGAGGGGGTTGAAAACTGCATGAACTTTATCAGAGCTGAGTTTGGTGGTCCAAAATCAAATGTGCTCTGCCCGTGTAGCAGTTGTATGAATTCAGTTACAAGACCCCCAGTCAACTGTGCAAAATCATCTACACTTGTATGGGATGTCGCTCACATATACTAGGTGGGTTCATCATGGTGAAGCTGTGAACGTCAATGTTACTGACTATGTGGAAGCAGCAGATCACCATCTTGATCTGCCAGATGCTTAGGTGGAAGAGGAGGAGGATGAGCTAGTGGCAGCGGAGCCAGAGAGTTTGACCAACATTGAAACAATGCTACGAAATGCTCACGCATTTCGTGAACTTTCAACTGCACAAGAAACACGGTGGACCTGCATGTTGGAAAAATGCAACGTGGCAGGCACCCCAGGAAATAAGCTGTCAGTATTTTCAGCTATGGTCACCTTTCTTCAGGTGAAGACATCTGAGCGGATGACCAACAAATCATTTGATAAGATGTGGGCTGCTCTCCGCAAATCTTTCCCAGATGCATCTGAACTTCCACACACCTAAAGTAAAACGAAGAATTTCCTTCTTGCAGTTGGAATTGGATAAGATATGATCCATGTTTGTAAGAATAATTGTGTTATGTTCCGAAAGGATTATGTCAACTTAAGGGAATGCCCAAAATGTAAATCATCAAGATGGAAAGATGGCGATGTTGTGAAGCGGATTCCTCATAATGTTCTGAGACATTTTACAATTATACCAAGATTGAAGAGGTTGTTTCATGATGCTGAAATAAGAGAGGGTGTACTATGGCATTCTAGGAACTAGGAGTATGGAGATCGGAATGTAATGATCCATCCATCTCATGGTAGTGACTAGAAAAGCTTCAATCAGAAGCACAAAGAGTTTGATGTGGACCCGAGAAACATGAGACTTGGCTTAGCTACAGATGGATTTAACCCATTTAGCCACCAAAGTGCCGCATGTAGCATGTGGCCAGTGCTTGTTATCCCTTACAACATGTCACCAAGTGGCTGCACCAAATAATAAAACTACATGATGGCCTTGCTCATCCCAGGTCCAAAAGTCCTGGAAAGGATTTTTATTTATTTATGGAGAGTCTTGTGGAGGAACTTCAACAGCTATGGAGGGATGTTCTCACTCGAGACCTATATAGCAGCCCACCATCTGATTTTTTCTGCGTGCTATTATAATTTGGTGCATCCATGATTATCCGGCTTTGGGAACTATGTCAGGACAAACGACACATGGTTACAATGCATGTTTTCGCTGTGACAAGAATCGGCTGTCATACGCAATACTTAGCAAAATCTATTACATTGGACACCGTTGTTTCCTTGCCAAGGACAAGCCGTGTCCTACAAAATACCGAAGACATGTGTTGAATGTGAAGCATGAAAACCGGGATGCGCCAAAGAGGCTCACCGGCGATGAGTTGCAAGTGGAATTAGAGAAGGTCCGGCATATTACACCAAGAAACCATCATGATAATGGTAGTCGGAAAAGGAAGTGTGGCAGGGCATAAGAGAGATTATTCTTTACCCGTAGGTCCACTTTGTGGGACTTGGAGTATTGGAAAGATTTAGATTTGCGACATAATCTTGATGTGATGCACATCGAGAAAAAATATATGTGACAACATTAATTTTCAAGGCAAGACAAAAGATACCTTGAAATCTAGGATTGATTTGACACACCTGGGTATCAGAAAGGATTTGCAGGTGGAACATGATGGTGCACCACGAGATATGGCACCAGCTGTGTACGTCTTGGACAAGGTAAAAAGAAAATAATTCTGCAACGTCATGTCGCGTGTAAGGTTCCCACATGGATTAGCTTACAACCCTGAAAGGAGAGTTAGTGCATATGAAAACAAGGTAGAAGGGTTGAAAACTCATGACTGCCATGTCCTACTTCAAAGGGTTTTACCTGTTATCCTTAGAGAATTGGGCCGTCCTGACTTATACAGAGCAGTTGCAGAGTTGGGATGATTCTTCAGGGAAAGCTGCAGGAGAAATATCAGGATAAATGCTTTGGAGTGTCTTAGAGACAAGATACGAACTATCCTATGCGACCTTGAGAAGATATATCCTCCAGCCTTCTTTGATGTGATGGTGCATTTGGTTGTTCATCTACCTGATGAGGCACTACTTAGAGGTCTAGTATAGTATGGCTGGATGTACCCTATCGAAAGACAGCTAGGCACTTTCAAGGGCTATGTTAGGAACAGAGCTAGACCCGAGGGTTTCATTGCATAGGCCTACATTGCTATAGAAGCATTGACATTCTGTTCAAAATACGTTGAAACAGATGATCAGCTTAGCAAAGAGGTGGGTGAGGACAGTCCCGAGCTCAATGTTTTTGATGTTTTGTTCGAGTTACACGGAAGAGTCGATAGGACAACAAACCTAAAGATTTGGACAAAATGGTTTGGTATGTGTTGAATAACTGTCCTCAGATTCTACCTTATATCGAGCAAGTGCTATGTGCTGCAGCTTATACATCATAATCTACTAAACTTGCAGCACATTCTTATATATTTAGATATTTGACACAATCACTATGTTGTGCAACATCTACAAAAAGGAGTTACTGCCGCAAAATCCCAGAAACATTGACAAACTAGTTATGGCAGGATTTGCGAAATGGTTCAAGAGCCATGTAAGCTTTTGAATTGCACTGTCAGTTTTTTAATATATTGAGTACATAACATGATCAATTTGTCTATTTTCTAGCCATAGGTTAAGAAGAAGCGGGAGGATGGGCAAGCAGATAATGATTCCCATTACGCACTATCAATGGGACCTGATACTCGGGTAAGACATTGTGAATCTTGCATTGTTGGAGATGTGCACTACAACACCCTTGCACGTGACGAAGGTAGGAAGACACAAAATAGTGCGATCATGAGCACGGATACGTACAACAAAGAGACAGCTGAAATGTATGCTAACATAACAGACATTGTTCAGTTGTAGTATATCTCCAGTTTCGAGGTTCATCGGTGTGTGGTTCTGTTGTGCTGTTATTGGTATAACCTATTTTCCAAGATCGCAAAGCCAAGAGCTTACGATTATTTCAAATCCATCAATGTGCAGGCGGCGTACAAGACCGACGAGCCTTTTATTCTGGCAAATCAAGCAACACATATATTTTTCTTGGAAGACACATATGCACGTAGCGATGACTAGAGAGTATTGGAATGGTTTGAGCAGAGGAATTTATTTAATGAAGTTGCACAAAAAGATGATGCTTACACTGCTCCGGATGTAGAAGATTCCACGGATGTTCCTAGTATCTTTGAGAACCATCATGTCAACAACGCTAGCGAAAAGATTGCCCCTCGGGTTATGGACATACCAGAGTTGATCAATAAGACACCAACATTCAAGGACATTGAGGATGAAGAAGAAGATGACACTAGTGGGAATTACGATTCAGACTCATACACATGGCGAAGATGTTGTCGCTGCTGCTGTGGATGATGATTAGATTGCCTTAGTCGTATTTTCCTGTGAGAAGACGACTTTTTATTTACTATGTGAAATTGTGTTTGTATGACAACTGAAACTTGATGAAGTTATTGTTTAGTATTTTGCTGTGAGCACATCACTTATTATGTATGTTGATTTGTGTTTGGTGATTGTATGACGATTAAAACATGATGACATTGTTGTTTGGTTGTACTCATATTTGGCTGTGAAACTTGTATTTGATGACAGAGTTTGTTGTTGGACTACAATTTGCTCGACGTCTTCGAATGGCAACAAAGCTGACCCGACATGGCCTCTACTAATTTATTTATTTATTAGCAAAAGGGCCTCTGCTATTTATTTACTTATGAGCAAAAGGGGATACCCCCTGATTTACATTAATAGAAATATATAAATGTTCACAACACTACGCCCAGCCTGTTAAACAGATTTCATTCATTACTAGTTTCAGCAAAGTGCTCATGTCATAGCCACTGAATACATCATGAGTGCTACATACACTACAAATATTGAGACAATCATCCTAGAGAGCACAATGATCTTGTCCATTATCTTCACAAGCTCTTTGATCTCCTCATTGATGTCAAGTCCGTTCAACAGCTGTTGCTTGGCCATGATCAGATGAACTACATCTTTAACCTTCTGTTCTGCATCTTGCTCTTCTGCCGTTCCTTCAGTTACTTGTCCAACACCCCAACCTGCTGGTATTGGGGTTCCTCGACTAACCAAATAATCAGTGTAGTTCCATTCCCCCACATCAACACTTCCCAGAAATACAAATCACATGAATCTTTCCTTTTTCTGCACGAATCAAATTGGAAGATCATCAATGAAACTATTAAAAATATCAGCAACTTAAAGCAGGCACAAAACACTTAAACGTGTTATTTCCCCATGATTAGCGCATTTGTAGAAGACTCGGCCAGGGTTGAGAATTGTACTTGAGACATGATAGATTACTCTGTGTGAGTTACAGCAGTGGCACCACACCAACGGCAGCGGGTTGCGATGAGCAACCGGCTGTGGTGAGTGTGCCGGCAGGGGTGTGATGAGACCCACAGGGAATGGTATAGGTGGTGACTTGGCGCATATCTGGTTGTTGCCTGCTGAAGAGCAGGTGGACGCGCCGCTAGTGGACATGGTTGCTGCGGCCGGAGCTTCAAATGCTAGGCAGAGTGACTAGAGAAGAGGAGAAGCGAACATTGGATATGTCAGTTTCATTACTTGCAGAATAGCATAGCACTATATATAGTCATAGTCTAGGGTAGGATCCAAACTAGCTATAGGAGCACGTCTCTCTTTTTTCTAAAACTCTGCTACGTCTCTTACTAGCTTGTTCTTTACGTCTTCTCAAGTCTTTGATTTTCGGGAATGATATGTGGCGAACGTTCCCTAGGAGGAGGAGGGAAAATGAACGCATTTTCCTGGCAATTTTAGTTGCGACACAAGATCAAATGATGGCAGTTTTGGAAATGTTATCTAGCGAACGAGCCCAATTTTTCTTTTCTTCCTATAAAAAAAGTATCATACATGGTGTCGTCTTAGTCAACAAACGATTGTGCCAACCTTGACCGTTGGATTGACATTCAATGTCTATCGTGTTTCTTCAGTCTCTTCTTCCTCCAGCCGCCAAAACCAAACCAGCACCGGCGGGACCGCCTGCTCTCGCCTCCCATGGCTGGTTGTGCTTCGTGCCCGCATCGCGTCCACATCGCACCTAGTGTCAACATAGTCAATAACCAAGATAATTGCACAAGGATCGGCTAACAATCGGGACCCAGCAGCTCGCGCAGTATTATTTTTTTTTCGGACGAAGCAGGGTATCAACTCGGTGGTGCAGGAGCTGTGGCCCGTCTAGCCCAGGGTTTTATTCCATATGTTTACCACATGATCTGCCCAATTTAGTTTTTTTTCTTTTTGAAAAGGGCTAACCCAGCTATTTTAACTTTTGCAGAATAACCAGCTGAGGCCTACTTGCTTTTCTACGCCCTATTGGGCCTGAAATATTTCAAGACAAGGAGGGATGCATTCGGCTTGCCCAGAAAATGGACTATAAGTAATAAGAAATGGGTTGTAAAATGAAAAATACAGCAAACATGCAATTTGTTCCAAATTACTTTTCTTTCCAATTTTGATATTTTAAATTTCATTGTTTTTGTGCGGGTAAAATTTCATTGGATTTTACATTAAGGTATGTTTCTTTTTAAAATTCATTTGAATCTGGCTAGTAATTTCAGGCTGTATGCTGTTTGGGACAGATTTGGAGGCTGACGGATGGGTCTACATGGTTGATGTGTACGAAAGGCTTTGTCAACTTAGTCCACAAATGATTCTAGCAGCAGTGATTGTTGGATTATTAATCCAACGGCCATACTGCTTATTCAACCTCTGGTCTTCTTGCTCCAGCCTCCCAAACTAGCACCGGCCATACTACCTGTTCATGCCTCCCATAGTTGGAGGTGCTACCGCGCAAGCCTGGCCATCCCTCCACGCACCCACAGTTCCTGTTATTCTCCGGCGACGTTAGACGAACCGGTAAACCATCTTACTCCCCTCCGCGTGGGAAATAACTGTCGAGTCTTCTCCGGCCCCGGGCCGTTCCCTTCCTAGGTGTCACCGTCGTCCACCGCCCTAGTGCTCTCGGCACGGCATGGTCAATGTGGTTAACGAACGACATCCATCGAAAGAGGACTATATGTGGAGAGGATGACAGCTAGGTCCACGACCACACACAAGATCGTGTCAACTTACTCAGCACACGAGAGCAGTGATTGTTGGATGTCTATCCAACGGTCGCCATGCTTCTTTAATCTCTGCCCTTCCTGCTCCAGCCGCTAAAACTAGCTCCGGCGGGACTGGCTGCTCCCTCATCCCGTGGGCGGTTGTACTGCCACGCAGGCCGCACCGCCCCACCCTACTACATCGCTAGCCAGCAGGGCATTCCTCTACTCACCCACACCTCCTATTATTTTCTGGCGAAGGCAGCTGAACCAGTAAACCCTCGTACTCCCCACCGTGTGGCAACAACTGTCGAGTCTTGCCCAGCTCCGGGTCGATCCCTTCCTAGGCCTCGTCGTCGTCCACTGCCCTGGAGCTCACGGCATGGTGTGGTCAACATGGTCAACGAATGACATCAATCAGAAGAGGACATTACATGGAGAGGCTGATAGCTGGGTCCACGGCCGCACGCAAGGAAGTGCCTCCACCTGACAGTAGGGACCCACTAGAAGGGCCTCTGTATTTCACGAAAAAAATGTTTGTCCCACTGATAGCTCGGACCCACCAGCTATATCTTGGCACGTAAGGAAGTGCCTCCTTATTATGCACAAAATAATTAATACCGCCCCTGCTATCTGGGACCCACCATAGTTGGAGGCTGACTTGCGGGCCTACTATGTTGACGCGGACAGAGCCCTTTGTCAACTTAGTCAATATTGAACTATTCTAGCTCCAGTGACCGTACGATGTCCATCCAAAGGCCATAGTGCTTCTTCAACCTCTGGTCTTCTTGCTCCAGTCGCCCAAACCATCGCGGGCCATGCCACCTGCTCCTGCCTCCCATGGCCTGGTGCTGCCACGCAGGCTTCACCGCCCCCACCTACTCCAACTGCTGGCCAGGCCATCCCTCTACTCACCCACAACCCTTGTTATTCTATGGCAACGGCAACCGCACACCGCAGTCGAACCTGTCAACCCTCGTACTCCCCTTCGCGTGGGAGTCCACTATCGTGTTTTCTGCGGCTCCACGTCGTGCCCTTCCTAGGCATCGCCGTCGTCCACAGCCTTGGTTCTCTTGGTGCGGCGTGGTCAATGTGGTCAAGGAACGACTTCCATCGGAAGAGGACTATACGTGGAGAGGCTGATAGTTGGGTCCACGGCCGCAGCAAGTAAGTGGCTCCTTATTACGTGTAAAATAATTATTCCTTCCCTGATAGCGGGGACCCACCGGAAGGGCCTCTATATTTTGCGAAAAATTGATTCGCCCCAGACAGATGGGACCGATCAACTATATCTTCTCACGCAAGGAAGTGCCTCCTTGTCCTTCTTGACAGCTCGGACCCACCCGATGGAATCGTACGTAGCGTTATCTGTCTGGTTGTGAACATGTACGTACATAGTGGTCGATCGGTCTCTCTGCAGCGATGAACCGTGTCCGAGTAAGGAGCGACACGTGTTGTACGTATAGTCCCTTCTAAACCGTGTACACGTACATACAGCCACAGGGCCAAAAATATGGCTACATGCGTACATACGAGCGGAGTCTCGAATGCGTACTCACGCATATGTATGACCAAGGCTGGTGTACATTGACAGGCAGCGGACGGCAACAACGGTGTCGTGTTCATCGGCAGCCAACCGACGGGGTCAGAATGGAGAAACAACATAGTGTTCATCGAGAGGCAATGGAACGCTTCCTTTTAATCGGGAGCCAACCGGCTTGGATGGAAAAGCCGAAACCTGGTGTGGCGTATCGCAAAACGGATAGAAACGGCCTTTTGCTGGAGCGCGTATGGTCAAAACGGGGTCATATTCATCGGGAAGGGTCCGACGTATAGCAAAACAAAGGAAACGGCCTTTTTCTCAACTGGCTATGGTCGAAACGGGATCCTGTTCATTGGGAGGGGTCTGGCGTACCACAAAACAGAGGAAACGGACTTGTGTTGGAGCGCTACAGTCAAAACGGTGGTCCTGTTCATCGAGAGGGGTGTGGCGTACCGCAAAATGGGACTCAAGGTGCAACTGTTCACCCACCGTCTACTTCCTCCAGCCTCCACCTGCCTTGTTCATCCACCGTGTCTTCCTCTGCCTCCACCAGCTACTATTCAACCAGCCCTCCATCGGCTACTGTTCAACCAGCCCTCCACAGGGTCCTGTTCATCCACCCCCAACGCCTCGGCTGTGGCGGCCTCGTCTCGGGGTTTTGTTCATCCAGTAGCAGCCGCCTACTACTACTACCACGAGGTCATGTTCATCCAACCCCCACCGGGAACTATTCATCCAACCCGAACCACATACGTCTTGGCTCGTTCAACGAACCCCACGTTCACTGTTCATCAAGAGGCAGCGGGTTCAATCGGCTTTAGTAAGCAGCAGAATCGATCGCTCGGGTTCATTTAGCAGCGGTGGCGAAGGAATCGCTCGGGTTCAGTAATGTAGCCTAGTGCAACCGTTCGGGTTTAGTAGCGAACGCCTCGCTTGGGTTTAGTTAGAGCCCAACGCCTTGCACACACGCGCATACGTATTCGAGAGAAACGCGCAAACCTCCATGGATCGCTCTGCCTCAACCACCCACCGTAACCGAGAACTCCACGAAATTTTCCTCGCCCTCGCTTCTACCATGATTTTTTCCGTCATGGACAACCCAAAGAATGTCAATGCAGGTGCGTCCCCGTCCCCCGTAGGATGAAAAGCCCATTTTCTGTCATTATTTTTTGTCATAGAAGTAGGATCCAAGCACATCTATGATGATACCAGCTTTTGTCACAATTATCGTCATGGAAGTGTCATAAGCATGATAGAAAAAAAATTGTTTGGGCCAAAATGACATGGATGTGTCTTTTTTTTTGTGTTGGCAAGAAAAAGCTCCATGATGTGGATGGAGTGCTACACCCAGGCCGGGTTGTTGGTGTACACCATCGAGAGATCCATGAACCTTCTGTGGGCGTCCACAATGACATGCATGGTGAACTACTGCTCGTCATCGGCAACCGCTCGGAGCGCCATTGGAGCCGCACAGGATACCCTCTAAGAATTTTTCATGTTGGATGTGCTTCTTGCAATGGTGGGGCGCGATCGAAAGGTTGAAGATACACAAGGGTTAAATGGCCGTTGTAATAAATGAGGGCCGGCCTGTAATCATCACGTCTTGTCACGGCGTTCATAGCAGAGAATTCTAGTGCATGCTTGACAACACCACACCGCACGCGTTTCGTTTGACCATGCGTGGGCTTGAAGAGGCACCAAATGTATCATCGGTGAGCCTGCTCCAGCACTAACGGATAGTTTACCGCGCAAGCTTCCCGCCCGGCTAGTTTGGCCATCCGTCGAGAGGGACAAATCATGGGCGTTTTTTGGCAAAAAGCTTTGTAAAAATGAAGTGTGTGGAATGACTTCGGTCATAAGTTTACCCATGGGTGATGAGGTCAAAGTTACACAGAAGGGTGATGATGGACACTCGAGTGCGGTAATTAGCACTCTATAGGGCACACGGTTGAAGAAACCAACTTTGTGCAACAATGTCAAAGATCACAGTCGAGTTAGCTATACAGATTATGTGCTATGAGATCGACAAGGTAAACAGATTCGAGAATGGTTAATAAAATCTAAGACCATTGCATATTAAGGTCAAAATAGTGGTACCAATATACGAGTCTCATACAATGCCATTTCAACTATTGTACCACAAAAGCTCGAAATATTACAAGGTTCAAATTCCAGAGTTATATGGCTCAAATTCAAAGATGACAAGGTTTAAACTGATATTAGAAATGAAATTCAGCTTAACAGCTGCAAACGCTCGCGCTAATCCGCTGAACATGGATATCAGAGAGGTTCAAACTAATATGGATCAAGCAACCAATATGGGGGAACATGTATGTACTGGAATCCTCCAAAAGAAACCTTCAGAAATCGTAGTACATTGTCATTGTAAACTTGGAAAAATATTTCACAACTTGAACTCCCTTGTGGTTAACATTTAATAGGAAGGAACATCACCTCGATATATAGCTTCTCTAGGCATGGAAAGCATATCAAGAAACTAACAACTTGCGCCGGGTTGGGGCTGATAGATTCTAGTGCCAATACCTTCACTGCGCAGTTTCGAGGTAAAGCTTGTCGGAATCATTTTCTGGATGACAGACGAACATACATCTTCAAAATTAGAAATAATGTTAAATTGTAGAAGGAGGGGTAGAAGGCGGTAGTTGTACCTAAACGGGTGTTGATCCAATAACAAATTCAGAGTATTTGTTAGACGAGTAGCCCACCACTATCAATTTCGGCGCAGAAATGACATTCATTCTTGTTGGACCTTTTTTATCAACTACAAGTAATTTCCCAAGTGTAGGTGTGTCCTCAGTGACCATACTGTGGTACACATCCTGTGATGTCTTCTTGCCGCACCAGCAACACACATAAATAGTCTGGAGAGTCATGGAGGTGATGTGGAAACTACTCAACCCATGGATTGCCTGAAGAAAAAAGGTACTCGAGTGCAGTATAGCCACGGAGCAGGCGCTCCATGTCACCATTTGGGAGGAAGACGGCGACGAGCTCGAGGTGCTTCAGCCATGGTAGAATAAGAGCGGGCGCGTCATTAAGGTGGGATGGCAATTCCTGAACTTGGCGATGTGCAGCGTGGGCGCGAGGCAGAGCGCGAACGTTGGCAGTGAGCGCATATTCCCATCATCAAAAGTGAGCTCCTCGAGATTATCTAGGGCGGGGGATCCGAACCAGTCGTCAAGCTTGGCTCGGCCCTTGCCGTTGGAATGGAACTTGCTCATTCTAAGGCCTCTAGTTGGGCCAAGGTGACTGCCGAGGATCATGGAGAACACATCCAAGATTTTGCGATAGCCATGGCAGAGCTCGTGGGTGTCGATGAGGTCGAGAGGGGTGGAGTTCCATAGGGGGAGCCACCGCCGGGAAAGTACAGTTGTTCACGCCCCATATTTGATTGGGAGGAGGGAGATGATGACTGTCAACATATCATCGGGGAGGCTGCTGATGAAGTCTAGGCATATGCTGGAGTCGCTTGCAGTTCTTGCTCTCCCCGCCTATGTTTGTTGGCAGCCCCATTCTCCACCTCCGGAGTCTTTGTCAGCAGCGCTTTCTGATAGAAGTGGGAGTACAGGGAATATTTAGTTAAAACAAGACACTAGAAAAGTGTATTGGTAACTAGAAGTTATTAGGTAGGAATAAAGTAAGAGTTGGTTGCTTAAATACTACACAATTCATTTGATATTGCTGGGTAATTCAACATGCAGATACTTGAAAAGAAAACTTACTTTGAACAAAGTCTGGACGGATGATATCGTTGGGGAAGTTAGCATATATCTCGCGATGAGGCTCTTTTATGTGCAGTCCAATTTTAGTGCCAGCGTTCAGTACATGAAACTTAGAAATTTCTTTCCAAAGGCCAGTGCCAAAATAGGAGTCACCACGTTCATCAAGTCTTACAGTAGCAACGATTGTAAATCCATTGTTTGTGTTCAATGTGACATCCCTGCAATCTTGATTTATGTAAAGGGAAATATTGTGCACTACAAGTTCTATTGCATAGCAAGGGACGCGCTATAGAAAATGGTAGGATTGTTAAATAAAATATTTTTATTGAAACGCGGTCCCTTAGGGCCCGATTCATTAAATAAGCTCGAAGAGAATTGCCCGGTTAATAAACGGAAAACCGGGCGAAAACTGTCACAACTGGCCCGCAGAAACAAGGCACACAGGGCGACCTGGCAACCCACACAAGAACGCACACACGCCGCCGAGGGAAAGCGTCGAGGCTTGCGTCGCCCGATGCCAAACAGTCAACCACACACGCCGGCGACCAGGCAGCTCCGACTCTGTCGACAAGCATTGCAGGAGAAAAGCGTTGGGCTTGCGCCGAGCCAGCGCCAGAGCGGCGACTCCTCGAACACGCCGGAAGAGACCGACTACCAAGAACCATCAGCAAACCTGACTCCGCCCAAAGATACCATCGTTGCCACATACAAGAAGCCGCGCAACATCCGCATTGGTAACATGCAAATAGGGGCCCAAATTGAAAGAATTGTACATTAGTTGAAATCGAAGGACAAAATTCTATAATTAAACAGATAGGGTAAACATGATGTCATGGAAATATGAGACTAATCGAAAGAACAGTACATCGTTAATTTTCCTAATATGGAAAGAAGAGGGGGGAAATCCCCTTTGATGTGTATGGTGCATGTGGCACCTTTTATCCAAATGTAGCAATATTTAGTATATGTCCAGGAAAGTAGGCCATGCCAACCGATTTAGGGTGAGATTGAACATACCCAGCACATCCTCAAGTCATCTGGTACGGTGAGATGGAATGTCTGGCAGAGGCCACAAAGTCCTAATGTGTCCGCGCACTGTAAACTCTATGAATGCAACAAAACCCTCAAATCAGCAAGAATAAAAATGAATTCACGGTTATTTTAGCTGGGTGATTAAAGGAGGAAGATGAACCAGGATAAGATATGAGATAATATGTCATTAAATTAGTTACCCTGTTGTCCATGAGAAAGAACCCTCAGTATGGTGTATTGATACGTCTCCAACGTATCTACTTTTCCAAACACTTTTGCCCTTGTTTTGGACTCTAACTTGCATGATTTGAATGGACCTAACCCGGACTTACGCTATTTTTAGCAGAATTGCCATGGTGTTATTTTTGTGCAGAAATAAAAGTTCTCGGAATGACCTGAAAATCAACGGAGAATATTTTTGGAATATATAAAAAATACCGGTGAAAGAATCAAGACCAGGGGCCACACCCTGTCCATGAGGGTGGGGGCGCGCCCACCCCCTGGGCGCGCCCCCCTGTCTCGTGGGCCCCCTGAGGCTCTACCGACATCAACCCCAACTCCATATATTCACTTTCGGGGAGAAAAAAAATCAGAGAGAAGGATTCATCACGTTTTACGATACGGAGCCGCCGCCAAGCCCTAATCTCTATCAGGAGGGCTGATCTAGAGTCCGTTCGGGGCTCTAGAGAGTGGAGATCGTCGCCATCGTCATCATCATCCTTCCTCCATCACCAATTCCATGATGCTCACCGCCGTGCGTGAGTAATTCGATCGTAGGCTTGCTTGACGGTGATGGTTGGATGAGATTTACCATTTAATCGAGTTAATTTTGTTAAGGTTTGATCCCTAGTATCCACTATGTTCTAAGATTGATGTTGCTATGACTTTGCTATGCTTAATGCTTGTCACTATGCCCCGAGTGCCATGATTTCAGATCTGAACCTATTATGTTTTCATGAATATATGTGAGTTCTTGATCCTATCTTGCAAGTCAATAGTCACCTACTATGTGTTATGATCCGGCAACCCCAAAGTGACAACAATCGGGACCACTCCCGGTGATGACCGTAGTTAGAGGAGTTCATGTATTCACTAAGTGTTAATGCTTTGGTCCGGTACTCTATTAAAAGGAGGCCTTAATATCCCTTAGTTTCCAATAGGACCCCGCTGCCACGAGAGGGTAGGACAAAAGATGTCATGCAAGTTCTTTCCCATAAGCATGTATGACTATATTCGGAATATGTGCCAACATTACATTGATGAACTAGAGCTAGTTCTGTGTCACCCTATGTTATAACTATTACATGAGGAATCGCATCCGACATAATTATCCAACACTGATCCAATGCCTATGAGCTTTTCACATATTGATCCTTGCTTAGTTACTTTTCTGTTGCCACTGTTAGAATTGCTACAAAACTACTACGGTTACTTTTGCCACCGTTACCATTACTTCCATATTCCGTTGCTACTAAATATTTTGTTGCATATATTAAGTCTTCGAGGTGTGGTTGAATTGACAACTCAACTGCTAATACTTGGGAGTATTCTTTGGCTCCCCTTGTGTCGGATCAATAAATTTGGGTTGAATACTCTACCCTCGAAAATTGTTGCGATCCCCTATACTAGTGGGTTATCAAGACTATTTTCTGGCACCATTGCCGGGGAGCATAGCTATATTCTTTGAGTCACTTGGGATTTATTTATGTTGATCAATATGAAGAATTTGAATGACGAAAAAACCAAGATTTATCCCTCAACTACAAGGGGAGGTAAGGAACTGCCATCTAGCTCTGCACATGATTCACCCTCTGTTATGAGTAAATTTGCGACACCTACCCCTGCTATTGAAGCTGATATGTCGCATGTTCTTGATGATGCCACTTCTACTATGCATGATACTTATGATGAAACTACTTATATGCTTGATATTACTGTGCCATTAGGTGAATTTCTTGATGAACAAATTGCTAGGGCTAGAGAGAATGAAATTATTGAAACTAATAATATTGATGAAAGTGACGATGAAGATTCTCCCCCTAGATATGAATTGCCTGTTGTGCCGGAGGGTTATGTTATGGATGAAGAAACTTCTAGAGATCTTTTAGCTTGCAATGATAGGTATGATCTTAGGAAACTGTTACCTAAGCTGAAAGAAAAGTCTTTGAATGCTAGAATGAAATATGACCCTGCTTTTGCTACTTCACCTATCTGTATTTCTGA
The DNA here is from genome assembly GCA_902687465.1 of Secale cereale. Taxonomy (NCBI): domain Eukaryota; kingdom Viridiplantae; phylum Streptophyta; class Magnoliopsida; order Poales; family Poaceae; genus Secale; species Secale cereale. The sequence continues at coordinate 518,177,417 of LR738710.1, forward strand.
TAAGGATTATGATTTCTCTGTCGATCCTGAGTTAATTACTTTGGTTGAATCTGATCCTTTCCATGGCTATGAATCTGAAACTATTATGGCATATCTTACTAAATTGAATGATATAGCCACCCTATTCACCAATGAGAAAAAAATTCGTTACTACTATATCCTTATGTTTTTTCCGTTCTCCTTAAAGGGTGATGCTAAAACATGGTTTAATTCTCTTGATCCTGGTTGTGTGCAGAGTCCTCAGGATATGATTTATTACTTCTCTGCTAAATATTTTCCCGCTCATAAGAAACAAGCTGCCTTAAGGGAAATATATAATTTTGTGCAAATTGAAGAAGAGAGTCTCCCACAAGCTTGGGGGAGGCTTCTCCAATTACTTAATGCTTTGCCTGATCATCCTCTTAAAAAATGAAATACTTGATATCTTTTATAATGGACTAACTGATGCTTCCAGAGACCACCTGAATAGTTGTGTTGGTTGTGTTTTCAGGGAAAGAACTGTTGATCAAGCTAAATTGCTATTGAATAATATGTTGAGTAATGAAAACAATTGGATACTCCCTGAACCAGCTCCTAAGCCAACTCCGAAGAAAAGCGGTATTCTATTTCTCAGTCCTGAAGAGATGCAAGATGCAAAGAAATCTATGAAAGAAAAAGGTATTAAAGTGAAGGTGTTAAGAATTTACCACATATTAAAGAAATACATGATCTTGATAACCCGACACAGGTACTAAAGGTAAATTCTCTCTATAGATTTTATGAAGGTGATATTCCTCGTTATAAGTCTGCTAGCCAATGCTTAGATGAGTTTAAGAATTTTATTGTTAAACAAGAAAACTTCAATGCTTATGTTAGTAGGCAATTGAAACGTAATGCTTATATGATTGAAAATTTGAGTGATTATATGTCTAGAGTTAAAGGTGAACTGAAACTCATTAGTAAACATGCTTCTATGGTTACCACTCAAGTAGAACAAGTACTTAAAGCACAAAATGATTTGCTCAATGAACTAAATAGTAAGAAAAATGATAATGATGTTAGAGTTCTGACAAGAGGGGGTAGAATGACCCAGGAACCTCTGTATGCTGAGGGCCACCCTAAGAGAATTGAGCAAGATTCTCATAGAACTAATGTGGATACACCTAGTTCTTCAAAGAAGAAGAAAAAGAAAAATGATAGGACTTTGCATGCTTCTAGTGAACCTGTTGTTGACACACCTGAGAATCCCAATGATATTTCTATTTCTGATGCTGAAACACAGTCTGGTAATGAACATAAACCTAGTGAGAATATTAATGATGATGTTCATGATGATGCTCAACCTAGCAGTAACAATGATGTAGAGATTGAACCTGTTGTTGATCTTGACAACCCACAATCAACGAGTCAACGTTATGATAAGAGAGACTTCATTGCTAGGAAGCACGGTAAAGAAAGAGAACCATGGATTAGAAACCCATGCCATTTCCTCCTAAACCATCCAAGAAAAAGGATGATGTGGATTTTGAGCGCTTTGCTGAAATGATTAGACTTAACTTTTTGTGTATATGAAAGATATTATTACAGATAAAAGAAAGATACCTGAAGTTGAAATTTCCACCATGCTTGCCAATTATACTTTTAAAGGTGGAATACCAAAGAAACTAGGAGATCCGGGAGTACCAACTATACCATGCTCCATTAAAAGAAACTATGTTAAAACTGCTTTATGTAATCTTGGAGCCGGTGTTAGTGTTATGTCTCTCTCTTTATACCGTAGACTTGATTTGAATAAGTTGACACCTACTGAAATATCCTTGCAAATGGCCGATAAATCAATTGCTATACCTGTCGGTATTTGTGAGGATGTGCCTGCTGTGGTTGCAAACGTTACTATTTTAACGGACTTTGTTATTCTTGATATTCCCGAGGACGATAGTATGTATATTATCCTTGGTAGACCCTTTTTAATACCGTAGGGGCTGTTATTGATTGCAACAAAGGAAATGTCACTTTTCATGTTAATGGTAATGAGCATACGGTACACTTTCCGAGGAAACAACCTCAAGTCCATAGTATAAATTCTATTGGAAAATTTTCAACGATTATTATTGGAGGTTTTGAATTTCCTCTTCCTACGGTCAAGAAGAAATATGATATTCTTATTGTTGGGGACATACATATCCCCATTAAGGTAACCTAGTGTTATTAGAAAATTCTCTGGTTTCATGTTATTCGGAAAGAGTTTGTTAACAAGACTTGATCAACCTTGTTAGTGGATTCCTTTCGATGAGCATGAGATGGATGAAGTTAGAAAGCACAACTCTGTGTACCCTCCTTTTACTTTCTATTATTTAGATTAAATAAAGCAAAAAATTAGTATTTTTTGTCTGTTTTCTGAGTTATCCTTGCAATAAAAAAATACCCCGAAAATAAAAGTTCTCCAAATGTCTTTTTTTCTAGAATATTTAAGAATTTATGGCACTAAGAACACATCAGGGGGAGCCACCACCTGGCCACGAGGGTGCATGGCGCACCCACACCCCTGGGTGCGCCCCCTGACTCGTGGGCCCCACGTGGCCCCCTCCACTTATTCTAGCACCCACACACTTCATCTTCCTCCAGAAAAAAAATCCTCCCATAGCTCAAACTCGTGTTCTAGCTCATCTTGCTGCCATTTTCGATCTCCTTGCTCAAAGCTCCATTCAAAAAACAATTTGGGGAGATTGTTCTTCGGTATGTGACTCCTCCAATGATCCAATTAGTTTTTGTTCTAGTGATTTATTTATCGCAAATTTTTGCTGCTTAGGTGACCCTGTTCTTGAGCTTGCATGTCAAATTTATGTGGTCAAAAGTAGTTCTAATGCATGATATAGTCTCTAGGCACTTGTGGGAGTAGTTGCTATCAATCTTGTTAAGTTTGGTTCACTTCTATTTTGAGTCACTAAAAATTTCAGAAATTTTTCAAAGAAAAATGCATAGGAAAGTCTACCAAGGTGGTTCCTCAAGGAAGCAAGGACCAAGGCTCGCGATACGTGAGCCGGACAATGAACTATCGAGGGAACCTCAAGTGCGGCCTTGTGAATGGCCGTCGGAGGAGTTTATGGTCCAGGCAGGCATCAAGGGAGAATTTGACACATATGTGCATAATGCTGATCTTGAAGACTTTGTGTCAGATAAGTGCCCATAGTACCACTACTTAACTGATTCCTTTTTGAGAAGGTTTAAATTTACATCTTCACGCAATTCTCACACTATCTTATTTGATCTTTATGATAAATCTTATACCATGGACTTAGAAGATTTTAATGATGCATGTAAACTTCCGCAGTGGGGAAATGTTAGCGAACCTCGCAAACCTGAATATAAGGACTTTTTAGATAGTATCACTGTGGGGGAATCCAGAGAAATCACACAAGCTACCATAGGGAGCATTCATTTCCCTTCCATACATTATTTTGCTCTCTTCATTGGTAGATGCATTAACGGTAAAGATGAGGCTTGCCACATGTGTGTTCCGGATCTTAGTGTCCTCAAAAGTGCGGTTTTAGGCGATAAACAATATAACTTGGGGGCTATTGTTGCACGAAGGTTACATCTTAACAGTTTAAGTGGAGATTTGTTTGGTGGGATTTATGCAACTCGTTTGGCTAATTATCTTCATGTACCCATACACGAGAATGATATGAAGTTGCCTCTCACTTATCTAGACTATGATGTTATGGTTCGCCATCAGTTTGTTGAATGAACAATTCCTTCAGTATCGACTAATCTTTGACAGATGTCGCACTGTCCATATTGCCCTCCCTGCTCCTACTTTCTTTGACTTACAGGCAAAAAGGAGATATGTCATAATCAGGGAGGATGCTAATGAGTACGAGGAGAGGACGGAGGTGGCTCGTCTCCAAGCTGCAGCTCATCAGGCAATAGCCGCCACATCGCAATATGACCCCAACTATGACTTTGGATATCCATCAGACGAGTACTGGCCATAGACCAACTTAGGCCAAAAGCCTAAGCTTGGGGGAGTACGTATTTCTCACCGACATTACATTCATATTCACACACTCATTCTAGTGGTCGGTGCTCATACTTTTTCATTGTACTATCCATGCTAGTTTAATTTTATTTTCTTAGTCTTTTTCTCGTATGTTAGAAAAACCTTGAGAAAAACCAAAAAAAAATAGTTGCAGCTTTTAGTTAGTTTACTTTTCATGCTTGTAGTAGTACTCCCTCCGTCCCAAAATTCTTGTCTTACATTTTTCTAGATACGGATGTATCTAACACTAAAGTGTAACTAGATACATCCGTATTTGGACAAATGTAAGACAAGAATTTTGGGACGGAGGGAGTAGTAATTAAAAGAAAACCCAAAAAGATTTCCCGTTCTTCTTTTTGCTTGTTGGGAGCTTTCCCGTGTAAATAGTTTTATTTATTTTCTTTTCTTTGGGGTCAAGAGGAGAAGACCATGATGAAAATGTTTAGTGGCTCTAATATGCATTATTGTTGATTTAATGAAGAGCCATATTACCATGTCTTCTCCCTTGTATTATATGCTTGCAGATTCCATCTTAGTCCAGTGCACATGCACTATTGTTATTATCCACAGCATTCGGTCGTGCGAGTGAAAGGCAATAATGACGATATATGATGAACTGATTGAGATGAGAGAAGCTCGTATGAACTCGACCTATCTTGTTTTTGTAAATATGATTAGTTCATCGTTCCTGATTCAGCCTATTATGAATGAAACATGCTTGCAATGACAACTAGAAATTTTAGTTGCTCATGCCATGCTTAATTAGCTAGGAGTTTATAATGGTTTACCTTGCATGCCAACATGTTATTAAAATGTTTGGAAGTGGTGTGATAGGGTGGTATCCTCCTTTGAACAATTCAAGTGGTTTGACTTGCCACATGTTCACGCAAGTAGTTGAAACAAAACCAACATATCCTCCACGATATTTATGTTCTTAGTGATTTATATCCTACTCATGCTTGCACTCATTTTTGATTAATTTTAATGCATGTTCATGACTGTTGTCGCTCTCTAGCTGGTTGCTTCCCAGTATCTTTCTAGCCTTCACTTGTACAAAGTGGGAATACTGCTTGTGCATCCACTTCCATAAACCCCAAAGTTATTCCATATGAGTCCACCATACCTTCCTATATGCGGTATCTACCTGCCGTTCCAAGTAAATTTATATGTGCCAAACTCTAAACCTTCAAATGAAATTCTGTTTTGTATGCTCGAACAGCTCATGTATCAACTATGGTTGTTTATATCTTCCATGCTAGGTGGGTTATTATCAGGATGAGTGGACTCCGCTCATCATTCACGAGAAAATGGCTGGTAACCGGGATGCCCAGTCCCATGCTCAAATCAAATCAAAATAATTAAACAAAACTCCCCCAGGGCTATTGTTGGTATGGACGGTACCCATTGTTTCGGGCTAGCCATGGAGTGTGCTTGTTGGTGGTTGGGGGAGTATAAACTTTACCATTCTGTTTGGGAAACGCCTATAATGTGTGTAGCATGGAAGATATCAAGAACTGTTGGTTGTTATGTTGACAACGAAAGTATACCACTGAAAATATTATTTATCTCTATTTCAAAACTCGAGCTCTGGCACCTCTGCAAATCCCTGCTTCACTCTGTGAAGGGCCTATCTATTTACTTTTATGTTGAGTCATCATCCTCTTATTAAAAAGCACCAGTTGGAGAGCACAGCTGTCATTATTTATGCATTGCTATTTATTTACATTGAGTATGACTGTGACTGGATCTCTTTTACCATGAATTACAATGTCTAGTCAGTCCTTGATCTTCAGAGGTGCTTTGCATTTATGTTTTGCGGTCTTAGAAAGGGCTAGCAAGATACCATCTTCTTATATCATATTATGATTGTTTTGAGAAAGTGTTGTCATCCGAGGTTTATTATTATTGCTCGCTGGTTGATTATGCCATGGATATGAGTAGACATGAGACCTAAAAGTTATTGTGAATGTGGTTAGTTCATAATCTTTGCTGAAAACTTGAATGCTGGCTTTACCTATTTGCAACAACAAGAGCAAACAGAGTGTGTAAAAGTTTTTCTTTATCACTTTCAGTTTGTCAACTGAATTAATTAAGGACAAGCAAAGTCTAAGCTTGGGGGAGTTGATACGTCTCCAACGTATCTACTTTTCCAAACACTTTTACCCTTGTTTTGGACTCTAACTTGCATGATTTGAATGGAACTAACCCGGACTGATGCTGTTTTCAACAGAATTGCCATGGTGTTATTTTTGTGGAGAAATAAAAGTTCTCAGAATGACCTAAAAATCAACGGAGAATATTTGTGGAATATATAAAAAATACTGGCGAAAGAATCAAGACCAAGGGGCCCACACCCTGTCCATGAGGGTGGGAGGCGCGCCCACCCCCTAGGCACGCCCCCCTATCTCGTGGGCCCCCTGAGGCTCCACCGACATCAACCCCAACTCCATATATTTACTTTCGGGGAGAAAAAAATCAGAGAGAAGTATTCATCGCGTTTTACGATACGAAGCTGCCGCCAAGCCCTTATCTCTCTCGGGAGGGCTGATCTGGAGTCCGTTCGGGGCTCCGGAGAGTGGAGATCGTCGCCATCATCATCATCAACCTTCCTCCATCACCAATTCCATGATGCTCACGGTCATGCTTGAGTAATTCCATCATAGGCTTGCTGGACGGTGATGGGTTGGATGAGATTTTCCATGTAATCGAGTTAGTTTTGTTAGGGTTTGATCCCTAGTATCCACTATCTTCTAAGATTGATGTTGCTATGACTTTGCTATGCTTAATGCTTGTCACTACAGCCCGGGTGCCATGATTTCAGATCTGGACCTATTATGTTTTCATGAATATATGTGAGTTCTTGATCCCATCTTGCAAGTCAATAGTCACCTACTATGTGTTATGATCCGGCATCCCCGAAGTGACGACAATCGGGACCACTACCGGTGATGACCGTAGTTTGAGGAGTTCATGTATTCACTAAGTCTTAATGCTTTGGTCCGGTACTCTATTAAAAGTAGGCCTTAATATCCCTTAGTTTCCAATAGGACCCCGCTGCCACGGGAGGGTAGGACAAAAGATGGCATGCAAGTTCTTTCCCATAAGCATGTATGACTATATTCGGAATACACGCCTACATTACATTGATGAACTAGAGCTAGTTCTGTGTCACCCTATGTTATAACTATTACATGAGGAAGAGCATCGGACATAATTATCCATCACTGATCCAATGCCTACGAGCTTTGCACATATTGATCCTTGCTTAGTTACTTTTCGGTTGCCACTGTTACAATTGCTAGAAAACTACTACGGTTACTTTTGCCACCGTAACCGTTACTTCCATACTACTTTGCTACTAAATACTGTGCTGCACATATTAAGTCTTCCAGGTGTGGTTTAATTGACAACTCAACTGCTAATACTTGAGAGTATTCTTTGCATCCACATGTGTCGAATCATTAAATTTGGGTTGAATACTCTACCCTCGAAAACTATTGCGATCCCCTATACTTGTGGGTTATCACGTATTCCCCAATCGGGCGGAGCTGGGTCAACTGCGAGTAGCGTCGAGAAAGTCGATGGTGATAGGCAGCGGCAAGCGGAAGTGGCAAAATGTGGTGGGGTTTGCCGGCAGCCTGGCGGCAGGGGCAGGCGTCGAGCTAAGTGGTTACCGTCGCGATACACGGTGCCATGCATAGATGAGGAGGATCTTGTGCAGGTGTGAAATGGGACCGGAGGGGGTGGCGGGTGGGGTCAGGGTTTTTGTGACGTGGGGATGGTGAGGTGTTTTTTTTGAATTGGGTAGCAAGGGTTTGCTGTCCCACAATGAATTTCGGAGGCAACGGTTTGCTAGATCCAACCGTGTGTGATTGACGCAACAAGAAAAATGAAAGTCATTGCACACGGTTCCAATTTTGGGAACCCTGTGCGATTGACGTACTACCTCCGTCCTGGTTTATTGGTCCCCTTTGTAATTTGTACCTAATTTTGACCAAATATTTAACTAAGAAATGTTTATGCATGTCACCAAAAATTATATCATTGAACACTATGTTCAAATACACGTCCAACGATATAATTTTTGCTGGCCTACACTAACATTTTGTCAGTTAAATCTTTGGTCAAAATTTAACACAAATTACAAAGGGGACCAATAAACAAGGAGAGAGCTAGATTCCATCAACCGAACTGATTGCATCCATATACCACAGTTAGACATAAGTAAACATACATTAAACATACTCAGACATAGATAAAGTGTACACATACACAAGCATAGTTCAACCATAAGTACATAATTCAACCGTCATTAAGCGTACTCAAGCGTACATAGTTTGATCCCACATCTCATCTCACATGCCTGCATGATCCTGAAGCTTCTCTAGGTACACGGAGTACGCGTCGTGCGCCACCCTGTGAGAATACTTCTGCTTGACGGAGCCAACGGCCCGTCCTCTTACATGTGCCAATACTTTGATACGTGTCATGAAGCTTGTGGTTGCAAAATGGGCATCAATAGCCGCCGTCCCAGGTCCTAATTCGCTTGTTATGCATTCCCTCATAAAGCTCCCTTAGGATTTGACTCTTGTACCTCCTCTAGACATCTTCATGCTCGCTGTCCACATCGTCTGACATCACCTATACAAATAGTAAAAAAGATTGGCATCAAATCAATGTTTACATTCCGTGAAGTACGATTAGGCATTTATGGCTATTTTTTTATACGTATCCAGAGATTATGGTTCGATTTTTTAAGCACAATCGTATATGTATAGACCAGTCTTGAAGAAAATAATGGCACATTCATATATGTTGGTCATTCAAAATCAATTGTCAAGTTCTGGCTAGGAATTATTAGCACGAACACTAACCCTAGTCAGATTACTAGTAGAAATCATTTGCACAAATGAAACAACAAATCACTTATCACTTGTACCATTCAAACAATCAATACACTACACGAATCTAACAAAACTTACTTAGATTTCATGGATTGACAGAACATAACCATAGGATTTTTATTCCAAAAAGGGGAGGCAGGAGTAACCAGAGAAACCCTAGGATATATTTGACACATAAATGGGTATAGATGACTAACCAGTTGTCCGTCATTTCTGGAGTCATCGCGGGAGTGGTCGTCGGATTAATCGCTCGAGTCGTCACCATAGTCGGTGTGGAACTCCGCCTCTGGCTGTGAAGCTCGACAACGTCAGGGTGCAGCGATAACTCGTCGTTGGTGATGGCAACCTCCGTCTCCATCTTCACGATGTGCTCCGGTGCTTCAGCAGCCCCGAAGTCGCCACTCCCTCCGATGGGGCGCTTCGGCAACATCCTCATACACTGACGGCTTTGAGGACTGAGAGCGGCGTCGAGGATGCAAGAAGAGAGAGAGGATTGTGGGTGTGGCGAGGATGGGGGTGCACCATTTTTATGGAGTAGTGGGAGAGAGGCGGGCGGCGGACAAACCGCTGGCTCGCCTCTCGGTGAGCCTGCGCACCAGACTGCTGGCATGCCTACCGTCGTTTCACACAGCTACTCGCATGCCTCCTGATGACAGTACGCAGCGAGCACGCCTCCGTCAATTCACACAGCTACTCACACGCCTACTGATGACACTGCGTAGTGAGCACGCCTTCGTCATGCGTCCCGTGAACTCACGACTGCTCGCACAGCACACGGGTCGCGTGGCAGCATGTATATTGTTTTTCTATTTGGATTATTAATGCTGCTGCTTTATTACTTAACCGAAGCATGGCACATATCCATTGTTGGTCTAACGGTCACGGTTCGAATAAATAATCTATTTGGGATATTGGTTCCCAATTATTAATAATCTCACGTTTGTAATTAGATAAATATTACATAAAAATGGTCTCAAATTTGACAAAAACAGTACAATGCCACTTTGTATTAGTGTCCATATGACAACACGATAAGTTTCATGAACTTCAAATAAGTTTGGATGTACTAGAATTTAAAAATCAAGATTCCCAATGTTTGAAATTTCTTGCACGGGGATTAAACATGCACCCAGTGAGACACATGTGGTTTTGCAATCCATTTAGGTGCACTGTCACGTTTGCATGTAGCTCAAATTTGATTTTTGCACGTTATACCCGTAGAAAATCAATCAATCTACTAAAACATCTTAATGATCTCTGTGTTTTTTTTTAAATTAAAACGTCCCTCCTTTAGTAACATATGTCCACCATGGGTTAATTTAACATGCATCATAGTTGCGGTGGATACGCGGTGTGTGTATGGGTGTGTGCGTATGGGGGTGGCGTGTGGCTCGCAGTACACTACGAGTTGTGAGCTACCATGTGGGTTGGCCATTTTTTAGGCCGGTGCCACATCAGAGTGGTGAATTCGTTATTTAAAACATTACACATCCCTTTCATACACACATGTTTTGGCCACATGCAGTTGATGGTTGTCCTACACGACACTCGATACTTGCGTGTGCGCTTTTTTTGGGCCCTTGAGGTTGTCGTCCATCACTTTGACGAACAGCCGACAGTGAGGTTAATTTGACCAGCAAGGTAGAATATTTTTTGTTTGTGTTATGGTGGGAGTATATATATAGTACGCGTCTAAGTGGTGGGAGGGCACTAGCAAATATACTATATGTACGCGTATGTGAACAAGTACACCTCACTTAGTGTCGGGACTTTTCGGTTTCCGAGGCACGTGGCACATCAAAGTTGTGAAATTGGCTATTCAAACATCACACAACACCTCTTTGGGCCACATGCATGCAGGCGGTGGTCATCCTAGCTAGAACAGTCACGTGTGACGCTTCTATCTATGGGCCAATGAGGCCATCATCAATGCATGCATCACTTTGACCTACATCAAGAGAGGTTAATTAATTTCACCATCGAGGAAGATTATTTTTGGGTTGTATTATGGTAGGAGCATATAGTATGCGTCGAAGAGGGGGAAGGGGACCATCATATATAGTACGCTTCATAAACCTCGCTCTGTGTGGGGGCTTTACGGTTTTTGAGGCATGTGGCACATCAAAGTTGTGCATTTTGGGTATTCAACATATGTTTGGCCCACATGCAAAGCAATGGTGGTTGTCCTCTCACACCCACTTAAGCGGTTATCAGTGATATCGATGCTTTCCATATGTGGGCCCACTTGGTCCATCACTACTTTTTTTCCTGAAAACGAGAGAGGATAATTTGACTTAGGAGGGGATTATTATTTTGTTTGTAATATAGTATATGTATATATATATATATATATATATATATATATATATATATATATATATATATATATATATATATATATATATATATATATATATATAGGTCATGCTCTAGGATGACATGATACAGTTTGAACACACACACATGCATGTGTACACATGAATCCCTCCCATCGAGTCGAAGTGGCTAGTACAACGACAGGTCATGAACCAATCTCGCTTTGTGTGGGGACTGTACGATTTTCGACGCACGTGCCACATCATTGTTGTGAAATGGTATTCAAGCATGCATGCACGCATCACCTCCATACATATGCATGTAGTGGTTGTCTTCGAACTGTACACTCCCTCGCGTGGTTATCGGTGACAAGCCTATATATTCGTGGGCCCACGTGGACATCCATGATTACCTTGACCAACAAAAATATAGGTTACCTTGGCGGATTCTTCCTTTGGTTCGTGTTATCGTAGTATAGGTCATGGTGAGATTCAGACCTGATTAAGTTTGAGCGCATATACTATGCACGCATGCATGCATGAATCCTTGTCATCGGCTTGAAGTCTGGTGTGACATACATATGCATTGTCAACCTAACCCTCACTCGGTGTGGGGATTTCTAGTTCGAAAGCAGGGTGCCACATCAAAGTTGTTCCATTGTGTATTCAAAAACACACCTCTCCACACATATGTTTGGGCCACACGCATGTGGTGGTTGTCCTTGGGGACTAGCTACTTGCAGGATTATTGGCGAGCTAGCCCATCTCCGGGGTCACATGGACGGCCATCACTTTGACCAACAACAAGAGAGAAGTTGTACGACTAAGGTGGATTATTATTGGTCCGTTTTATGATCCATCTTGGTGAGATACCTCTCTGGCCTGCCGACTGAAAGTGGGTGTGTGTGGGGGGGCTGCTACTTTGCACTTTCCTAGGTGAACCTCGATTGAGGGGGCATGCATTCATAGCTTAGGATTCCCTTCGTGCGGACACGAGGGGGGGGGCAAGCAATACCGTGCGCTTTGCGAGATTGTTGCCACATTGAAGTTGCATTTGGTATTTGAACATCAAACCACCCTTTTCATACATAAATTTGGTCCACATGCAAGTGTCTTAGTGTTCTGACCCTCTCTCGCGTCATTTTTCGCCAAATTTATGAACATTAAACAAGTCAGATGATGCAACACACACGGTTCACTCAAACTAACCGTGTGCCACGCTGGTGCCCCTATCACGCACATCCGCACAGTACATTGGGCTCCATGAGGCTTCCCCTCTCAACAATGTCTACCCGCCTATAGTTTTTTTCCGTTTGATAACACACAGTTATTATGTTTTGACTGTGTGTGATGTTTCTTGTTCCCAACTCGCCTCATCCCTCAAAAATATCTGCCCGCCTCGAGGGTTTTTCTGTTTCATAACACACTGTTGTTATCTCCGGACCGTGTGCGATGTACCATCATCAAAAATTTCAATAGCCCCGACATTTCACTCCCGCGTTTGACTCCCGCGTAGTAAAATTTTCAGTACCCGTGTCATTTCCTCAAACACACCCCG
>LR738710.1:518199116-518248865 GCA_902687465.1 Secale cereale
ACACACACACACACACTAACTAACCAGGGGGCCCTGCCCGACAGCTTCGTTCCCCAGCTCCCGCCACCGCCACTACCCCACGTCGTCACACCCATGCCCACGCTCCCCACGTCCATGCTTGAGCCTTGTGGCCATGCCCATTAAATCCCCCTCGCCCTCTTGTTCATTTCTCCCAATCTCGTAGCACCCAGCACCACCAGGCTACCAGCAACTGACACCCGAGCTCCGCTCTTCCCTAGTTCACTCCAGTAACGATTCCAACCACCGCAGCCACCCTCGAGACCAACCACTACCATCACGACAGCTACTGGATGCCGGTGAACCTCCTGGACACCTTCGTCGCTCCCAAAGCCCCCTCTAGCGTCAATTTTCATCGAAGCCCAAGCATCGCCGCCATCGTGAGCTCAACTCCAATGACCACTGAGGTAGTTGACCTACACCACCTTATCCATCGTCTTCATCTTAATCGTTAGTGTCCCCTAACCCATCCATTCATCAAGGGCGCTTCATTTTGAGCACCTTTGCATTGTCCGAAGCTTCACCGCAACAACCGAACTCCGGCCAGCTCGCTAGTGTCTCCGTCACCCCCGAGGTTGTCCAACACCACCATCGACCTCGCCATCGTATTCCGTGTCCACCCGTGACATCCCCTGCCCCTGGACCCCCCTGCAACACCGTCTCCGGCAAGACCTGAGACCAGCACCACTGCGTTTGCACTTTTCAATGACATCTTCAATGAGCACCCCTCGATCTATTTTCTGACATTGGATCTAGATCTAACTCACCACACACACTCAATTAAACCAAATCGATATCAGCCAAACAGAGTATGCCACTTAGCCAAACTTATCCAAAAATGTTATCGAGAAGTTATTCGGTTAAACTAAATTAAATGGCAGATTTGTAGAAAGCCCCCTCGAACTTCAAACCATCATAACTTTTTATCTATAAATCCAAATTGAGTAAATCTTTTTGTAAAATGATCCTCATAAAATACACTGTCCCCTAGTCAAATAATATTCAAGGTTTTAAAATCAAATAAAATGAATTTAAACTTAATAGGGCATAACTTGCAATTTATAAATTCAAATATATTGATTCTTATTGCGAAATGATTGTAGTGAGTTGTAGTTTCCCTTACCGCAGGAAGCTGCTAACGCGACATATGAATCAGAGGTGTTCGATGAAACTGTGTGTGATGCATGAATCACAAATAGTGTCATAACAAAACTTTCATCAATAAAACGAAATGTGTGTGATGATGGAGACATCAAGCACAATTCAAATTAGAGTTGCGTGTGTGATGCAAGGCATACGATTGATCGATACAAACTATTTGCGGTGAGCCAGAACAACAGAAGCAATCAGATAGATCAAGGTGTGTGTAATATACGACATACAGTTTACTCGGATGAACTTTTTACGATTAACCAACACAACAGAGTGATCAGTCAGATTAAGGTGTGTGCGAAGATGACATACAATTCACTCAGATGAACTGTTTATGATGAGCCAAAATAAACACAAATGATTCAACTTAGCAAGTTGTGTGCGATACGCGACATACAATTCACTCACATGAACTATTTCTGATGAGCCAAAACAACAGAAATGGTCAGCCATATCAAGGTTTGTGCGATAGATGACATATAGTTAACTAGGATCGACTGTGTGCAATTAGCCAAAAGGACAGAAATGGTTAGGAAGAGCAAGGTGCGTAAAATAGACGGGCACACATTCTTATTAAAAGAATCATGTGTGATCGTAATAACGGGCGCGCATGGTTAATGGAACAAGTAGTGTGCTGACATCACCGATTGTGGTGCATCCTATGGTGCACACGCCATGTACGCATCCACGAATGCGTGCCCACATTACGCCATCCGGGAATCATGCCGCACATTGAAACCAGAACCATCAATGAATTTTGAGCTTGTTTCCCATCAAATTCCAAATTACCATGCTATATTTAATTGCAAACATGTTTGCACCGATCAAAACCTAAACGATTTCCCACTTAGAAGCTTATTACTAGGTTATAAGTACTACCTACAAGAAAATGACTGCACATTCCTCCTCAATTCCTCAACAACAAACAAAGAAGTCTTTATTTGTCATTCCTAGTGTCTGCCATGGCCCGTCAGAGAAGTTCTGGGTCTAGAAAAGACTAGGAAGCGGTGATCATGGAAGCGGAAGCAGCAGAGATGTCCCGCCTTGTCACGATAGCAGCCGAGCGGTCCTGTCGTGCTGCCGAAGCAACACAGAGATCCTGCCACACCGCCAAAGAAGACGGAGGTCCCGCCGCACCGCCGAAGTAGCACATAGGTTCCACCATGCCGCTGAAGCAGCATAGTGGTCTGGCCACGCCGTGGAAGACGCACAGATGTCCTGCCGCGCCGCAAAAGCAACAGAGAGGTCATGTTACGCCACAACGCCCTAGGAAGATCTCTCACTGTAAGGCAAGGGCTCTCACAGGTGCATGCGCACTATGCGCAATAAGCTGATGGACGAGATCTCTGACTGGGCAAAGCTGCACGATGAGATAAATGCCTCGTTGGATAAGGTAACCGCCATCATCCAGGGACTAGCGTATGAGAAGAGGAAGATCTACAGCCAATGTGACCCGTTGTGGGGACCCCGACTCATAAGTCGTGATCACCGAATGCACGTGTACAGTGATCCCAGAGATCAATGCTCACTGAACACACAGAAGCTGAATAACAAGAGTCTTACATCCTTACATACCGTGTTACACAAATAGGACCATAATGGTCAAGTCTTGAGTATATCATCGTAGCGGAAAAAATCTTCAAAGACAACTGGGACCCATGCCATCTGCCTCAACCCTACAGGCATTCTGACTGGGAAGCGTCCTAGCTCGCATGCTCGTCACCAAGAAATCTTCATCATAACCTGTTCTCTCCTGCCTGGCCAATAAAATAACCAGTGGCAAGCCAATGAGTACATTGAATGTACTCGCAAGCAACCCAAGTGTGGTAACAGAATAATTATGCAAGGCTCTACTACTAAATTGGTAGTTTTGCGGAAAGCTAGTTTTTCATATGCAAGTATGATCAACATATAACAAGGATATGCATGTGTCTGTAACAAGTATCAGGAGGTCACAGACATCATTATCGAGAAAGAGTTGTAATCAACTCATGTTCAAGCTCATTGTAACTTCCTCAGGTATCACATCATCAATCTCACTGGACCATGTTGACTTCATCAATATCACTGAACCATGTTGTTCCCTCACACACACACACCAGGTTTCGCAAACATTGGACGTAGCCCAAGAGCGGTTACCCAACTGTCCATGACCGTGGACACGGCTATTCGAATAGTTTTACACTCTGCAGAGGTTGCACACTTTACCCACAAGATCCGGGGAACTTCCGTGTCATCCACGACCCGCGGTACCTCAGGTACCCGGGGTAAGCACCCGATCACTACCTTTCCCTAGACGACACTAACATAGAGTCCACTCGATTGGTAGCAGCCCCGTGCCAAACATTTCACATCTCAAGGTTTGTGGAGACTCGCTCCGAATTCATCACATATAACAAGCACGGGGTACCAACGGTGTGTCCGGTGCCCTGTGAAAACAGTCATGGCCGCCTATCCAAGCACGACCCCGTCCCGAGAGTGACCTCATGTCACCCCCGTCACTAGTAATGTGGGCACCATGCTAGTATCGACCTAGGTGATCAATAATGCCCTTTCCCATATAAGGGTAGAGTGGTTGCGCATGTAAGGTTGGAATAACGGTCGCAACTTAAACCAATCCGTTTTTCAAAACAACACACACACTTTCCTCGGTACACCACTTCGTCATCAAGTGGTTACCCATCTCACCATCTCCCTCGGGCATAAATGGCACTCGACGGGGTTTTCGAAAAGTCTTTTGAAAGTATCCTGCCTTCGTCACCATGCATATACCCGACCCATTTGCGTAGCCACTAGTAAAGCAACCTAACTACTCCCACCCACATAACCCTCATAGGAAGGTAGGGTCATGTTGATGCAAGTTTCAACAGTAAGTAACAAAGGTAGCAACCAAAGTGGTTTCCACCTCAACATGATTCCGATGCATTGAATATAAAGGGGCTATGAGACATGCATAAAAAGGTTTCTTGAACATGGTCAAAGGGCTGCTTGCCTTATTCTTCAGAGTCTTCAAATCTTCTGGTCCATCTCCGAATACTCCGTTTATTACGTCAACTAACGATCGAAACAATCATAATAAGCTACACAATCCAAAGCAAAAATAAAAGTGCTCTAAAAATAGGAGTTGGACTTTTCTAGGATACCTCTGGTCATATTAGAAATGACCAAGGTGGTTTCATAGGTGTTGGATCAATGGATGATTTGGAACATTCCAATATGATGGAACCAAAGGGCTTATGGATTTGGAGGAAGTATACAGAAATAATTCCTTGAATGATGAGTAAAGGTACCCATCATCAAGTCATGATTTTAGAAGCATTTAGGAGTTGGTTTCACTGGATTTGGAATTAAATGAATTTCCTAGGATTTTCCAAAGCTGATAAATATAAAGAAATGGCTCAATATTTGGTGGGGTACAGAAACTATCATTAAAAATGTTCCAAAACTAAGTTTGGACATGACAAGCATCTAGGAATTTGAATCACTGCATTTGAATCAAAAATGAGCTCTCTGTGATTTTCTAAAGTTAATCACAGAAAGTGGAAAATGGGTATTAGATAAATGTTTGTATAGGAAAAGTTTCTGGAATGATGTGCATGTTGCACCATGTGATAGGGCATGATTTTAGAAGCTACCAGAAATTTGAATCATGCAATTTGGAGTTTATATGAATATTCTAGGCATTTTTGAAGTTGGCAGAATAAAGAAAAAGGAGAAGAATAGGGGTTATACCCTTATGCTGCAGACTGGGCGGAGGATAGATGCATAGAAACTGGGCCGGCCCATGGCTCGGCCGCGTGCACAGGGGGGAGCGGTGATGTCGGAGGCGCCCCCTTGGAGTGCGCCTTCGCGCTGGAGAAGCGCCCCCCCAGCCGCCCCGCCTCCACTTATCTTACGTGGCAGCCGGCTGGGGTCACTGACCTGCGGGCCCCGGCCGCAGGTTGCCTGTCGCCCCCGGTCTTCTTCTCCAGCCCAACGCCGGGCGGGGGAAAGCTCCGGCCACCGGCGCAGCCGTGGCCTGGGGATGCTGGAGGGCCGGCCGGGGTGTCCAGGAGCTCCGGCTCCCCTCCCCGCACCCGAGGGTGGCTGCGAGCCCACCCAAGAAGGGCCACAGCTTCGCCTCCACAGGGAGGCCGCGGCGGCCGCGGGTTCTCCGGCGGCACCATGCCAGGAGGGGCTCCCAGGCCAAGGGGAGGACCGGCCCGTCCCTGGAGGTTCCCTGAGGACGGTGTGGACCTCGAAACGAAGAAGGGGAAGGAGGGAGTGGCCGAGGCGCCCGATCCCGAGCGGCGATCGGCGGCGGCACTCCGGCCTTGGAGGGGCAAGGAGGCCACGGGAGGGAGGTTGGGGATGTCTGGGAGGTGCACGGAGAAGAGAAGGATCCAGCAGCGGCAAGAGGTGCTCGGGGGGAGGCCTTAAATAGTTGCAGCCACGGTGCACCGTGAGCACGGTCCAGGGCGCGCACGGCGAGCTCGTGGAGAGAGAGGAGGAGGGCCGGGGAGGATAGGACCGACAGCCCGGCAGGTCGTGGACATCGAGGGGACCTCGGGGGACACGCTCCCTCTGCCCAAGGTTGTCGGAGGCGGCCGATTGGGGGCGGCTACAGTGCGGGAGCGCACTGTAGCGCGCTCCAGAGCACGTCTTTGGCCGGCATGGTTGTGTCTATGCTTTCCAGGTCGTGCCCTCTAGTGTCCAGCAGTGTCTAGAGGGTAGAGGGAGTAGTAAAGAATTGCTCTGTGGTCTTGGATGCCCTGGGGAACCACTGAGATGAGGAGGGAGGTGAGGGAGAGGGTGAATCCTGCTGTCCAGCAGTGTAACTTGGGGTTTTACCCCCTCCAATAATTGAGATAAGGCAAAGGAGAGTTACTGGAGGGTAGAGGATGATCAGGGGGAGCTGTGGTAAGAATTTGAGGCCATGGAGAAAAGTGAAAGAGGTTCAACCACTAGTTTTGGTAATTGGACAGAAGGTGTTTGATCAGGGTTTGGTCAAGCAAATGACATCCACTTGACATGGGACTTAACAGGATCAAATGTCACATATAATTAGGCCCCTACACCAAATTTGAGCTCATTTGGGCAAGGTGGCCAATGTAACTTTGGTGAACCCTAGAAATGAACAGAAATGGTTTCACCATGTTTGAGTCAAGCAAATCATCTCCCCTTGATGCACCACTTGGTGTAGCATCATCATTTGGGGTTATGAACATGCCCACGAAGTTTGAGGCTCCAGATAAAAATTTGACAATGTAAAGTTGTTCAAATTTGAATTTGAACAGAAGTGGTTTTGGGGTGATCTGATCAAGTTGCTCTATTCCAAATCTTGTGCCATTTGGTCTAGATGCCTTATTAGGCCATTCTAGCATGTGCACCAAGTTTGAGAGCATTTGGACAAGTTTGGCAATGTAGAGTTGCTCAAACTTCAAATATGGACAGAATGGTTTTGAAGGGGTTTGAGGATGTTTCCTTGATCTTCAAGGCATGAGGCTTTGCAAGATCATCAAATATGTCATATATGACATGATAGAATTTCCCTGGAATTTTTGGAGAATATTTCCTTTGTAAATATTTCAAAAGCTTGAAATATTCAGAAAGGGTTTTGGAAGGATTTGTCCAATATTTTGAACATGACCATGTGTTGAAACTCTTATATATGGACAATATATGTCCTATGAGTTTCCCTGAATTTTGGCAAATATTTTTGAAATGTTTAAATAATTTTTCCCTATTAAAGACCATTTCTGGCCTTAAGAAAAAGCATTTAAATAAAATATAAAAATAACTTTTAAAATTATACTTTTGTGGTTTCTGGGGGTCCTATATCTAATAGGATTCAAATAAACTTTTTGAAAGATTTTTCACACCCCAAATAAGGTACTTGCAGTGCAAACCTCACTTCAGGGGTTTTTGGAAAATTAATTTTAGAAAATACCATTTGGCCAAAATATTTTTATAAGAAAATTCTATACTGGTCTATACACATGGCATGATCATTGGGAAAAGGTTTTGGGTCAAGGAGATGAAGTATAAGAGTTGGGGGATTTATTTGATTTTTAGAGCACTAGCAAACAGCAGACAAAAGTCAAATCAAGCAAAGTCAAAAACTCTCAAAAGTTTTTGCAAATCCACATTTTTAACATGAGAATAAGCTTAAGCAATGTGACATGAAAATCAGAGTGTGACAGACCTACCCCCCTTACAAGAATCTCGTCCCCGAGATTCCCAGACTAGGCGTGGAAAGAAAGGCGGAGTCTTGGATACGGGGTAGTCTTCACTTCATCTTGTGGGTTCTGCTTCCGAGCGGTGCTCCTTGGAATCTTGAAGTGCTTGATGGTATGGCTTCTTGCTTGATGCCGTCCTTGATGGAGGTTGCTGAGGGGTCTCTTGCATAGGTTAGGTTGGGTTAGCTGCCAAAGGCTCGGTGATCGATGTCCTTGCGGGCATCGGGCTAGCTAGGAGGTAAGAAGTACTTCCAGAGTGGGGGCTCGTGGAAGATTTGGTGCACGGAGAGCATCTCAGGTGGTAGATCTAGCTGGGGAGCCGTCTACCACATGTCTTGCAGTGATCTCAAAGGGTCCGATGAACCTTAGTGCGAGCTTCCCCTTGACGTGGAAACGCTTGTTTCCCTTCAGAGGAGTTACCCGCAGGTACACATGGTCCCCGACATGGAAACTTATGTTCCGACGGTGAGTGTCAGCATGGCACTTCTGCCTTGACTTGGCTGCCTTCAAATGTTCTCTGACTAGTTGGACTTGCTCTTCCGCTGCGCGGAGAATATCTAGTCCAAAGACTAGCCCTTCTCCAGTCTCTGACCAGTTGAGGGGTGTGCGACATCTGTGTCCGTACAACACCTCAAATGGGGCCATCTGAAGGCTCGACTGGTAACTGTTATTACAGGAGAACTCGGAAAAAGGGAGACAACCCTCCCACTTGGCTCCATATGCCAAGTCACAGGCTCGGAGTTATGCCTTCGAGAATCTGATTGACTCGTTCAATCTGACCTCCGGTCTGGGGGTGGAAAGCCGTGCTGAAAGATAACTTGGTTCCCAAGGCTTCTCGAAACTTCTTCCAGATCCTAAAGGTGAACTGGGTTCCTCGATCTGGCACAATCTCCTTGGGAAATGCCGTGAAGACTTACGATTCGGTCGATGTAGAGAGCTGCCAGCCGGTTGCCATCATAAGTGGTCTTGACAGGAATGAAATAGACCACCTTGGTCAGATGATCGACTATGACCCAGATAGAGCCATGTCCTCTTATCCGACCTTGGTAATCCAGGGACGAAGTTCATTCCGTCTTTATCCCACTTCCACTCAGAAGCCTTGAGTGGTTGAAGCAATCCAGCGGGTTGCTGATATTCAGCTTGACCCTTTGGCACCCATCACACTTTGCAACATAGGTTGCAATCTCTCTTTTCATCTCGTGCCACCAGAATCGTGCCTTCAAGCCTTGATACAATCTTGGTGTGAGCGTTCCTTCGACACGGAAATGCTCGGCTCCTTCGGGAGGAGTGGTTTGCAGATACGCCCGGTCTTCAACGCGGAAGTCTTCTTCTTGATGACGGTGGTCGGTGTAGATCTTCCTTCTGGGCGGTCTTCAATTGTCTTCCATCCGGCTGTCTGTCTCTTCTTTGTCTTCGGGCAGACAAGTAGGCCATCAATTAATGATGTTACCCAACTTGTCCACTTACTCCATGAGGTCTAAGGGGTACGCAAGGTAAGCTGGGGTATTGGTGGTGGTCTCGGTTGAGTATCTGCAGAGGCCTTCCTGACTCTGAGTCAAGGCCCATGGTCAGAATCTGACCAGGTGGTGGCTCGGTGGGGCTTAAGGGTTTCAAGGGTTCTAGTGAGTGAGTGAACTTATATCATCTTATCCTTAAGCACAGTTTCTGACATGCCAATAGCTCCATCTAGTACTCCGAACGGAAAAGCATCTTCTCGCAGAGACCAACTCCAATCACCACTCATTGTCATACATATCCTCATGACTCTCAAGAGACGGTCTAACAAAATCATACTTGTCTAAGAATCCCCAAATCCATATGTACGTCTACCTCTAAAATCCAAAGGTAGATCATACATGCTGCTGAGCTTTAAATTAAACTCCATAATCCAAGCACTCAACCTAGTCTTGCAAGGCTCAAGATAATGCATCTCTATTCTAAGGAAACACGTCATATGCCACTCCAAGATTTGTTTCCTTCCTATAGGTCAACTCCGATAGCCCGGTAATTCCATCAATCACCACATAATCCAACAATCCTACAAATCCGATGTCTACGGTGATCCACAAGATCTCAAGTCTCTATAATACCCAAATACTTGGAAGGACTATGCATCAAGATAGTTAATCCACCAAATTCCCATCATCCGGGTCAAGTAAACTTCAAGATCATGATTATATAGATCCCTAAATCAACTCCGACAAATAATCCAATCTCCTAGGTTATCGTCCACCGAGAAGCATGATATCATAATCAGGATTATAGGCCTAAATCCAATCTTACTCCGAATCATGCAGACATAACCAGCATCTATACCAACCAGAATCACCTACATAAATCCAAATCTCATGCCCAACGGCACTTCTACATACTTCCCAAGGTCATGATCTCACCAATATGAAAACCTCACAATCCATCAAGATCTCAGATAATCCCTCGAAGTCACTGATATAAACCACCAAGTCATCTGTCCAATATCCTTGAACTGGTCTATCTATGGCATCGTCAGACCTCGTGCTATATCAGGATGAAAATGTGCTCACTCATCGTGTCCACTAGCTCCTTTACGAACCCAGTGTTGTGCAAGGTTACAAAGGCTTAACAGGTTCTCTCGCTTTACCATGGGTTAGGCACATGGTTAAGGATTCGTGCTGGAGGGTCTCGGGAAGTCTCAACGGGTCTAGGAAGAGGGTTACTGGTCTCGAGGTTTAAACATAACTCTACGGAGTTGCAATAGATCGCGGGGGTTGTAGCAGAAGTCTTCAGTGCCAGATGGCTGTCGAGGTAGAATCCTTGGTGCATCTTGTCTCGCGGGTCTTCAATTGGGGAGAGAGAGAATAGAGGGAAGAAGCAGCGTAGAGGAGGGAAATGCCTAAAGGGGGTTCTATGGTGCAGGTGCAACAAACAGGTGCAAAAAGGCACATACAAAAGAAACAAGGCAAGGGAGGTGATATAGCCATGCACTTGTTGCCTGGGGCAAAGTGCGACTTATATCAAAACACAAACGAATAAAAGCAAACAACACACAATCACTGTTCTATTCGAACCATCATATGGACTCGACTGCGCATAGGGGGTACACGACTCATCCTACCCTAGGGGTTCTCGGACTCAGTGTCATGACTTGTGCCTCGTGCAGTCTTCTGAGCTTCCTCAGGTGTTGCCATGTCCCTTGTAGTTGCTTGATGAATGATCCGGGTTGATCCTGAAGAATCTTCAACATCTTCTCGCCTGATGAGGTGATGGGGTGAAGGTGCCTCCTTGTAGCTGGCGTTGACTTGGTCTTTTCTTGTCTCTTTAATCATGACGATCCCTTGTGCCTTCTAGGGTGTCGAGGGTACCAGGTAGGCAATCCATATGTGATGATAATAACAAGGCATAATAGAGGTCTACCATGTCGGGTTCGTTGATGAAAACATCGACACCAAGAGCGGGGGACGAAGAGAACCGTTTTCCTGCTCACTATAGTGAGGCGGACCAAATGGCAAGGTTCTCGTCCACCGGTGGTTGTCGATACAACAACGGTAGTGACATGATTACTCTATTAGCGGTGTATATCATGATTTTGCATAACCTATAGCCTGGTCAATGTAGGCTAAGGTTGCACCATCTTGGGGGCTCTTGTCAAGGGTGTCCCCCATCTTCTGGGTCTTCATGTCCTCACTCATCGAGGGTGTAGTTTCTGTTGGTGCCGTCTTGTCGTGGTGTCACCTATCTTGCGTTCAGAAGAGGTGGGTAGGTGTTTGGCAAGGTGCACTCCACGTGGATTACAGAAAATCCAGTGGTCAGGGGCATAGGGGTTTTAGCGACCAAGGCTTTGAAGGGGAAGAGATCGAGCATAGCCTAGTTTTCGAAAAACTGGGAAGGGAAGAGAAGTATAGATAGTTTTGAAAACTACTAATAGTTTTGGAAATAGTTTTACCCTAACTAACGACCATGCTAACTAAGGCTTCCTACAGTCAGGATGGCTCTGATACCAGCTCTGTGGGGACCCCGACTCATAAGTCGTGATCACCGAATGCACGTGTACAGTGATCCCAGAGATCAATGCTCACTGAAAACATAGAAGCTGAATAACAAGAGTCTTACATCCTTACATACCGTGTTACACAAATAGGACCATAATGGTCAAGTCTTGAGTATATCATCGCAGCGGAAAAAATCTTCAAAGACAACTGGGACCCATGCCATCTGCCTCAACCCTACAGGCATTCTGACTGCGAAGCGTCCTAGCTCGCATGCTCGTCACCAAGAAATCTTCATCCTAACCTGTTCTCTCCTGCCTGGCCAATAAAATAACCAGTGGCAAGCCAATGAGTACATTGAATGTACTCGCAAGCAACCCAAGTGTGGTAACAGAATAATTATGCAAGGCTCTACTACTAAATTGGTAGTTTTGCGGAAAGCTAGTTTTTCATATGCAAGTATGATCAACATATAACAAGGATATGCATGTGTCTGTAACAAGTATCAGGAGGTCACAGACATCATTATCGAGAAAGAGTTGTAATCAACTCATGTTCAAGCTCATTGTAACTTCCTCAGGTATCACATCATCAATCTCACTGGACCATGTTGACTTCATCAATATCACTGAACCATGTTGTTCCCTCACACACACACACCAGGTTTCGCAAACATTGGACGTAGCCCAAGAGCGGTTACCCAACTGTCCATGACCGTGGACACGGCTATTCGAATAGTTTTACACTCTGCAGAGGTTGCACACTTTACCCACAAGATCCGGGGAACTTCCGTGTCATCCACGACCCGCGGTACCTCAGGTACCCGGGGTAAGCACCCGATCACTACCTTTCCCTAGACGACACTAACATAGAGTCCACTCGATTGGTAGCAGCCCCGTGCCAAACATTTCACATCTCAAGGTTTGTGGAGACTCGCTCCGAATTCATCACATATCACAAGCACGGGGTACCAACGGTGTGTCCGGTGCCCTGTGAAAACAGTCATGGCCGCCTATCCAAGCACGACCCCGTCCCGAGAGTGACCTCATGTCACCCCCATCTCTAGTAATGTGGGCACCATGCTAGTATCGACCTAGGTGATCAATAATGCCCTTTCCCATATAAGGGTAGAGTGGTTGCGCATGTAAGGTTGGAATAACGGTCGCAACTTAAACCAATCCGTTTTTCAAAACAACACACACACTTTCCTCGGTACACCACTTCATCATCAAGTGCTTACCCATCTCACCATCTCCCTCGGGCATAAATGGCACCCGACGGGATTTTCGAAAAGTCTTTTGAAAGTATCCTGCCTTCGTCACCATGCATATACCCGACCCATTTGCGTAGCCACTAGTAAAGCAACCTAACTACTCCCACCCACATAACCCTCATAGGAAGGTAGGGTCATGTTGATGCAAGTTTCAACAGTAAGTAACAAAGGTAGCAACCAAAGTGGTTTCCACCTCAACATGATTCCGATGCATTGAATATAAAGGGGCTATGAGACATGCATAAAAAGGTTTCTTGAACATGGTCAAAGGGCTGCTTGCCTTATTCTTCAGAGTCTTCAAATCTTCTGGTCCATCTCCGAATACTCCGTTTATTACGTCAACTAATGATGGAAACAATCATAATAAGCAACACAATCAAAAGCAACAATAAAAGTGCTCTAAAAATAGGAGTTGGACTTTTCTAGGATACCTCTGGTCATATTAGAAATGACCAAGGTGGTTTCATAGGTGTTAGATCAATGGATGATTTGGAACATTCCAATATGATGGAACCAAAGGGCTTATGGATTTGGAGGAAGTATACATAAATAATTCCTTGAATGATGAGTAAAGGTACCCATCATCAAGTCATGATTTTAGAAGCATTTAGGAGTTGGTTTCACTGGATTTGGAATTCAAATGAATTTCCTAGGATTTTCCAAAGCTGATAAATATAAAGAAATGGCTCAATATTTGGTGGGGTACAGAAACTATCATTAAAAATGTTCCAAAACTAAGTTTGGACATGACAAGCATCTAGGAATTTGAATCACTGCATTTGAATCAAAAATGAGCTCTCTGTGATTTTCTAAAGTTAATCACAGAAAGTGGAAAATGGGTATTTGATAAATGTTTGTATAGGAAAAGTTTTTGGAATGATGTGCATGTTGCACCATGTGATAGGGCATGATTTTAGAAGCTACCAGAAATTTGAATCATGCAATTTGGAGTTTATATGAATATTCTAGGCATTTTTGAAGTTGGCAGAATAAAGAAAAAGGAGAAGAATAGGGGTTATACCCTTATGCTGCAGACTGGGCGGAGGATAGATGCATAGAAACTGGGCCGGCCCATGGCTCGGCCGCGTGCACAGGGGGGAGCGGTGACGTCGGAGGCGCCCCCTTGGAGTGCGCCTTCGCGCTGGAGAAGCGCCCCCCCCCCCAGCCGCCCCGCCTCCACTTATCTTACGTGGCAGCCGGCTGGGGTCACTGACCTGCGGGCCCCGGCCGCAGGTTGCCTGTCGCCCCCGGTCTTCTTCTCGAGCCCGATGCCGGGCGGGGGAAAGCTCCGGCCGCCGGCGCAGCCGTGGCCTGGGGATGCTGGAGGGCCGGCCGGGGTGTCCAGGAGCTCCGGCTCCCCTCCCCGCACCCGAGGGTGGCTGCGAGCCCACCCAAGAAGGGCCACAGCTTCGCCTCCACAGGGAGGCCGCGGCGGCCGCGGGTTCTCCGGCGGCACCATGCCAGGAGGGGCTCCCAGGCCAAGGGGAGGACCGGCCCGTCCCTGGAGGTTCCCTGAGGACGGCGTGGACCTCGAAACGAAGAAGGGGAAGGAGGGAGTGGCCGAGGCGCCCGATCCCGAGCGGCGATCGGCGGCGGCACTCCGGCCTTGGAGGGGCAAGGAGGCCACGGGAGGGAGGTTGGGGATGTCTGGGAGGTGCACGGAGAAGAGAAGGATCCAGCAGCGGCAAGAGGTGCTCGGGGGGAGGCCTTAAATAGTTGCAGCCACGGTGCACCGTGAGCACGGTCCAGGGCGCGCACGGCGAGCTCGTGGAGAGAGAGGAGGAGGGCCGGGGAGGATAGGACCGACAGCCCGGCAGGTCGTGGACGTCAAGGGGACCTCGGGGGACACGCTCCCTCTGCCCAAGGTTGTCGGAGGCAGCCGATTGGGGGCGGCTACAGTGCGGGAGCGCACTGTAGCGCGCTCCAGAGCACGTCTTTGGCCGGCATGGTTGTGTCTATGCTTTCCAGGCCGTGTCCTCTAGTGTCCAGCAGTGTCTAGAGGGTAGAGGGAGTAGTAAAGAATTGCTCTGTGGTCTTGGATGCCCTGGGGAACCACTAAGATGAGGAGGGAGGTGAGGGAGAGGGTGAATCCTGCTGTCCAGCAGTGTAACTTGGGGTTTTACCCCCTCCAATAATTGAGATAAGGCAAAGGAGAGTTACTGGAGGGTAGAGGATGATCAGGGGGAGCTGTGGTAAGAATTTGAGGCCATGGAGAAAAGTGAAAGAGGTTCAACCACTAGTTTTGGTAATTGGACAGAACGTGTTTGATCAGGGTTTGGTCAAGCAAATGACATCCACTTGACATGGGACTTAACAGGATCAAATGTCACATATAATTAGGCCCCTACACCAAATTTGAGCTCATTTGGGCAAGGTGGCCAATGTAACTTTGGTGAACCCTAGAAATGAACAGAAATGGTTTCACCATGTTTGAGTCAAGCAAATCATCTCCCCTTGATGCACCACTTGGTGTAGCATCATCATTTGGGATTATGAACATGCCCACGAAGTTTGAGGCTCCAGATAAAAAGTTGACAATGTAAAGTTGTTCAAATTTGAATTTGAACAGAAGTGGTTTTGGGGTGATCTGATCAAGTTTCTCTATTCCAAATCTTGTGCCATTTGGTCTAGATTCCTTATTAGGCCATTCTAGCATGTGCACCAAGTTTGAGAGCATTTGGACAAGTTTGGCAATGTAGAGTTGCTCAAACTTCAAATATGGACATAATGGTTTTGAAGGGGTTTGAGGATGTTTCCTTGATCTTCAAGGCTTGAGGCATCAAATATGTCATATATGACATGATAGAATTTCCCTGGAATTTTTGGAGAATATTTCCTTTGTAAATATTTCAAAAGCTTGAAATATTCAGAAAGGGTTTTGGAAGGATTTGTCCAATATTTTGAACATGACCATGTGTTGAAACTCTTATATATGGACAATATATGTCCTATGAGTTTCCCTGAATTTTGGCAAATATTTTTGAAATGTTTAAATAATTTTTCCCTATTAAAGACCATTTCTGGCCTTAAGAAAAAGCATTTAAATAAAATATAAAAATAACTTTTAAAATTATACTTTTGTGGTTTCTGGGGGTCCTATATCTAATAGGATTCAAATAAACTTTTTGAAAGATTTTTCACACCCCAAATAAGGTACTTGCAGTGCAAACCTCACTTCAGGGGTTTTTGGAAAATTAATTTTAGAAAATACCATTTGGCCAAAATATTTTTATAAGAAAATTCTATACTGGTCTATACACATGGCATGATCATTGGGAAAAGGTTTTGGGTCAAGGAGATGAAGTATAAGAGTTGGGGGATTTATTTGATTTTTAGAGCACTAGCAAACAACAGACAAAAGTCAAATCAAGCAAAGTCAAAAACTCTCAAAAGTTTTTGCAAATCCACATTTTTAACATGAGAATAAGCTTAAGCAATGTGACATGAAAATCAGGGTGTGACACCTGTTGAGGGGGAAGATCACCGGCAGGGCGAAGCAGCACAAGGAGAGCACTGCCTTGTTGAGGAAGACAACTGTCATGGTTAGGAAACTTATGGACAAGAATGCCATGCTCCGGATTGAGCGTGAAGGTGTGGTGGAGAAATGTGTCGCTGCTGTCAAGCGACATATTGAGGACGTGAAAGAGATCATCACCACTCGTCGCGAGAACTCCTGAGCAATGGACGAAATGACAAAGTTTTTTTGACTATATACTGCAAGGCAACAACCTCATCATTCCTTATTAAAAATCAAAAGAATACAAAATACAAGGGGTTAAAGTCCATGGGGGTAAGGGGAAGAAAATTCTTACAACAAAGCTACTGAAGGGACGCTATCCAAGATAGGAGGCTATCTCTATATTTACATTTAATCCTATGTTCTAACAAAGAAATATCATGCACAAAGTTTCTCTTCCAAGCTCTGAAGCTAGGTGTCTCATTTCTGAAAATCTTGCCATTTCTTTGAGTCCAAATATTCCAAGAAGCAGTAAAGACTACTTCGGAAAAGAAGGGGAAACCAAAGTCACTCCTAGCAGCCGATGCCATCAAGTATGTGGTTTGGTAGTGATGTGAGGTCCAAGAGATGCCAAGATAGTTCCAAACTCGTTGGCTGAAATTACAAGTAAAGAAGAGATGCACATGATCCTTATGGATAGACAAATGACACAAGACACAGGTGTCATTTTGCACGTTCCAATGCCTACGTTGCATCATATCCCTTGTGTTTAACCGGTCCATTAGCATGAGCCATCCAAAGACCTTAATCTTAAGAGTACAAGAGCATTTCCAAATCCATTTGAAGATAGGGTCAACCACCAGATGTGAAAATGTAAACTCATAATAAAGCTTTGATTGGAAGGCTCCAGATTTTGAAGGCCATTTCCAGATATCCCTACCCTCAGGATCAATATTTATGGAAGTCAACAAGAGCTGGAGCTGTTGAAGTTCATTAAAGGCTTCCACAGACAAGGGCAGGTGAAAGTTATGAGCCTCATTTGGCATGTCGACGAAATCCTTCACAGTGATCAGATCATCAATAACAAACGAATGAAGACGTGGGAATCTTGTTTTCAGCGAGACAACTCTGTCATCAATTTGCTAATGATCCAACCAGAAGACCACAGAATCACCTGCATGCACCTGTGGAGTAGCAAGTTTGCAAATTTTATCATAAAGGCTGAGAACGTCACGCCACCAAAACGAACCACAACTCTGAGTAGCTTGAGGGGGCAAAGACCCATAATACGTATCCCAAATAAGAGTGACCCAGGGTATGTCTAGCTTGTTGAAGAACTTAAATAAGTTCTTCATTAACAATGCCTCATCCTGAGAACCCAGGTGAGTGACACCGAGACCACCATACTTCTTGGGTCTGCATATGAGATTCTAGGCAGCTGAAGATTGGCGTGGGGTGTCGGAGTTGCCCCTCCAGAGGCATTAGCGCATGATCCGCTCAATTTGTTTGAGAATACCTTGAGGTAAAGACAAGGAGCACAAGAAGTATATTGGCATGGATACAAGAACTGATTTCAGGAGCTCTAACATGCTACCTTTGTTTAACAGGCATGAGGATGCCGATAAGCGTCTCTCGATGCGATCCACAAGAGGCAACATGTCAGAGATAGTTGGTCGTGAGGTACCCATAGGAAGACCAAGATAGGTGAATGGCATAGAGCCAACTTCACAGCCCAATAAGCCAGCAATTCTCAAACCCTCCTCCTCGGATAGATTCATAGGTATCAAAGAGGATTTGCTGAAGTTTACCCATAAACCCGTGGACAAGGCAAACGCGTCGAGCATCCTTTTGAGAGCAATGATCTGGTTATCAACTACGGGCAGGATTATAAGCGTGTCATCCGCGTAATGCACAATCGGATAGTCATCAGAGCTTGTTGGTATTCTCATTGTGAGGATGTTTCTAGTGCACATTTCATTCACCACTGATTGGAGAAGGTCAACTGCAATTACAAAGAGCAGAGGGGATAGCGGATCGCCTTGACGGACTCCAGTACGACACATAAAATGCTAGCCAGGCACACCATTCAACAGAATAGAAGAAGAACCAGATGTTAACAGCCCATTCACCCAACCAGTCCATCAATCATCAGAGCCTTTACACTGCAGCATTCTGAGGATAGCCTCATGCTCAATGTTGTCGAATGCCTTGGTGAAATCAAGCTTGAGTAAAATAATAGGCCGTTTGGAGGCTTTGCATTGATGAATATATTCAAAGCACCATGCAAGGCAGTCTTGGATAGAACGGCAACGAAGGAAACCATACTGGTTTTTATGTATGCATTGGAGGATCACCTGTTGCAGACGATTGGCTAAGAGCTTCATTAGAAATTTAAACATGTGTTGGTCAATGATATTGGCCTAAAATCACCAACCACTTCCGGGCTTAGCTTCTTCGGAATGAGGGTAATTAGTGAAGTATTAAGACACTCTAGATCACAAGTACCATCATAAAAATCCTTGACTAGCTGCATAAAATCAGCTTTCAAAATAGGCCAACATTTCTTTAGGAACAAACAAGTGAAACCATCTGGCCCAGGAGCATGATCGATTGGCATGTGTTTAATAACATTCTCCACCTCATCGTTAGTGAAAGGCCGTGACAAACTCTCAAGCCCATCCACTTTCTGTATAAGGGAATCTAGATCAAAGCACATTTGGATCCCCTTAGCACGGCCCATACGTTGTTTAAAGTCAGCCCAAAACATTCCCGCTAATTGTTGGTGGTCAGTGATCACATCACCCGATGCATTTCTGATCGAAGAAATTGTGTTCTTACGATATCTTTCCTACGACCTTACTTGAACAGGACTAGTTCTATAGGCTCATACAGTTGCATCCTTTACCAATAAGGAGGCAAACACTTCAGTCTGGTTGATGCATTCTAACCTCTAGGCCAGAGCGTGATTAACGGCTTGGATGGGTGCCATCCAACGGCTGTAGAGGATCGTTCCTGAAATGACAATGTTGGCAGATTGGATAGATGTGAAGTACAGATTAGTGCCCAGATCACCGTCTGCGTATTCCTTGTTCTTTTCCTCCTATGTATTTCGGGCATTGCCGCATGTGGCATTTTTTATTATCTTCCTGAATATGTAAGACAATTATATATTGTCCATCGTCATCATATATATCAGTGTTGCTAAGTCTCAGTCGACGCTACGTCTGTGAGATCTTACATCATGATCCATGCAAAAATTTCATTTCCGATTTTCTTTTCTCTCTCTTAAATCTCAGTCGACTGAGACCTAACCACACCATTAAAATAAGGGCTTGAGCGCCATTAATGGAGAAGTTGGGAGCAAGATGGGTGACGAATGGAGGGCAAAGGGCTCACCTCCCAGTGAGCCTGCACAGCGGTCTTCTCTCATGCCTTTTGTCTACTCAAATACCTACCCCACACGGTGCCTGCTAGCCAATATAATTGGGGACGCATGGCAACACATAAATGGTTAGTAGAACAAACACTGTTTTAATAATACATGTATTTCCGATTGTAACGTGGCAGCTCTTTGTTCCAAAATGACTTTGTTGGTTGTTAACGTGTGCGCTTTCGCAAATCAGACAATTTTTTAACCACAGCATGTTCGTGCCATGTCAAGGCAACATGCCAAGTTTCATGATTTTTAGACGAGTTTTGCAAATACAGGAATTTAAAAACCATGTCACTCAATGTTTTTGGCCGAGCCACGACGCCCATATGTTTGAAATTCATTCTCATTTCTTGCATGAGACCTAAACATTCACCAAGTACACATATATGATTGTCAACCCATTTTGGTGTAATGGAGCATGTGTTTGTAGTTAAAATTTTAATTATGCACATTAAATGCCTAGAAAACTCAATTAATGTATAAAATGGCCAAACGAACTCGGAACAATTCCAAAGTTTAGCACACCACTAATATTGGTCTATGTTGCCTCTGTAAAAAATCAAGGGATGAAGAGGGACATTTCTTTTTACCAAAACATGTTGGTGACATGTCATGACACCATACCAAGTTTCATGATTTCCAGGGGAGTTTTGGATTTACGCGGATATAAAAAACCAACTTTCTCAATGTTTTCGGCCCGCCATGATGCCCAAATGTTTGAAATTCATTCCTATTTTTGCATGGGACCTAAATATTCGCCCAAGGATAGATATATGATTTTTAACCCATTGTGGTGCACTGAAGCATGTGCGTGTAGTTCAAATCTGAATCATGCACATTAAATGCCTAGAAAACTCAATTAATGTATAAAAAAGCCAAAGAAACCTGGAATAATTCTGAATGTTAGCACCACACTCCTATTGGTCTATGTTACCTGTGTAAAAAATCACGGCATGAAGACGCATCGTATGTCGTTTCACCCACAAAGGTGGCACGTTCCCCATCGGAACCATAAGGCTTCTTGAGGGAAGCTCCGGTTTGCAATAAACTCACACCAAAACTTGTCGCAATCGGAATTGTTTTTACCACGACACGTTGATTACATGTCAAGGTACCATGCCACGTTTCATGATTTTGCACGCGAGTTTGGGATTTACAGGAATCTTAAAACCAAGTTTCTCAATGTTTTTGCCCGAGCCACGACACCGAGATGTTTAAAATTCATTCCCATTTCTTGCAATGGACCTAAACATTCACCCAAGGACACATATATGATTTTTCAACCAACTTTGGTGCACTGGACATGTGCCTATTGTTCAAATTTGAATTGTGCACATTAAATACCTACAAACTCAATTAATTTATAAAAGGACAAACGAACCCTGAATAATTCAA
Source organism: Secale cereale (assembly GCA_902687465.1). Taxonomy (NCBI): domain Eukaryota; kingdom Viridiplantae; phylum Streptophyta; class Magnoliopsida; order Poales; family Poaceae; genus Secale; species Secale cereale. The sequence continues at coordinate 518,220,028 of LR738710.1, forward strand.
AATTTTAACACGACACTTCTATAGTTGCTTGTTCACTAGAGACAAATGTTCTAGCAATTCAAACACCGTCTTGTCCCATCGTAACCCCATTATGTCTGTCAAATACAAATGAAAAATCAAGTACACCAAAAATAGTTTATTAACAACAATCGTGTGTGATGCAGTATAAATATCTTAAGGCTCCGTCATGTATGGCTTACGCCGGACGCTTTGTCGGCTACATTCCACCGCATGCACGTCAGCCACACTTGCGCGCTTGTTTTTTGTTGCATAGAGCCAAAAAATCGGCAACCGCGGAAATATGTAGGTCCCTGCCCCTTCCCCCCTCCAAAAACCACATTTCCATTAATTCCTCCTTCCTTTCCAAGTTCAAATCTTCACTGCTTGCTTTGCAGCGCCTACTCCTTGCTGGCGACGCTCCATCCAGCTGTGTGGCCTCATCGATATAGTCAGGTAATCCACACCCACCCCCATCCTCCTCCTCCTTCTCCATCCCACATGACCCGACAACCATCGCGACACCTTCAACTCAAATCACTTGCCCCATCTTCCAAATAAGCGTCGCCCATAGCCATGGTGCACGCATCATAGCCAGCAACTCAAGGAGCATATGGTAGCGGAGAAGCAAATCGCGGCCCCATGCGCGGACGCGGTTGGCTACTTTAAACGATAGTTCATGGTGTTTTCTCGAGGCCACCTCCGGTGCCTTCTAGTGAATTTGTCCTCTATAGTGTTAATATGCAATCTGATCTTCATAAATGCAATGTTCAATTTTTGTGGGTACATTTGTATTGTTATGCATGTGAGAAATTAAATTGAATTTAGATGTACTCTAGACATGAGAAAAATATATTATTGCTATATTTCCTAGTAGTTCTTAAGCATGCTTGGCTTGGTTAAATGTCTGACCTTCTAGTGTATGTTTTATTCTGCAATGTGGTGCTTAGCTAACTGCTTGGTTTATTTGTCGTGGTGTCCAATTAAATGATTCGCTCAATTATGCTATGTGATGTTCTTTTGTTGTGGGTGCAATTTTGTATTGTTACGCATGTGAGAAATCAATCGAATTTGGCTATACTAAATACAAGATACTTGCATACAATTACTATATTTCCAAGTTGTTTAGCATGCTTTGTTTGGTTAACTGGCTTTTCCATGCGGCTAAAATTAATCTCTTGGAGCTACAATTTGTTAAGTTTTCATTAACATATTCTACTGATAGCATGCCAACTCTCACTTAACCTGATCAATACATGTCTTATATGTGTTGCAGGGAAACAATGGGAGGCACTAAGGTTTACCAATGAGTTTTGCACATGCATGGTCCTTGGGCTAACAACACAAAGTCCAATTGTGGGAATTATTATAATATTTAGGGTTTTTAACAATTTGTTCTTGCACATGTAGGTCCTGTTATCGGAGGTTTAGACACACTGTTTGACCCATTTTACTTATGGGGAAATGAGATGTCCATAAATATCAGTCAAGTTAAGAGACTCAGAAAGATTCTGAGGACAAAGAAACTAGTGACGAAAAACAACAAGATCTTTGTTTGCACAATTAAGAAGACATCGGTCAATTATAGGATGGTACTAACTCTTTTACCCTCTTTTCTCCTTTGCTCCATTTCAAAATTTAGAATAGATATTTACGCATATCTTTGTTTTAAGTCCTTTCCAAATCAGTTCACCGGTCATTACCTCTGAGATTACCTGCATGGTCAAGAGTTGAGGAAGGTATACATTCAACACCCACGTTAAAATATTGAAGTCTTCCTCAAGAGGACGAAGGTTGGGCGGGCAATTAACCACATCCAAAGGCCTAAAGTTCCAAGGACATTCAATATCACTAAAGCTTAATATACGCCTCCGCTTCAGCAGTTCTCCAGATGAGATTTATGTGTCTATTTACCGTGTATGGTGCTACTTTTGAAAGGTTTTATATGTTATATGTGAAACTTGGTGTTGTTGTATGGCGTAGCTAGCTATATGCCTATATGGTGTAACTGAGTGCTAAAGCTATTTGATGTTGTACTCTGATGTAATTCAATTATGAAATCCTGGCTGACATAATACGGATATGCAATATATGGTGTGTTTGATATGGAATGTCAATTTGATTACTAGGGATTATCAATAATAGGCCAATTAGCCTGCTTGTTGGGGTTTTCTATTGCAGACCGTTTCTCAGACAACGCCGTGGGCGATGAACTCAAACAACCCACGCAATTTCTAGAAAGTATGCGTGTTGGATTAATGAACAATCACACATGACTTCTCATTGACAAATGTTTGCGTTAGGCCACCTTGCACAAAACTTTCCACAATTTGTGTGTGATATACATACGAACGGAAACATTTTTCTGGGATTCACTGTATGGGATGTACATGCAAACAGACACAATTGGGCCTGTATAATTGTCTCTGATGGCTCGCTCGATTGCACATGAGCTCTTTTTGCCCCGCGTGTGTGATCGAAGGACCTATCACCAACGGTTTATGGGTCATGTGGGAAGGGACCACCTATCGCACACACAGGCTAGGCGACGGCTTAAAACTCTATCGTGGAAAGGGGTGAACATTGTTTGTATAGCACGTCTCTACACTAGTGTTCAATTGAGCTAATTTGGCCCCTTTTTTAAATAATAAGATAAAACTAAATTTGAATATAGTTTTATAGAAACTATATGCCTAAACATGTTTATTAGGATAACTATGTCACAACTAAGTTCAGAAACTAAAAGTGACCTTTAGTAAATATTTTTGGGGATTATTAATAGACTTTAGTGAATTTAATTAAGATGAATTAAATTCAAACTATATTTGTTATAACTTGGAAACATAGGTTTGATTTGAATAAACTTTTTCAATATGACATAGTGAGCCAAATTGAACCTGGTAAATATATTGGGGTGATTTTTTACATTAGCGGATGTAATAAGCATAATTCAATTTTGTTAAACCAAAAGGAATCCTAGAAGTCATTCAATTAATCCAAATTCAATGAAAAACTTCGAAAATGAATTCATGAACCAACATTAGTCAAGTATGAAATTGTTGAACTTGAACCTAGATTCAGTAATGTAAATATAATTAAAAACCAGTCAACTCTTAGTTCAAACTCTATTCAATTTGAATTCAAATAAGATGAACCCTAATTCAAAATGAATCGTAAGTTGGTGAACTCAAAATGAAACTAAAACACTTTGTGTGTATTCAAGCTCATGAAGGTCAACAAGTTTGAATTGTCATTCAAACTTGAGCTTGAACTTGGCTATCCAAGATTCATAGACCATGACTTCTGTTGTTAAGATTCTTTTTGATTGGATTTGGCAATCGCAACTTTGTATCACATACTCCTTACGTGATGTGCCCTTTATTTGATACTAACACATGATCCCTTATGTCTTATGAGTTAGCAGTAACACATGATTTCATGTATTACAATCAACCACTATGCTGTTTTCCAAACTCTTATGAGTTAGAAGTAACACATGATCTCACAGCACAATGACACTAACACCATGCACAACACTAGTTATATGTTCGAATGTATTGCATGGTTGTTTATGATTTCTCTTTACTTACATTATATTGTACGGAGAGTGAAGAGTAACTTGTTCAAGATTGCGAGATCAAAGAATCGTCAATACCATTTAAGTGGAACCTTTGATCATAACCTATGTTTTCATGCATTGTATTTGTTTTCAACTAGGAATCCTTTATATGATTTTTACTTTATGCTTGGTAGAACCCACTAGAAGAAATTAGGTCCATTTTTACCCTAACATCGGAACCATCGAGTCGTTGCTTAGTTTTTATAACGTGGATTGGGATAACATTAAAGGGTTACTTTATGGATGACTACTTAATAACAACTTAATTAATGAATCATCTGGGCAGTGCTTCAGCATTGCTCGGTGGCCGACAGTTTGTGGGTGACTGCCCAGTCTCAAAGGGAATGCCAGTGTACAAAAGTAGGGGCTCTCCATTGTACCCCTTACTTGTGCGCGGGCAGTCAGAGCCACGCCTGCGACCACGCCTAACAGGACAGAGGAGGGAAACTGAAGCACCAACATTACCAGAGCAGCGCCACGACAGTGCCGCAAGAAGGCCAAGCAACAAGATAGGCTTCCCCCAACAAGACCCTTGTCAGGGCGGCATGCACGACCCCGACAAGGACCCTTGCCGGAGCAACTCACCCAACGCCTCCAGTGCAGCCACCCTTGAGCCTAGGAACTCTGACACCATCAACAACATTGGAACCAAGGCTCAGGAAGCGCCTGCATGATGTCATGCAGATCTTTGTGAAGACAAAGGGTCTGCGAATACTAGATGAGAACCAGAAGACAAGACGACCGCAAGGCTCCTTGCCGAGGATGCCCCGGAAAGGCTCCTTGCCGAAGATACCCCCGAAGCCCCGGCAAGACCCTTGCTGGGACCAGACGCAAGACCACGGCAAGCCCTTGCCGCCCCATCATCGCTCCAGCTCGGCGGCGGACCCACTAGCTCAGGCAAGTACCTACGTGGCAGTACGTGGTTCCTGATCTAGCTAGTCAAGCACCTGCATGGTGGCATGCAGATCTTCGTGAAGACCCTACCACCACGCCATCTCAGCTGCCTGCCAACCTACATGGCGATGCATGCCTCGTTGGCCTGGACGCGCGTCGCAACCAGACGGAGCAGCGGCGGATGGGACGGGCCTCGTTGCCGCCCCCGATAAAGCAAGTGGACACCTAAGTAACGCATTTAATGCGTCTTGTCCCGTAATGGAAAGTGATAAGCTTGTGCACTGTATACCTTTCCACCTCCTGTGTGCCACTGTGGCGACCCCTTTTGACTATAAAAGGAGGCCCGAGGCATACTGGAGAAGGATTCAGATCTTTTGGACTAGGCACGCACCATAGCTAGTTCAAGAACTCAAGAACACTCAAATACACACTAAAGCGAGACTAGGGTATTATGCATCTTCGCGGCCCGAACCTGGGTAAACGATCCTTGTGTTGACTCCTAGACCCGCTCTTTGCACAACCCCGCGCCCGTCAACCGTAGAAGGGATTCCAGTGATCCCATAGGTGTCGACCCCGACAGGGAATGTACGAGTTCGAAGTTGAGTAGCTTCCTTTTTTGCGGGGGGGAAGTTGAGTAGCTTCCATGTGTAACTATGAGTCAATAAGTGAGAAAAAACATGATTGATAAAACAATAATGTGTGAGGTTCTTGAAATGCATGCAAGGTACTGTTTTAAGGCATGTTTGGTTCTTGACTAATTTTTCCATAGTTTACCATACTTGCCATACCTTAGGTGCTTAAATTCTTAGCCAGACTTTGGCTTGTCTAAGGAATTATTGCCACAGTTTTTTAGTGTGTAATATGTGGGGTTTATTTCTCAGAAAAAAAGTTCTTGCCTTAGGTGTAGCTAGAATAAAACACCCATCTAACTTGGTCAAACTTTTCTATCCTCAGATATCATAAAGTGTCGCATGGTTTGGCTAGAAACCAAACAACCCCTTAATTGTGCTATTTAACTTTTTTGTTTTATCTTCCTATATATATTTCAATTTTCTTAGGAAACATGTATATTTTTTAAATTTATTTTACTAGTATTACACTACTATATGGGTACAAAATTGTTCACTCTGTATTACAAGTCATCATGTATTTCACAAAATATTCATCACATGTTAAAAAAATGTTCATTGTGTACTAGAAAAGTGCTTCGAGTACTTTAAATGTTCATCGTGCATTCAAGAAAAAATATCCGCCTGTTAAAGGATGTTCATCATACATTCGAAAAATGTTCGTGTCTTATAAAAATTGTACCTCGTGTATTTAAGAATATATTCAATGTTTATTATAACTATTCATCATGTACTAAAAAATATCATCGTGTAGCAAAAATGTTCAACAAGTATCAAAAATATGTAAATGAAAAGCTTTATATTTTCCTAAGAGTGGAAGCAAAAATTAAAATAGAACAAGATAAACCAATAAAAACATAACAAGGAAAAATAAAGATAATTAAATGAATAAAAATAAGAAAAGCAAAAAAGCGTGAATGTTCATTATGTATTAAGAAGCTTGTTCATATTCTATTCGAAAATGGCGATCATGTATTGAAAAAATGTTCAATGTTTACTTGTGTTTGTGTGTCCGTGCATGTTTTTGTAAGTAACACATTATGAAAATACAAAATGACATTTTCAAAAATCTATGATTAACGTATTTCAAGAAACGATAATCTTTTACAATGAGCAGTTTCTGCATACGCCACCTATAATTTTTAATATATAATGTACAATTTTGGCATAAATATAAAATTTTCATGATACACGATGAACTAGACATGAGCAACCTTTTAATGTCGATGATGAATACTTTATAAATTCATGGTGAATACATTTTAGAAACTCATCGAACCTTTTAAATACAATACAGACATTTTTAAATACACAAAAATATTTTAAAAAATATGAGTAATTGTTTTATACATGATGGATAAAAGAGCCGAAAGAAGACTTAAACACAAATTAATTTAAGAAAAAGAAGAGATAAATCAAATAAAAATTATGTGAAATAAATTACAATACCATGAAAAAATGAAAAAAAAATTGGAAACCCCTCCATGATAAAACAAGTCATCTAATAATCAAATATTGGAGAGAGCTATATATCCACCTCATAGTAAGTACGAGTGCTATTCCTTACTTAATGCAAGTCCTAAGGTAGTCTCGCCTCTAGCGCCTGGGTCATGGGCTGAGATTTTACTGTAGCACTTGTTTTCACTCTTTCGCCTCGGTTTTATTTGATTTGATTTGATATTTCCTTATATATTTTTATTTTATTTTGTTTTTTGGTTTCCTTTGCTTCTTTATTGTTTTTTAGTTGTTTCTCCTTTTTCATAAGATGCAGTTTTTTCTCACATATTTTATATTTTTCTCATACATCAAGAACATTTTTATACACGTTTACCAGTTTTCAAACACATGATTATTTCTTTGTAAAATATATGTTTTATGTATACTTTATTTATACACATTAAACAATTTTTGTATACATTTGAGGCATTATTTTTATATGTGATAATTGATTTTCAAATAAAGGATTAACGTTCTTGCCTATACATATTTTTGAATATTGTTTTTGAATATGTGTTAAGCATTTTTCTAGTGTAAGTTGAAAAAATGATTGATACAGATTATTTTTAATTATGCGAACAGTTTTGTACATTATGTAAACTTTTAGAAAATAATCATGGACATGTTTTGAAATGCGTGAACGACTTGTAAATTTAACATACATTTTTTTAATGGTACGAAACATTTTTTGTCGAATTACACAAACAAATTTTACATTGTAGAAGCATTTCTAAAATTACACATCAATGTTTTAATGTCACAGACATTTTTTAAAATGTTATGAACATAAAGGCAGGTGAACATATTTTTAGCAATGAACATTTTTTAATGCGCTATGAATGTTTTCTAAAAGACATATACATTTCGGAATGTAAATAAACGTAATGAAAAAAAAGAAAAAAACATTGACCTAACCGGACTAGCCCAATATGATGATAGTAGACGCGAGACGTACCATTGTTTCGCTGTAACGAGACATATCCCCTCCTCGCAGTAAACGAGATATAGTTGTCATGGATATAGCAGCTGAGCTGATGGATATAATTGCATGTCTTACTAGGGTCCGGATGGACAAATACAACATAAGTGAGAACAATATTCAATATAAGCAACCCATACGAAGTACTCCATCCGTTCACAAATATGAAATGTTCTAACCTTTTCTTGATTCGGATTTATATAGACGCATTTTAGGTTGTCTGTTCACTTATTTCAATCTGTATATAGTCAATATTAAAATATTCAAAACATATTATAAAAGTGAATGGAGGGAGTAGTAATTGGAACCAGGCGTACTGAAGTTGTTTCTACTTCGCAATGACGAAGAAATCACGTAGTCTGCAAGCTCGCAAGTCTCGTCACATTGAAGACTCATATGACGACATGCAAGCATGCCAATGAATCAAATGATGAGCATACAAACATGTGAAAGATAATCAGTACATTCCATGATAAAAGAAATGACATCATTGAAATAACCATTACTAATTTGATGCAATTCACACATGATCACAACGTTCCCCTCTTGTGAACCGGATGGAACCATGCAATTTCCTTATGGTGATTCATATCAATCACTTTTGATGATTACAATGCACACAAGCCTATCACCGCAAAAGAAAGAAAATTACCACCCTAAGGATTGGCATGCTTAGTCCAGAGTCAAGACAATGCAGAAATGACAAACAAACATCTCATCGTAGCTTGAGGAAAAGTGCACATTAATGAAGTAGTGGAGTAGCTGATTAAGTTGTGGCCTATGGTATGTCGGGTCCCTTATCCTCTACATCAGACACATACCGCGCGGTGAAAACGAGGAGTTAAGATGGCAAGACGAGTAATCAAAATGTCCATTTTGGCTCCTCTTTAGCCTTGGGGTCTCTCCCTGTCTCTCTCCTTGGAGCTCGAGCACAAATGAATGCAACCGTTGCAGATTAAGGCAGGGGAAGGGCGAGGCCGTGGCACAAGAGCAATACAAAGGGATTGGAGGCGGGGTACGTGGAGCGCCAAAGCGACACATGCTTCCAAACCTACACTGGACACCATGTTGGCGTAGTGTGCGCTCATGTCGGGTAGATATATATGATAGAAAGAGATGGCTAGCAAGCTACAGGTTGTGTGTTTTTTGGGTTTGGCAAGGGAAAAGGGTACGTTTCCTTTTTAACCGCACCCTAGGCACTCAGGATTGAGTCTTTGATGGTTGCGAAGGAGTGTCGGAAGATGAATCTATGCCGACGGTACATGGAGTTGACAATGGATAGAAATTTAACCTGTCATCTTTCAAATCCTGTGTTTTGCACTCTAACTTAACTCCGGTGGGACTAGCACATTGCCCAAGCAAGGAAGAATTGCTTTTCATTGATGTTCCCATCCAAGGTGGTGATGCGTATGAGTAACATGAATGGTACCATTACCTTGCTCGTCAGCAAACATGAAGCTGAAGCGAGGGAACCGTTGGTAGAGCCACAAGCAATATCTTGGCTGCAGGAAACATGGAACATAGTGTATGGAATCCCGGACAAGCTTCAAAAAGAACCAATGGTCGAGAAGTTCTGCCAAGTGGTGGCAAAGCCACTTGTGGTGGATGAGATCCAGCTTGCTGTGCCTATATGTGCTAAAATCTGGTGTCGCAAACAGGAGAAGATCTCAGGCTTCTCTGAAATCTTTCGTGGGATGGCTGGCTTCTTGATGCGAGTGGATCACGACGAGGGCGGGACCATGGCATGGGTGCGGGGCATGAAAATAAAAAAAAATCCTACGAACACCCAAGATCTAATCTAGGAGATGCATAACACCTAGAGAGGAGTATGTCTACATACCCTTGTAGACCGAAAACGTTAGCATTGTAACACGGTTGATGTAGTCGTACTCTTCATGATCCAATCGCGATCCAATCTGATCTAGTACCAAACGGGCGGCACCTTCGAGTTTGACACGCGTATAGCTCGGCGACTGATACGTCTCCAACGTATCAATTATTTTTTATTGTTCCATGTTGTTATATTATCATTCTTGGATATTTTACAATCATTTTCTAGCAACTTTACATCATTTTTGGGACTAACCTGTTGACATAGTGCCCAGTGCCAGTTGATGTTTTCTGCTTGTTTTGCACTGTGCAGAATATCAATATCAAATGGAATCCAAATGCAACGATTTTATTTGGAGAATTGTTTTGGACCAGAAGACATCACGTAGGCCAAGGAAGTGCACGAGGGAAAGGCCCGTAGGGCCCACGAGACACTAGGGCGCACCCCAGGCCCCTGGCGTGCTTTGGTGGGTAGTGGGGGCCACGAGAGTCCCCTCCATCGCCTCTCAGCTCTATAAATACCCAAATATTCCAGAAACCCTATGGGAGTCGGAGAAAAATTGTTTCAGCCACCGCCAGTTCTAGAACCACGAGATCTAATCTAGAGCCCTTTCCCGGCACTCCGCCAGAGAGGAACACTATCACGGAGGGGTTCATCATCCTCATTGGTGCCTCTTCGATGATGCATGAGTAGTTTACCACAGACCTATAGGTCCGCAGGCAGTAGCTAGATGGTTTCTTCTCTCTTTTTGATCTTCAATACAATGTTCTCTTCGGAGATCTATTTGATGTAACTCTTTTGCAATGTGTTTGTTGGAATCCGATGAATTGTGAGTTTATGATCAGATCTATTTCTATCCATACATGATTGTTATGGCCTTGTATTTCCTCTTCGATATTTTGGTTTTGTTTGGCCAACTTGATTGATTTATCTTGCAATGGGAAGAGGTGCTCTGTAATGGGTTCGTGTGCTCAATCTCAGTGGCGGAAAGGGACATGACACACATGTATCGTTGCTATTAAGGATAAAATGATGGGGTCTATTCCTACATGAATAGATCTTGTCTACAACATGTCATTGTTCTTATGGCATTAGTCCGTTCTTTCATGAACTTAATACACTAGACGCATGCTGGATAGCGGTCGATATGTGGAGTAACAGTAGTAGATGTAGGCAGGAGTCGGTCTACTAATCTTGGACGTGATGCCTATATACATGATCACTGTCTTGGATATCGTCATAATTATTTGCTCTTCTATCAATTGCCAACAGTAATTTGTCTACCCACTATATGCTATTTTCTCGAGAGAAGCCACTAGTGAAACCTACAGCCCCCGGGTCTATTTCTCATCATATACTTGCAGATCTATATTGCTATTTGTGTTTTCCATTTATTTGCTTCTTTTATTCCAGATCTATATTATCAAAAACCCAAAAAATACCTTGCTGCATTTTTTTTGCTTTAAATTTATTTGCATCTATCAATCTATCTTTTTATCATACTACATTACCCAAGAGGGATTGGCAACCCCTCTACACGTCGGGTTGCGATGATTTGTTGTTTGTGTGCAGGTGATATTTACATAGTTTGCTTGGTTCTCCTACTGGATTGATAACCTTGGTTTCGTAAGTGTGGGAACTTCTTACCACCGCTGTGTTGCATGATCCCCTCCTCTTCGAGGAATTTACAGACGCGGCTCACAAGTAGCGGGAAGAATTTATAGCATCGTTCCGGTAAGAATCAAATCAAGATCTATCAGGTTCCTTCACATAAAATCTCATCTTCTTGCAACATACATTATTTTCCTTTTGCCTCTCGTTTTCATCCCCCCCCCCACTTCTAAAAAGCTTCTAAAAAAACACAAAAATATTTGTTGTTTTATTCGCCTTCTTCCCATTTGCCTTTTTCATGTCAGATCTATTTGTTATCTTGCAATCTTGTTTGCGTAGTAACGATGACCCAAAGGAAGTATTATGATGTTCCATATCCTAACATCTTGTTTGATATTGAGAAAAATACCAAAGAGTACTTGACTATGCAATTTGAGCAAAAAAAAAAATTACTGATGAACTTAAAGAACACTATATTTTGCTTGAGGCTATGAGAAAGCAACTTGACCATGTCAGCAAAGAGGTCGGTAATCTCCAATCTCAGTGTGCACACACTGAAAATTTGTTAGGAAAAATATCTGATGCACAAGCTTCTTTAGTAAATCAAATGGCAGCAAAGCCAGAATCACTAGAAAGTAACAATGATGAAGAGATTGAAATGATTGGTGTTTCTCCTATTGATTCCTGGTTTAGTAAAAATGTAAAATTAAAATTGATGATTAGGGAACTGAAGAGGAGTCAACTTTAGCTAGAAATTCTTGTGTCCTGCGGGCCCCACGGGCCACCCCCAGCTGCTTCCTTGGCTCCCAAGTTCTCTTCTGGTACAAAAAATATCTCCAAAGAGTTCCGCTGCATTTGGACTCTGCTTGGTACTGATATTCTGTGAAGTAAAAAACAAGCAAAAAACAACAACTGGCACTAGGCACTATGTCAATAGGTTAGTCCCAAAAATGGTATAAAGTTGCTATAAAATGATTGTAAAACATCCAAGAATGGTAATATAACAACATGGAACAATAAAAAATTATATATACGTTGGAGACGTATCAGCATCCCCGAGCTTAATTCCTACTCGTCCTCGAGTAGGTAAATGATAAAAACAGAAATTTTTGAGGTGGAATGATGCCTAACATGTTCATGACATATTCTTTTCTTTTGTAGCATGGACATTTGGACTTTTAGATGGTTCAAAGCAATAGTCTAATTTTGACATGGAGATTTCAATACTCAATCATATCAACAAGCAACCATGTTTTCCAAAACATCAACACTAAAAAAATTATCCCTAGCCCATTATGCTCAATCATTGATCCATTCATGAAACACATCCAAATATTAGCTACATCCAATACTCAAGTGTGATAATAGTGTTCCGTGGTTGGTCCTTTATAAGAGAATATGATACTCAAAAAAATTGTGTAAAGTAAATAGATAGGCCTTTCGCAGAGGGAAGTAGGGATTTGTATAGGTGCCAGAGCTCAAAGCTTAAAGTGAGAGATGAAATTATTTTGGGTGACATGCTTTTCTCGTCAACGAGAACGATTAAGAGTTCCCAATATCTTCCATGCTAAGTAAATCATAGATGGTTCCCAAACACAAAATAAAGTTTATTTCCATTCCACCATTCTTTCTCAATCCATGGCTAGCCAAATTCACGGGTGCCTTCCATACCAAGGAATTTATTTGTAGTATTTTTTGCATTTCTGGACTGGGCATCCCATTAACGCCACACTCTCGTGCAATGACAAGTGAATAAACACTCATCTTGAGAATAAGCTACTTAGCATGGAAAATATCGGTCACCCTCGCTGCTTCATGAGAGGTACGGGCACACAAAAGAGAAGTTTATTTTGAAAAACTAGAGTTCGCACATACAAATTTTCTTAGGACGACATGTAAATACCGCATATAGGTAGGTATGGTGGACTCATTTGGCACAACTTGGGTTTTAGGATTTAGACGCACAAGTAGTATTTATACTTAGTACAAATGAAGGCTAGCAAATAGATTGAGAAGTGACCAACCAAGGAACGAAAACCATCATAAAAGAATATTAAACAAAACTAACAGCTAATATTGCAACATAGGTAGGATGTAATTTCATTGCATTACTACTAGCACAAATGCCCGTGCGTTCCAACGGGGGATATTGTTACCTATCTCACCCCTTGACCTATTTTCGCATGTTCTCATCGCCTCGTCCATGTATGTTACAAACATCTCCTAAGCCCCACTGTCATCCTTCCTACCTTTAGTGGAGCATCATGTATACCCAGGCAGTGAGCTTCTTCGCATTAATTAATGCAGCCTTCCATTAGTATGTGATGTTTCGTAGTGTATGTTGCCTGCTCAGACGGGAGAACCAATAACCAGAAAAATCTTGTGGCAATTCTTGATCAAGCGAAGCTGAAAACGAAAGGATTCCTCTGTAATTGCCCGCGACATGTACACGGCTTGCCTGCGGCGTTGGCGTGCGACCAACTGTGCGGCGTAGCTATCACATGGTTGTGCGTGCACCTTTCCCACTACAGGTTTTCTCACCCAAAAAAACAAATACAGATCCTAAATACCTATTACGTCTGTATCGATACACTCTTGTCCACATCCCTCTTCGTCCTCGGTCTGAAATCAAGCTCGCGCCAAAGTTTTCTATGTCCCTCTGCTGCTCCTACTCATCCAGCCTCCAGGCTCGGTGTCTGCCCACGCCAAGCGGATCTCGTCATGCTGCAGTGCAGCTTTCACTCAGACGAGCGCAGTCGCATATCTCACGCAATCCTGGCTCGGCTGGCCGCCGCCCGCGTGCGCCTGCTGGACCTCCCTCCCGGCTAGGCTGGCCGCCAACCTCGTGCGCGTGCTAAACGTCTAGACCTCCCTCCCGGCTAGGCTGGCCATCGGCCTCGTGCTCCTGCTAGACCTCCATCCCAGCTAGGCTGGCCGCTGGCCTCGTGCGCCTGCTGAACCAGCACCTGCGTCTCAGCTAACCGCACTAATGCGCCTGCTGGAACTGGCCGTGCAGCAGCTCGGTTGAAACGGGATCCTTTGCGGCACCGTCCTCGCTAATATGAGACGCGGATCCTAGCGGTAGCATGCGGGACTGCCACGCAAGAGGGCGGCGTGTCCTTGGAAGGCTGGTCCTCGGGCTTGTGGAGAAGGGGTCAAGAGGTGAGTAGAAGCTTTATAAAGAAAAGAGGCGAGAAGAAGGAAGTCGAGGACAGCAGCATCAGTGCCATCTATTTGGTACTCGGAGAGGAAGAAGGGATTGCAACTCTTACATGCAATATTACCTCTGCTAAACACACGTAATTTCCTCTTCTTCTTGTGTCGTTCCCGTATGATGCGTGTTAAATTAAGAGGAAGAGCTAATAGCAATTCCATTACTCTGCTTTCATTCAGTTAAGTTAACAAATTAGAGAATTTGACCTTGAAGCACCCTCCTGGTTTGCCGGACTACTCCTCGAAGAAGCCATTAGACGCACTGCTACCTCTTAAGCTTGCGTTGTATTCCCTCGAAGAGGAAAGGGTGATGCAGCACAATAGCGTAATTATTTCCCTCGGTTTTTGAGAACCAAAGTATCAATCCAGTAGGAGACCACGCGGGAGTCCCTCGCACCTACACAAACAAATAAAAACTTTGCAGCCAACGCGATAAGGGGTTGTCAATCCCTTTACAGTCACTTACGGGAGTCAGATCTGATAGAGATGATAGTTTAAATTTTCGTATTTTTAGTTTAATAAAACAACAAATAAAAGCGATAAAAGTAAAGTAGATGTAGATTGATATGTTGAGAATAGACCCGGGGGCCATAGTTTTCTCTAGTGGCTTCTCTCGTGATAGTGATATTCTACGGCGGGTAAACAAATTATTGTCGAGCAATTGATATAAAAGCGAATAATTATGAGACTATCTAGGCATGATCATTGTATATAGGCATCACGTCCGAGACAAGTAGACCGACTCCTGCCTGCATCTACTACTATTACTCCACACATCGACCACTATCCAGCATGCAGCTAGTGTATTGAGTTCATATGAACAGAGTAATGCCTTAAGCAAGATGACATGATGTAGATGGACAAACTCAAGCAATATGATGTAAACCCCATCTTTTTATCCTCGATGGCAACAATACAATACATGCCTTGCTGCCCCTACTGTCACTAGGAAAGGACACCACAAGATTGAACCCAAAGCCATGCACTTCTTCCATTGCAAGAACTATAGATCTAGTAGGCAAAACCAAACCAATATTTCGAAGAGACTTGCAAGGATATTATGAGCACACTTAAAAAGTTCAGAGAAGAACCAAATATCTTTCATATATAACCTTGATCATAAACTCACAATTCATCGGATCTCGACAAACACACCACAAAAGAGATTACATCGAATAGATCTCCTCGAAGACCGAGGAGAACTTTGTATTGAGATCCGGAGAGAGAGAAGAAGCCATCTAGATACTAGCTATGGACCCGAAGGTCTGTGGTAAACTACTCACAACTCATGGTGAGGGCGATGACGATGATGAAGAAGGCCTCCGTGATGGACCCCCCTCCGGTGGAGCTCCGGAACAGGCTCCAAGATGGGATCTCCACGGGAACAGAAGGTACGGCGGTGGAATTAGGGTTTTCTCTCTGTCCACGGAGTTTCTGGGGTACGTCAACTTATATAGGAAGAAGGAGGGCACCAGGGGCCACTCGAGGAGGCCTCGAGGCAGGGGCGCGCCCCCCACCCTCGAGGGCGGCTCCTCGACCCTCTAACGTGGTTCTTAAGCTTCCTGGGCGTGATTTTCTCCAAAAATATCTCTCGCCAAGGTTTCATTCCGTTTGGACTCCGTTTGATATTCTTTTTCTGTAAAACCCTGAAATAGGCAAAAGACAACAATCTGGAGTGGCCTTTGGGTTAGTAGGTTAGTCCCCGAAATGATATAAAAGTGAATGATAAAGGCCATTAAACATCCAAGACTTCATAAATAATAGCATGGAACCATAAAAAATTATAGATACGTTGGAGACGTATCAAGCGTCCCCAAGCTAAATTCCTGCTCATCCTCGAGTAGGTAAATGATAAAGAAAGAATTTTTGATGTGGAATGCTAACCAATATAGTTTTTCAATGTAATTCTCTTAATTGTGGCATGAATGTTCAGATGTGAAAGATTCAAGATAAAAGTCTATATTGACATAAGAAATAATAATACTTCAAGCAATAATAACAAAGCAATCATGTATTCTCAAAATACTATGGCTAAAGAAAGTTACCCCTAAAAATCATATAGTGTTGGCTATGATCCCTCGTTATCACACAAAAATATTCATAACATGCACAACCTTGATTTCAGCCAAGCATGTGTTTTCAAACTCTTATCTTTTCAAACCTTTCAACTTTCACGCAATACATGAGCGTTTGCCATGGATATAGCACTATGGATGGAATAGAGGTGGTTATGGAGAAGACAAAAGGAGGAGATAGTCTCACATCGACTAGGCGTATCAATGGGCTATGGAGATGCACATCAATAGATATCAATGTGAGTGAGTAGGGATTGCCATGCAACGGATGCACTAGAGCTAAATATGAATGAAAGCTCAACAAAAGGAACTAGTGGGTGTGCATCCAACTTGCTTGCTCACGAAGACCTAGGGCATTTGAGGAAGCCCATCGTTGGAATATACAAGCCAAGTTCTATAACGAAAAATTCCCACTAGCATATGAAAGTGACTATGCATGAGACTCTCTACAATGAAGAACATGGTGCTACTTTGAAGCACATGTGTGGAAAAAGATAGTAGCAATTGCCCATTTTTTTTCTATTTTTTTTCTTTTTTTTCTTTTTTCCCTTTTTTTTCTTTTTTTTGGGCCTTCCTTTTTTTCTTTGGCCTTTTTTTGCGGAGGGGTTTATAGATTCATCCTTTCCTCCCATGGGACAATGCTCTAATAATGATGATCATCACACTTTCATTACAACACGATATTACAACTCGATACTACAACAACAAAGTATGACTCTATATGAATGCCTCCGGCGATGTACCGGTATGTGCAATGAAACAAGAGTGACATGTATGAAAAGTTATGAATGGTGGCTTTGCCACAAATACGATGTCAACTACAAGATCATGCAATGGTAATATGTCAATATGATGCGTATCATATGAACGGAACGGTGGAAAGTTGCATGGAAATATATCTCGGAATGGCTATGGAAATGCCATGATAGGTTGGTATGGTGGCTGTTTTGAGGAACAATATGGTGGCTGTTTTGAGGAGGATATATAGTGGGTTTATGGCACCGGCGAAAGTTGGGTGGTACAAGAGAGGCTAGCAATGGTGGAAGGGTGAGAGTGCGTATAATCCATGGACTCAACGTTAGTCATAAGAACTCATATACTTCTTGAAAAAATCTATGAGTCATCGAAACAAAGAAATCAACGCATGCTCCTAGGGGGAGGTTGGTAGGAGTTAACCATCGCGCGCCCCCGACCTCCACACAAAGGTTGACACTCTACAAATACATCATGCTCTAACTTAGTCACACAACGGTTCACCGTACGTGCATGCTACGGGAATCACTAAACTTAACACAAGTATTTCTCAATTTCATAATAACTCCACTAGCATGACTCTAATATCACTATCCTCATGTCTCAAAACAATTATCAAGCATCCAACATCTCATTCTATTCAATGCACTTAGTGTGATTTTTTTTACTACATTGACATTGGATGTCTATCATGTGAAGACTAGTTTGTTTAGCCTAAACACATTACCATGATGCTTTAATAGACTCTCAAATAGATATAATTGAAGCATGAGGGTTCAACAATTTCTACAAAATATTACCACCACCATGCTCTAAAAGATATAAGTGAAGCACTAGAGCAAAACTATTCAACTCAAAAGATATAAGTGAAGCACATAGAGTGTTCTAACAATTTCTAGGCCATATTTAACTCTCTCAATTAGGTGTGTCTAGCAAGGATGATTGTGGCAAACTAACAAGCAAAGACTCAAATTATACAAGACGCTCCAAGCAAAACACATAACATGTTGCGAATAAAAATATAGCTCCAAGTATAGTTACCGATGGATGAAGATGAAAGAGGGGATGCCTACCGGGGCATCCCCAAGCTTAGGCTTTTGATTATCTTGAATTTACTTGGGGCGCCATGGGCATCCCCAAGCATAGGCCTTTGCTACTCCTTGTTCCATAGTCCATCAAAGCAATACTCAAAATTTAAAACTTCACAACACAAAACTTAGACAAAAATTCTCGTGATCTCCGTTAGTATAAGAAAGCAAACCACTACTCAAAGGTACATCAATGAATTCATTCTTTGTTTATATTGGTGTTAAATCTACTGTACTCCAACTTCTCTATGGTTCATATCCTCCAATAGTACTCATAGATGCATCGGAATAAGCAAACAACACACGAAAAACAGAATCTGTCAAAGACAGAACAGTCTGTAGTAATCTACAGGGTTCGCCTACTTTTGGAACTCCAAAAAATTCAAACTAAATTGTTAAATTTGCAGAATTTGTCTACCAATCATCTGCAAATAGAATCAACTAAAAAGCGCACTCCAGTAAAATCCCACGACTACTTTAGCGGGCGCTCACAATTCTGTTTTTCACAGCAAGATCACATAAACTTCACACAAGTCTTCCCAAAGGTTCTACTTGGAACAAACACTAAACAAAACATGAAACCACATCTAATCAGAGGCTAGATGCAATATTTATTCCCTAACAGCAACAAAAACAAAAACATAAAATTGGGTTGCCTCCCAATAAGCGCTATGGTTTTACGCCCCTAGCTAGGCACGATAATTTTAATGATTCTCACATGAAAGACAAGAATTAAAGCACAAAGAGAGCATCATAATACATGTGACAAACACATCTAAGTATAACATACTTACTATGCATAGGCATTTTATAAGCAAACAAATTATCATAGCAAGCAAGGTCTAGCATATGCAAGGAAGCAGAAAGAAACAAGATCAATCTCAACATGAAGAGAGGTAATTTAGTAACATGAAGATTTCTACAACCATATTTTCATCTCTCATAATAATCGCATGTAGGATCATGATCAAATTCAACAAAATATCTATCACATAACATATTTTCAACATGATCCACATGCATGCAAAGTTGGCACTCATCCAAAATAGTGGGATTAACATTAATTAAAGTCATGACCTCTCCAAACCCACTTTTATCAAAAGTTTCATAAGATTGAACATTCTCCAAGTATGTGGGATCTAAAGTGGACACTCTTACAAACCCACTTTCAATATTATGGCAAACATTATTATCAATCTCATATTCATGATGGGGTTTAAATAAATTTTCAAGATCATAAGAAGAATCACCCCAATCATGGTCATAGCAACAAGTGGTGGACATAACAATGCTAGCATCCCCAAGCTTAGGGTTTTGCATTCATTAGCACAATTGACATTAATAGAATTTATAATAACATCATTGCAATCATGCTTTTTACTCAAGGAGCTATCCTGAATCAATTTATATTTTTCTTTCAATACTTCATCACAATTTTCAGATTCACAAATTTCAAGCAAAACCCCATAAACATAATCTAGTGCAGTCAACTCACTAGGTTCAACATAATTGGATCTCTTAAAGAGATTAGCAAGTGGATGAGGATCCATACTTTAGCAAGCGAAGATGCAAGCTAATTGAGGGCACATAGCACACAAGCAAACGAGAGACAAGCGAACGATAAACACACAACAGAAGAAGGGCAAATAAAACGGCAAGGGTGAAGTGGGGGAGAGGAAAACGAGAGGCAAAAAAAATGTAATGCGAAGGATAAGGGTTTGTGGTAGGTACTTGGTATATGACTTTTGCGTAAGCCTCCCAGGCAACCGCGCCCGAAATTCTTCTTGCTACCTCTTGAGCTTCCGTTGTATTCCCTCGAAGAGGAAAGGGAGATGCAGCACAGTAGCGTAAGTATTTCCCTCAGTTTTTAGAACCAAGGTATCAATCCAGTAGGAAACCACGCGCGAGTCCCTCGCAGCTGCACAAACAAATAGGAACTTCGCAGCCAACACGATAAGGGATTGTCAATCCCTTTACGGTCACTTACGAGAGTGAGATCTGATAGTTATGATAGTTTATATTTTTGGTATTTTTAGGTTAATAAAACAGCAAATAAAAGCGGTAAAAGTAAAGTAGATGTAGATTGATATGTTGAGAATAGACCCGGGGGCCATAGTTTTCTCTAGTGGCTTCTCTCATGATAGCGATATTCTACGGCGGGTAAACAAATTACTGTCGAGCAATTGATAGAAAAGCGAATAATTATGAGACTATCTAGGCATGATCATTGTATATAGGCATCACGTCCGAGACAAGTAGACCGACTCCTGCCTGCATCTACTACTATTACTCCACACATCGACCGCTATCCAGCATGCATCTACTGTATTGAGTTCATACGAACAGAGTAACGCCTTAAGCAAGATGACATGATGTAGAGGGATAAACTCAAGCAATATGATGTAAACCCCATCTTTTTATCCTCGATGGCAACACTACAATACGTGCCTTGCTGCCCCTATTGTCACTGGGACAGGACACGGCAATATTGAACCCAAAGCCAAGCACTTCTCCCATTGCAAGAACTATAGATCTAGTAGGCCAAACCAAACCAATAATTCAAAGAGACTTGCAAGGATATTATGAGCACACATAAAAAGTTCAGAGAAGAACCAAATATCTTTCATAGATAACCTTGATCATAAACTCACAATTCATCGGATCTCGACAAACACACCGCAAAAAGAGATTACATCGAATAGATCTCCTCGAAGACCGAGGAGAACTTTGTATTGAGATCCGGAGAGAGAGAAGAAGCCATCTAGATACTAGCTATGGACCCGAAGGTCTGTGGTAAACTACTCACAACTCATGGTGAGGGCGATGATGATGATGATGATGAAGGCCTCCGTGATGGATCCCCCTTCGGTGGGGCTCCGGAACAGGCTCCAAGATGGGATCTCCACGGGAACAGAAGCTACGGTGGTGGAATTAGGGTTTTCTCTCTATCCATGGAGTTTCTGGGGTACGTGGACTTATATAGGAAAAAGGAGGGCACCAGGGGCCACTCGAGGAGGCCTCGAGGCAGGGGGCGTGCCCCCCACCCTCGAGGGCGGCTCCTCGACCCTCTGACGTGGTTCTCAAGCTTCCCGGGCGTGATTTTCTCCAAAAATATCTCTCGCGAAGGTTTCATTCCGTTTGGACTCCGTTTGATATTATTTTTCTGTAAAACCCTGAAATAGGCAAAAAAACAGTAATCTAGACTGGGCCTTTGGGTTAGTAGGTTAGTCTCCAAAATGATATAAAAGTGAATGATAAAGCCCATTAAACATCCAAGACTTCATAAATAATAGCTTGGAACAATAAAAAAATATAGATACGTTGGAGATGTATCAGGCACAGATTCCCTTGCTCCACAATTGAAGAGGATAATTTCCCTCTGCTTCACCCTGGATTTTTGTGCGCCTTAAGACTGTGTCACCTCCGCCGGCGGCCACCCATGAGCATTAATTTTGCATTTTGGCGGGCTTTTGTGTATTCTGTGCATCTATTTCATGGGTGATTGGATTATTTTCTTTCGTTATGTGTTCAGTTTTAATGATGAGAGTATTACTAAAGGCACTAGGTATTATGATCTGTATTTGTTTTTCTCTTTGGATGAGAAAATCTGGACCGGGAGGGGGTGCATGGACAGCCGTGCGTTGCGTGCGTCGCACGGATGGTCACACCAAGCGGCCGCAGGCAAGCCCGAATCCTGTTTAATTAGGAAATTAACATGTTGATTATGTAATACAACGTGCAATGCGGAGTGCATGCAGCGTGTATTGGAATCTCTCGTAATTTCTCCATATGTAGCACGCATGCAAGCGTGTCTTAGGATAATCTCTCTTAATTACCCATTTAATTGCCCACCATATTTCTCAAGCATTAGCAATCCCGTTTCTTAATTATCCCACAATAGTACTGATTCCTTTTTACCCCATTCATCCACAATTCCTTTCCTTTTTTTCTCGAGAATCCTTACTTCCTTCCAATATTTCTTCCATACACAATCCT
This sequence comes from Secale cereale, assembly GCA_902687465.1. Classification (NCBI taxonomy): domain Eukaryota; kingdom Viridiplantae; phylum Streptophyta; class Magnoliopsida; order Poales; family Poaceae; genus Secale; species Secale cereale. Next base: position 518,242,210 of record LR738710.1, read on the forward strand.
TCCTTTCCTTTTTAGAAGAATCCTTCCTTCCTTAGTGGGCACCAACTCTTCATCCTCTGATCACCAATTTTCGAGCCGCATTATTAAGCTGATTGATGACAGGTAATTTGAACGCGTATATAAGTTGATGGTTATGCCTTTGAAAGAGCGAGGTGGTACTATTTGATAAGAATACTAACCGCTACCAGTTAATGTAGGTTGGCCTAGTTCAGTTGGCTGGCGTCTCACCTATGGGATGGAAGGTCGCGAATTTGAGTCCTCACGCACGCGTTGTTTTCCTTCTTGCATTATCCTAAAGCTGGGCTAACAACCTAGCTTGCAGTCACAAGTCGGTAGGAATGCCTGCAGGCCTAAGTCGGTACGAACGTGATGTTTTTGATGTTATGGGCAGCTATACGGATTAGTACCACCTTGGGTAGAGAAAATATAATATGGGTAAGGTAAATTACAGTGGTAAGAAGCAATAGCCTCTTTACTAGTAGGTATAGATTGACTTTCTTGCTTAAATAGGGAATCACAAACCTTAACACCAATATTCTTACTAAAGCATAATTACTCACCAACATGAATCACATATTACTATCGTCGTATCTCAAAACTATTACAAGGAATCAAGTTTATTATGTCCAATGATCTTCATGAAAGTTTTATTATATCCCTCCTGATTATCTATCACTTTGGGACTAATTTCATATGTTGCAATTGCTTTTGACAAGCTCAAATAAATTTAAGTGAAGAACACGAGCATACATTTTTTCATCTCTCAAAATAATATAAGTGAAGCATGAGAGAATTTCTTCAAAAAGGTACTAACTCTCAAATAAATCTAAATGAAGCATGAGAGTATTTCTTCAAAAATATTAAAGCATACCATTCTCATAAATATGTAAGTGAAGCACTAGAGCAATTCCATGGCTCAAAACTTTTAAGTGAAGCATAAACATCAATTCTAACAAATAATAGCATGATTTTGGCTATCTCAAATAGGTGTGTCCAGCAAGGATACTTTTGACATAATAAAAAGAAAAATAATCAGAGACTCATATAATACTAGACACTCCAAGCAAAACTCATGATATGTGACGAATAAAAATATAGCTCCAAGTAAAATATCGATGGTCGCTAGAAGAATGAGGGGATGCCTTCCAGGGCATCCCCAAGCTAAGTTGCTTGATACTTCTTGAATATTATCTTGGGGTGCCATGGGCATCCCCAAGCTTAGGCTCTTTTCACTCCTTATTCCTTCATCCATCGTGATCTCACCCAAAACTTGAAAACTTCATTCACACAAAACTTAACAAAACCTTGTGAGATCCTTTAGTATAATAAAAAGAATCTTTACTATACACTACTAGGAAAAGGGCTATAGATAGGGTGGACACTAATGGCGCACCAGACATGCGGTGCGCCATTATTATATACTAATGGTGCACCACGTGCTGGTGCACCATTAGTGTGGAATACACTAATGGCGCACCGTGCTCATGGTGCGCCATTAGTATCAATTTTTTTTCTTTTCCAAACATACTAATGGCGCATCCAGACAGAGTGTGCCATTACTAGTTGTAACTAGTAATGGCGCACCAATCACACAGTGCGCCACTACTATTGTTTTATTATTATATTTTTATTCTTCTTTTTGCAAAACTACTAATGGCGCACTGTGCACAGTGCGCCATTACTAGTTTAAACTAGTAATGGCGCACTTTGGCACAGTGCGCCATTAGTATGTTTTTTTAATTTTTTTTGCAAAACTACTAATGGCGCACCGCCAGCAGGTGCACCATTAGTAACCAGGCGCATTAGGAGATGGTGCGCCATTAGTAAGTGGGCACCAACAAGATATTTTGGACAGCCACTCCTACCCACTCACTTTCTCCCCACTTCATTCTCTCCACCTCCTCCTCCAAAGCTTGTCTCGGCTGCCTCCTCTTTGTCACCTCATTTCCACCATAGATTCATTCAAATTAAGTGGTTAAATTACCTTTTTTTGATAGGTAAGTAAGGGGGGAGCTATCTTTATGTTGTTCTCCCTCCAACAATGTGCACATGCACTTTTTATGGCCTAGCTAGATCTATGTATGTTCGTGGTGTTGAATATGTTTGTGGTGTTGCATATATGTTTGTGTTTGTAGGTGTACCGGTATTTGAAATGCGATAGTTGCCAATATTTTGCCGGAATGTTGATTCATTTCCGTTTCGGTGAGAATTTTGGCATTAAGCATTCTTTTTGGTCCTATTTTTAGGGAAAGTCATGCCAAAATTTTTCTTGGTTCTAAAATATCGTTTTGCTGTACCCCGTAGGCGACCATGGTCCGCACGATGACCGAAGGCATCATGAATAGGTTTTTGAGCTCCGCGAAGGCCGAGATGCTTCAAAAGAACGAGACGGAGATAAGATGTCCGTGTCGAAGATGCAAGCTGAAGAGCCTTATTGCGGACCTGGATTCCGGGCAGGTGCGGGACCACCTGCTCTTGTGTGGTTTCATGGATGGCTATCGGTGGCAAGGTGATGAAGATGACTACGAAGTCGTCCATGGGGGCCGGGCAAGAAATGAGGAAGGGCGGCAAGACAACCACCGCGGCTCGGGCGGGCGAGAAGACGAAGAATCTCCAGGAGATGATCACGACGGTGATGCTGTACACAGTCATCATGTAGAAGGTGCAGGACATGATGATGAGGAAGATGCCGGAGCAGACGACGGGCATGATCATGAAGATGATCATGCCGACGGAACTGACGACACTGGACCATCGATGGGCTGGGTGCAGGACCCTCATATTCAAGAGCTGCTTCTCAAGCAGACAGATAACGCAAGAGCTGCCGCCCGAGAGAAAGCCAAGATGGATCAACTGGAGATAGACGCGGTTACTCCATTGTATGAAGGATGCAGGCCCGAGGATACCCGCCTGAAAGTAACACTCATGGCTCTGGAGATGAAGGTAAAACATAAAATGACCGACGCATGTTTCGACGAGAACATGTCATTCTGGCACGAACGTCTTCCCAAGGGGAACAAGTGACCAACCAGTTTGGAGGAGGCGAAGAAAATCGTGTGTCCTCTGGATTTACCGCACGTGAAATACCATGTGTGCATGAACAATTGCATCAATTATCGGGAAGAGCACGCGGAGTCTACCATATGTCCGGTGTGCGGCTTCACTCGATACAAGAAGAGGAAGAAAACTCCTCGAAAAGTGGTGTGGTACTTTCCGATCACTCCTCGTCTGCAGCGGTATTTCGCGAACCCTAAGGTAGCAAAGCTCCTGCGTTGGCACGCGGATAGGGAGGAGAAGAAGCGAGAAGATGACGCAAATGATCCGGAGATAGATAAAAAAGACAAGATGCTGAGTCACCCTAAGGATGCGAGCCAGTGGCAAGCGTTGAACTTCGAAGACGCAGAATTTGGGAACGATCCAAGGAACATCGTGCTGGGCGCGAGCACCGATGGAGTCAATCTGTTTGGCAGCCAGAGAAGCAAACATAGCTCCTGGCCTGTGTTTGTGTGGATGTACAACCTTCCCCCCTGGTTGTGCATGAAGAGGAAGTACATTCACATGAGTATGCTAATTGAAGGACCGAAACAACCAGGGAACGACATCAATCTGTATCTGGGGCTGCTGAAAAAGGAGCTAGGTATGCTGTGGAAAATGCCAGCCAATACGTGGGACGCCGCAGAGAAATAATATTTCCCTATGAGAGCCGCACTGCTCACGACGGTGCACGACTATCTCGGTTACGGATATGTCGCGGGGCAGGTGGTCCACGGATTTTCTGGATGCTTCAGGTGCATGGATGACACAACGTATCGCCAGCTAGATAGAGATCCTGGGTCTTCGAAAACCGTGTTCATGGGACATCGGAGGTGGCTTCGCGACGATGACCTGTGGAGAAAACGCAAGGATCTGTTCGATGGTGAAACCGAACCCGAAGACGCCCGCGTACGAGGAGCGGCGAGGAAATATACGAGTTGTTGAAAAATTGGAAAGATTGCCCACTGCCGGGAAAGAAGCAAAAGGCGCCAGAGCCGGGAAAGAAGCGAAAGGCGCCAGCGCCACTGCTGAAGGTATGTAAAACGAGGTCTGTTTTCTAGGACTTGCCGTACTGGAAGATCCACCGTGTGCCTCACAGCCTTGATGTCATGCATATCACGAAGAACGTGTGCGAGAGTCTGCTTGGTACCCTGCTCAACATGCCAGAGAGGACCAAAGATGGGCCGAAAGCAAGGGCAGACTTGAAATCAATGGTCATCAGGCAGGAGCATCACGCTAATGATGATGATGATGATGATGATGAGGCGAAGCAGGACACGGAAAGTCGTCGCAAAGGCAAAAAGGCCAAGAAGACCGGAACTGACTACCCTCCCGCGTGCTTCACTCTAAGTCAAGAGGAGATCGAGCAGTTTTTCACCTGCCTCGTAGGAGTAAAACTTCCTTACGATTATGCGGGGAAGATAAGCAGATACCTAGACCCAGCGAAGCAGAAGTTCAGCAGGATGAAGTCTCACGACTGTCAGGTGCTGATGACGCAGATACTTCCAGTTACAATCCGTGGGATCATGGACGCGCACGTCCGTGAAACGCTATTTGGCCTATGCAACTTTTTCGACGTCATCTCTCGGAAGTCGGTTGGCGTGAGGCAACTCAGGAGGCTACAGGAAGAGATCGTGGTGATACTATGCGAGCTTGAGATGTACTTCCCGCCCGCATTCTTTGACGTTATGGTGCATCTGCTAGTCCATATCGTGGACGATATCATCCAACTCGGGCCGACGTTCCTGCACAGCATGATGCCGTTCGAAAGGATGAATGGTGTCATCAAAGGATATGTTCGCAACATGTCACGTCCAGAGGGAAGCATAGCCAGGGGCTTTCTGACCGAAGAGTGCATCTCCAACTGCATGAATTATCTAGGCATCGAGAACCCCGTTGGTCTGCCCGTCAACAGGCACCTCGGCAGGCTCGCTGGATGGGGTCACTTGAGGGTCGCCGCGAAATGCATGTCGACTTCTAGGGTCGACTCGCCGACTTTGAAAGAGAAAACCTAGTCGCGCTACAACACATAGACGTGGTCAATCCTTGGGTGGTAGAGCACAAAACCTTTATTGAGAAGACGTACAATGACCGAGGCCAATAGAGGACCGACGGAGATATAATCAAACAGCACAACTCATGTTTCACGCGTTGGTTCAAGCAGAAGCTTCTGTCGTACCCTTTACATGAGGATTCTTCCGTAGAAGAACAACTCATATTCGCCTTGTCACAGGGCGCCGAGCACAACCTGATGACCTATGAGGCGTACGATATCAACGGCTACACATTCTACACCGAGGCCAAGGACATGAAGAGCGATGGTTATCGGAACTCCGGGGTAACGATGGAATCCTACACCGGTAACGACAAGGACAGATACTACGGAAGGATCGAGGAGATATGGGAGCTGAGCTACGCTGGAGAGAAGGTCCCGATGTTTCGTGTCAGATGGGCCAAGAGCGTCCTAAAAGAAGACCGGTATTTCACCACCATGGTTATACCTGAAGCCAAATCCAAGACTGCGGGCGCAAACGTCACTGCGAAAAATGAGCCATGGGTACTGGCTTCCCAAGTTGACCAATGCTTCTTCATTACCGACCCGTCAAAGCCCAGTCGTGTTGTCGTGAGGAGAGGCAAAAGGAAGATCATCGAAATGGATGGAGTAGCCAATGAGCAAGACTTCGACAAGTACGGCGACCCGAAGATCGAACATGACGACGATGATGAAGTAGCAACATACACCAGAAGAAGAAGCAGGACCACCCTACCTAAAGGACGACCGTTCCACAGAAGAACTCCATTTGCGAAAAAGAAGGGTAAGATGATTGTGAACAGATAGCTAGCTAAGATCGATTGTATTTAAATCGTAGCCTTCATTTCTCGATTGTATTTCAAGGGCACTTTTTGAACTCATGAATGTTTTTAAATTTCATGGACACTCGATCTCGATCCCCCTCCATCTCGATCGCTATCCCACCTCGCCAGTTCCGGTGCCCCTCGCCGCCGAGCACCCCCCGCTCCACTGGCCGCCGCCGCCGACCCCCCGCACCCTCCCCTACTCAACCGCCGCCGACGACCCACTACACCCTCCCCTGCTCCACCGGCCGCCGCCGCCGACCCATGAACTCATGATATTTTCAAATAATAAATTTGATGATATTTCTTCATATTCATAAATATTTTCAAATAACAAATTTGATGATATTTTTTAAAAAATTATAACTGTTTTATAAAAAATATTACTGTTATGATTTAAACAAGTTTGAACATATTTAAACACAAATAAGTATCAAACAACATTTTAAATGCATAAAACAAAAATTGTGGAGCCTGGGAATCGAACCCAGGAACTCCTGGTGTGAGAGATGCGTGCTGACCAGTCGGGGGTACTAGATGTGATGTGATGTGGATGAGGTTTGGTGGAAGATAACATGTTGGCTCGAACAGAAAAAAAAATACTAATGGCGCACCAGGTGGGAGGTGCGCCATTAGTATAGATTTACTTATGGCGCACCAGGGGGCGGTGCGCCATTATTATTGCTGCCCCCATCTATTCCCTCTCCCCCTCGCCCTCGCCCAGATCCATCCATTCCCCTCTCCCTCTCCTGACGCCGCGCCCTCGC
>LR738710.1:518249241-518281159 GCA_902687465.1 Secale cereale
GACTCCACCACCTCTCCCCCGAGCCCGCCTCCCCGCCGCGGCCTTCTCCACCTCCAAGCGCGCCTACCCCAGCCGAGCCAAGCCGCGCCCGCCGCCGCCGCCCAGCGAGAGCCCCGCGGAGGACGCGGCCGGAGACGACGTGGACGCCCCCCCGCCGGCGGACCCCGCGGCGTGGCAGAGGAAGATGACGTGGACGCCCCCCCGCCGCGGCCTTCTCCACCTCCTCGTCGGCACCGTCGGCGCGCTCGTGCAGCTCCAGCGCCTCCCCGACGGCCGCTTCTCCGCCGTCTCCGTGCTCGTGCAGGACCGCCGCACCGACTTCCCCAAGTTCTGGTGCGTGCAGTACCATATAAATGTTTGTCTTCTTTTCCTGTGCCAAGCTTTCGGTAACACTACTCGATAAAAAATAGGTGTATGCAATAAGAAGAAGGAAAATCATCATGCATATGGTTCATTAGATTTTCTGGTCTTCCTACAGATCAGACTTGTGAATAATGGGACAAATACATATGGGCCTAATGGAGTCAGTAGCATGTGGTATGTTTGGTTCTTGTTCCGTTAAATTTTTATAGTGGAAACCAACCCCTAATTAGATTGTATGAAAAAAAAGATGTTGGTAGCATGTTACTAAGAAAGTGGTGGACTTGCTGGGCCAACTCTTTTCTCTGCTTTAAAGCAATGCTTGCATCTTCTTGCGTAAACATAGATTGATCAAGAAGAAAGATAGTAGACTATATTGGTTCTAAGCACAAGTAGCCCTCAACGGAAACTGAGAAACTCTACTGTGTCATCTTATCTTGATATTTAACTGGACATGGAAAAAGAAATGCATAATCCGTAAAAATTAGAAGCAGGAAATCTCTCCTTTGGTCTAACTCATGCATCACCTACTGGCCGTACAGGTTACAAACTTTTGGCCTTCTTCACAACCTTAATTATCATTGAAAAAAAATGCCTAGCAAACCACTTGATGTGTGATATTTCTGAGTCAATATGTCCAGATTAACTGGATTTGGCTGTTTCTTTCAACTAGTTAATAGGTTCCTCAGGTAGTCATTTTTCCCTTGCAATAAATGCACAACAGAAGAATATAAACAAGTAGAAAGCGATACATGTCCCTATTTACACATGAAATTTTGGAAGCATTATGCACTACATGTCCACTACTTGCTGATTTAGCTAGTGACAGTAGTAGAAACTACTTGTGCATTGCTTACTGATTTAGCTAGCACAACAGCAGCAGAAAGTACTTGTGCATTACTTACTGATTTATCTGCATTCATAAAGAAAATGCTGACTACCAAATATGTCAATGCAAGAGTAGCACATTGTTGTCATGCAAATATGCAACCCCCATTGCTCTGACTACCAAATTAGCAACCAATTACAATTTACAAATCTGCAACCCCCGCAGTCAGATGGAGGTTTATCTACTTCATGGTTAATCTAGTTGCACGATATTAAGAGCCACTACCTACATCTAATCTGATAACACGAAAATTATAATATGTCTACTTTATAGCTGGTCATGCTCAAGTTGGGGCTGTATGCAAATTAAGAGAACATTTCAATCTGAACCAGATACCATATTTCTTTTACTCTCCTTTTCACATATAAACTATAAAGGTTACTTAGTCTTGTTGATGATGAGTATGTCTGTCCTCCAAGGATAAAGATGATACATTGTGTGTGACTCTCCACAGCTGATACAAACATAACACTGTCATAATAACATCACATGTTCCAAGGATCCAATCATGCCAATTTTCTCAATGATGTGCTATACTGAGTGCACAATTATGATTATTTTTTACAACCAATGAGTCCCCTGCATATATTTGAGAAGTGGGTATGATCATCTTAGTTTAACAGGCTAAGCTAAATCCAAACTAGGGGTATACCAGACTGTATCGTATGTATATATAGTTGTTGGTAGCATGGCAAACCTCCCACTGACAAGTATGTATATATAGTTCTGACAAGGTTTGGACTTGAACTTGGTGTATTGGGCAAAAGATCCAGGGAAACGTTTATTGTTCAGTAAATGTAGGGTATGTTCTGTGTCGTGCCCTGAAGTAGTACTATCCTGATGCTTCAACCTGTTATTATTGCTGCTGCTTTAATTTGTTTGTACTGTAACATCTTATAGCTTCACTGGTCCAATCACCTACTAGAAATATCCATGTTTAGACATGGCAGATTTCCCCACTTTGCACTGCTGGGTTTTATCTCCGACCATCGTGTCGTGATGATTTTGCAGGTACCCCGAGAGGCCCTTGAGTTTGCTGGAATGTCGATTAACTTCCGTTCCGGCAAATTCGGGTACTCCATATGTCCTATTTTCAGCAAAGGTCATGCTGAAATTTTCCGTGAATTTTAGCATGACTTTGTTAAAAATAAGACATATAGGGTACTTGTGACTAATGCATGGGCCGGGGTATCTTAGTACTTAATTAAGTAGGATCAACTGCCCCTTTATTCTTGCTGCATTAAACCATAGGCGGCAATAGAGCCAAGTGATTAGGCCCAACTTAGAATTCTCCTTCCCAGCTTAGCTTTTAGGATGCCTCTGTGTCGACAAACCATAAATTATAAAACCTTGGCTTTTAGGGTGCCTCGGTGTTGATAAAAACCTAAATGATGAAAGCTTAGGCTTTTAGGGTGCCTCGGCGTCGAAAAACCCTCAATGATAAAAGCTTAGCTTTTAGGATGCCTCGGTGTCGACAAACCCTAAATGATGAGACCATGATCTTGTTCCTTGACAATAACCAACTTTTTGACCAAACTTTTTTCCTATTTAGAGAGAAACATGGCCTACAACGATGAGGCCGGGGGTTCGGGCGGCAAGGCTTTCTGGGAGCTGTCCCAGGAGATGGAGGAACAACCTCACTTGTATGAGGACGCCGCGAAAGACACCAATCCTGACACCACTTATGGTGCCGCCGAGGATGACCCCACTGATGGTGCCGTCGGGGATGACACCACTGATGGTGCCGTCGATGATGCCACCACTGATGATGGTGGCGCATGCACAGATGGCAGCCAACCGAAGAGGCAACAGAAGGACCGGCGCCCGGCCGTGCTCCGCACCGTCAAGGAGGAATTTACTGAAGTGGACTCTGACGGGAATCCAACGGCGCCCGAACGAATAGTCAAGGGGTACTCGCTTTAGCTCGGGTGCATTCTTCGGAGCACCGTCTCGATCAACACCGAGAACCTGAGGCATCCTGACCGAGGGAATTTGCGCAACCTCCTCTTCACGAAGCTGCACGAACGATACAAGTTCCCCGCTGAATTTGAAAACACAAGCCTCAAAGGGAATAAAGTGAACAATGCCGCCCTCACGAAGATGAGCACGACCCTATCTACTTGGAAAAGCACGGTGAAGAGAATGATTGACAAAGGTTTTAGTTATGAGAAGATCAAGGAGAAAAATCCTTCGATCACCGAAGATGACTACAACGACTTCAAGATCAAGTGCGAGAGCACGGCAACCTCCGAATCAAGTCTGTGGGGGAAAGAAATGCGGGAGCTGAACTTAGGGGAACACACACTCGGTCCCGGCGGTTACAGAGTGGCGGGGCCTATATGGGACAAGGAGGAGGCGGAGCGTGCCGAGCAAGGCCTACCGCCCCTCTTCGATAAATACGGTGACAAGCAGACCAGGAACTTTGTCAGGGCCCGGTACAAGAAGGACCCGAAAACAAAGGAGCTTACAACGGATCCGAAGACTAGGGCGCTTGATCTTGTTCTGGTAAGGGATACACCCCCGCGTAATTAGCTCCATATGGTTGCATTCTAATTAATGAAGCAAAATTTCTAAATGGTTCACATTCCTTCTGCAGGCGACTGAAAGCAGTAGCGCGGGGTCGACTAAGAGCAACCCTTGGAACACCACTCTAAATAGGGCGTTGAATGTAATGAAAAAAAGGATAAGCTCAGTAAGCCGTCGTCAGCTGGTCGTGTGGCCGGCAAAGGCTTGTCCACAAAATGGTCGTCATACTATACCGCTGGTGGGCGAAAGGAGAAAAAGACCAGCTCGGAAAGCCAGTCGAGCTAGGTTCAAGAACTCAAGGCACAAGTGGCGCGGATTCCGGAGATTGTCCAAGAGCAAGTGCAACAACAACTGGGAGCGACGATCACCGCCATTGTGCCTACCTTGATTGAGGGGTTGCAGGCGTGGATTGCGGGCGGCCAACAGGGGCCGCCCCCCATTCCCAGCTTCACGGCCAGCAACTCGCAGAACGCGATGGCGGGGCCATTGGTGTCTCCGACGGAGGCGACATTGGTGTCTCCGACGCCGGCACGGGAGCTTAATGCACCCGGGTGTACGCCGGCTGGCACCTCTGCAGCAAGAGGCCCCTCCGTCAATTGCACGCCCGCCGTTGGCGGTGCCTCGACATTAGCCGACCTCGATGCCATCATCACGGTAACTAATTAAGCCTCTCTCGGCCGAGGACTTCATCTCCCTGCCTTTGACTGGGCATCCCTGACGCCCTACATGTTTTCGCAGGGCGCCGCCGACGTTCCGTGCACTCTCCTGCACTTCGTGAACAACGAGTTGGTCGATGCCGCCAAGGGAAAAATTGTTCAACCGGGCAACCCCGTATTCCACGGTACTAGGATGCCACCCACCTTGTATAGGGTTCAACTGGTTCGGGTGCTGCCAGGCTGCGACGAGTTGTTACCACCGATTCGACCCGTCGGGGCCGACGAAGATGATGTGATGACCCTCAGCGCCTACCTAAGCTGGCCCTTGCTTTGGCCGAAGAGCCAGATTCGTTTGGGGGCGGGGGACACCACCCCAAAGACAACACCGCCAGTCGTGCCGACGCCAAGCCATGGCAAGACCGCCGCAACGGTGCCGGACATCCCTATGCCACTGGATCCAAACATGCATATGGCACAGGATCCGAACGACGACGACGACAACGACGACGATACATTTGCCAATGTCGATGAGTACTTTGCCGATCATGGGTACGATGGCGACTTCATGGGGCCTCCTTCTCAAGAACCCAACCCTACAAAAGACGTACGCGATCTAGCTAGTACCACAGAGAAACGAAGTTGCAACAGGCGTCGTCTGCCGTTCAGTTCTCAGGAGACGCCTCCAGCTGCCGACTTCACCGAGCCTCAGATAGGCGAGGTGCGAAATATTATCAGCCCCAACACACTCAAGAAGGCGGTCTGTGAGCAGAACTCGCTCCCATTACAGGAGAAGAAGAAGGCACGGAAAAGAAAGACTAACAAGGGTGCGAGCCAGCCGGCACCGAGTACGATCCGTGCTCAGGACGGGCCACCTTCACCTGAGGATATAATGAGGAGGGTGCATGTGGCGGGTAGGCCGATGCTACCGATTAATATGCTCAATGCTGCAACCGGTGCTATGCGGAGTCTGCATGACAGTGTTCTTTCTTTGGAGAAGCGGCGTCTCAGAGAGAAGGATGTGGCATACCCGGTTTTCGCGGCCAAGGTGCCAGAGGGCAAGGGCTTTGTGGATAACTCCATCGGGGGTACGATCGTCCTGCGGTTTGATGACATCTATGTTATGTTGAACCTTCATCCGCTGCACTACACCTTCATTCGGCTATTTTCGCTGAGTATGGAGATGCGGACCATTAGAGACAAGACCCCGGACATCGTGATAGTCGACCCCTTCTACATGCGTGCCAAGATCTTGGGCAGCGCTGGGGACCGGCAAGTCGCGAGTTCTTACCTCGAAGGCGTCATTCTGGCAAACCGATATAAGGATAACTTCCTCGTGCCTTACTTTCCCAAGTAAGTCGTCCCCTCAACCGCCTCGTAACATATGGATTTTGATCGTTTTTCTTTTAACATTCCGTGTTTTGTGCAGTTACACACATTGCACACTCATCCTCCTAAGCCCGAAATATTCCATGGCCACGTATTTCGACTCGGACCGTCAGTCGAAGGTAGACTACACAAATGTCAAGAAAGTTCTTGATGATATTCTCCCCGGCTGCGCCAAATATGGAGGCACCTTCACCAGGTCTCTTCATAAGTACGGCAAGCACGTGTTCGCCCACAATACGATGTTCTGCTGCGTCAAGCAGCCGCCTGGCGGTCAGAAGGGTGCCTACTACGCCATCCATCACATGCGGGCGATCGTACGGGACCATCATCACCTTCTGCTACCGAGTAAACTCAAAGATTGGGCCGCGAGCGTGTCGGCAATCGAGGACGCGGACATCAGACAGGAATTCTTTCGCATCCAGTCGGAGTTTGCGAAAATCATCAATCAAGATGTCCTTCGTACCTCGGGGCAGTTCTACCTCAGAAATCAACCGTCCAACAGTGACATAGACACAATGCTACACATGCAGGCTGACAACGCCCGCAATTTCATGACTCCCACGATAGACGGCGGCTTCATCCACGCTCCGGTCCCTTGAGTCGAGTCGAAAGTAGTGATGCTGTGTCTAGTTCTGAAACATCGATTGGCTTATGTTGTAATTAAACTTTAATGAACTTGTAGTATGTCTCTTTGGTTTCGACAGTCGTTCAACTTAGATGTAATCGATGCTATTAATGTCTTGCTTTTCTCTTCCGATCATTCTGTTGCATACTTATATATTGCTTATGTATTGTCTGTGAATTGGTACTAACGTTTTGTTTGGCTAGTGCAAAGCAATGCCGTCGTATGTCGTGTACAAGGGTAATGTTCTCGGAGCCTACGACGACTGGGAGGAGTGTCGGAGACAGGTTCACCATTTCAGCGGTAACAGTTACAAAGGGTACACCACTAGGGCGGAGGCGGAATCTAGATACGCCCGCTATCTAGCGGGAGAGGGGAGGGAGCGTTGGAGGAACCGGATGAAGATGGGTTTCATCGTGATGATGCTCATCGTGATGACTGCAGCTCTCTTCTATGTGATGGTAGTTTAGATGATCGATATCGACTTGTAATGTGAAGACAAACTCGCTACTCGCGGTCTCGAGACTTGTAATATAATGTTCTATCTTTGTTCGGTCTTTTGAATTCGGAGACTAATATGATGAATTGTATTCGGAGACTAATATGATGAATTGTATTCAGAGACTAATATGATGAATTGTATTCAGAGACTAATCTTCTATTGTATTCGATGAATCTGTTGTTGTTGTGTGCTGCTGTCTATATTCTGTCCAATAATACATTTTGTAACCTGTGCAAAAAACAGAAAAGTAAAAAGTAAAATAAAAAACCTAATATTCATACTAATGGCGCATCACATCACAGTGCGCCATTAGTATGCCAAAGGATACTAATGGCGCATCATCCAACAGTGCGCCATTAGTATGCCAAAGTTACTAATGGCACATCACGCAAGAGTGCGCCATTAGTATGCCAAAGCACCTGGGTATATATGGCCCCCTGGGAGGCATACTAATGGCCCACCATGGTCTATACTAATGGCACACCACAGGTGCGCCATTAGTAAAAAATACTAATGGCGTGGCACTAATGGCGCACCACTAATGCGCCATTAATGGCCAAAATAGGTGCGCCATTAGTAGGCCTTTTCCTAGTAGTGATACATACTGTAGAAAACCCGTTCAAATTTTGTTATTACATTACACCTAATATATTCTAACTTTACCATGGATTATACCCCCCATACAAACTATAGATTCATCAAAATAAGCACATCATGTATATGTCAAAAAATAGAATAGTCTGTAAAGATGTAATCTTTATTCATACTTATATAGATCTAAAATTCTAAAACATTACAACAACGTGGGAAATTTCTATATAAATTCTTTGTAAAAATTTCATCAATTGTTCGCGCTCTAGAAAATGACAACTATTCTACCACTAGAAGCGAAAATTCCTGTTGATGCACGGAATCAAATAAACACTCACCCAAATCAATCCAAAAGGCTTTGCTTGGCATAAACACTGATTAAAACACAAAAAACACAATCATTACAGAAGTAATAATGTGTATTTATTTAAAAACAGAATAAAAACCAAAAAGCAAAAAGATAACTATTGGGTTGCCTCCTGATAACCCACAAGTGTAGGGGATCGCAACAGTTTTCGAGGGTAAAGTATTCAACCCAAATTTACTGATTCAACACAAGGGGAGCCAAAGAATACTCTTAAGTATTAGCAACTGAGTTATCAATTCAGCCACACCTGTAAACTTAGTATCTACAGCAAGGTAATTTACAAGCAAGGTAATATGGAAATAGTGGTAACAACAATAAAAGTAACGGTAGTGTTTTTGTAGTTTTTGTAACAGTAGCAGCGGAAAAGTAAATAAACAACAAACAATATGTGAAAAGCTTGTAGGCATTGGATCGGCGATGGAGAATTATGTCGGATGCGATTCCTCATGTAATAGTTATAACCTAGGGTGACACAGAACTAGGTCCAGTTCATCAATGTAATGTAGGCATGTATTCCGAATATAGTCATATGTGCTTATGGAAAAGAACTCGCATGCCATCTTTTGTCCTACCTTCCCGTGGTAGCGGGGTCCTAGTGGAAACTAAGGGATATTAAGGCCTCCTTTTAATAGAGTACCGGACCAAAGCATTAACACATAGTAAAAAAAATGAACTCCTCAAACTACGGTCATCACCGAGAGTGGTCCCGATTGTTGTCACTTCGGGGCTGCCGGATCATAACACATAGTAGGTGACTATTGACTTGCAAGATGGGATCAAGAACACACATATATTCATGAAAACGTAATAGGTTCAAATATGAAATCATGGCACTCGGGCTCTATTGACAAGTATTAAGCATGGAAAAGTCAAAGCAACATCAATCTTAGAACATAGTGGATACCAGGGATCAAACCCTAACAAAACTAACTCGATTACATGGTAAATCTCATCCAACCCATCACCGTCCAGCAAGCCTACGATGAGATTACTCACGCACGGTGGTGAGCATCATGAATTTGGTGATGGAGGAAGGCTGATGATGATGATGGCGACGATCTCCAATCTCCGGAGCCCCGAACGGACTCCAGATCAGCCCTCCGGAGAGAGATTAGGGCTTGGCGGCGGCTCCGTATCGTAAAACGCAATAATTCTTCCTCTCTAATTTTTTCTCCCTGAAAGTGAATATATGGAGTCCGGGGGTACATCGGTGGAGCAACAGTGGGCCCACGAGGCAGGGGGCGCGCCCAAGGGGAGGGGGCGCGCCCCCACCCTCGTGGACAGGGTGTGGGCCCCCTGGATTGGATCTTTCCGCATATATGTTTTATATTTTAAAAAATTATTCTTCGTTGATTTTCAGGTCATACCGATAAATTTTATTTCTGCACAAAAATAACACCATGGCAATTCTACTGAAAACAGCGTCAGTCCGGGTTAGTTCCATTCAAATCATGCAAGTTAGAGTCCAAAACAAGGGCAAAAGTGGTTGGAAAAGTAGATACGTTGGATACGTATCAACTCCCCCAAGCTTAAACCTTTGCTTGTACTCAAGCAATTCAGTTGATAAACTGAAAGTGATAAAGAAAAACTTTGACAAACTTTGTTTGCTCTTGTTGTTGTAAATATGTAAAGCCAACATTCAAGTTTTCAGCAAAGATCATGAACTAACCACATTCACAATAACTGTTAGGTCTCATGTCTACTCATATCAATGGCATAATCAACTAGCGAGCAATAATAATAAACCTCGGATGACAACACTTCCTCAAAACAATCATGATATGATATAAAAAGATGGTATCTCACTAGCCCTTTCTGAGACCGCAAAACATAAATGCAGAGCACCTTTATAGATCAAGGACTGACTAGACATTGTAATTCATGGTAAAAGAGATCCAGTCATAATCATACTCAATGCGAATTAATAGCAATACATGCAAATGACAGAGGTGCTCTCTAACTGGTGCTCTTTAATAAGAGGATGATGACTCAACATAAAAGTAAATAGATAGGCCCTTCGCAGAGGGAAGCAGGGATTTGTAGAGGTGCCAGAGCTTGATTTTAAAAATAGAGATGAATAATATTTTGAGCCGTATACTCTCATTGTCAACATAACAACCAAGAATCTCGATATCTTCCATGCTACACACATTATAGGCGGTTCCCAAACAGAATAGTAAAGTTTATACTCCCCCAAACCACCAACAAGCACACTCCACGGCCATCGGAATCCACAGGGTACCATCCAAACAAGCAACAGCCCTGGGGGAGTTTTGTTTAACTATTATGATTTGAACATGGGACTGGGCATCCCGGTTACCAGCCATTTTCTCATGAATGATGAGCGGAGTCCACTCATCGTGAGAACAACCCACCTAGAATGGAAGATATAGACATCCTTAGTTGATACATGAGTTGTTCGAGCATACAAAACAGAATTTCATTTGAAGGTTTAGAGTTTGGCACATACAAATTTACTTGGAACGGCAGGTAAATACCGCATATAGGAAGGCAAGGTGGACTCATGTGGAATAACTTTGGGGTTTATGGAAGTGGATGCACAAGCAGTATTCCCGCTTAGTACAGGTGAAGGGTAGAAAGAGACTGGGAAGCGACCAGCTAGAGAGCGACAACAGTCATGAACATGCATTAAAATTAATCAACAATGAATGCAAGCATGAGGAGGATATACATCACCATGAACATAAATATCGTGGAGGCTATCTTGATTTTGTTTCAACTACATGCGTGAACATGTGGCAAGTTAGACCACTTGAATCCTTCAAAGGAGGATACCACCCTATCATACCACATCACAAGCATTTTAATATCATGTTGGAACGCAAGATATACCATTATAAACTCCTAGCTAATTAAGCATGGCATAAGCTGCTATGATCTCTAATTGTCATCGCAAGCATGTTTCATTCATAATAGGCTGAATCAGGAACGTTGAACTATCATATTTACAAAAACAAGAGAGGTCGAGTTCATACCAGCTTTTCCATATCAATTAGTTCATCATATATCATCATTATTGCCTTTCACTCGCACGACCGAACGGTGTGGATAATAATAATAGTGGACTGGCATTTGACTAAGCTGGAATCTGCGAGCATTTAATACAAGAGAGAAGACAAGGTAACATGGCTCAAAATTAAATTAACAATAAAGAATATGAGAGCCACTAAACATTTTCATCATGGTCTTCTACTCTTAACCCCCAAAGAAAAGAAAAGAAACAATATACACGGGAAAGCTCCCAACAAGCAATAGAAGAACGATAAATCTTTTTGGGGTTTCTTTTAAATACTACTACTACAAGCATAGAAAGTAAAATAGCTAAAAGCTACAACTATTTTTTTTTCTTAAGGTTTTTTTCTAACACACAAGAAAAAGACTAAGAAAAGAAATGAAACTAAGCATGGATAGTACAATGAAAGAGTGTGAGCACCGACAACTAGAATAAGTGTGAGCATGAATGTAATGTCAGTGAGAAACACGTACTCCCCCAAGCTTAGGCTTTTGGCCTAAGTTGGTCTATGGCCACGGATTGAAGCTACTCTCTCCGGTGTACTGAGAAGTGTCCTTTGGGTGCCACTGGTTGGCAAGCTCATCCGGATCCCACCCATAAACAGACTGCCGGTAAGGATCAAGTGGTGGATCCGGCTCTGGCTCTGAAGCTTGTGCCTGGCTCTAGTACTTATAGAAGGCATCTGACGAAATGAGGTATATGCCTAGAAACAGATCAAACAGAAATGGTGCAGGCAAGGTAAAAATCTCACAATATTTTTCATCAAACCTCAATTTATACTTAAGCAACTTATCTTTGTCTTTAACAATAAAATCATGTGCTATCATAATCTTATAATCTAGATAAACAGGGGCAATCAATTTTTCTTTCTTCTCATGATGCCTAATAGGTACTATAAAGTGTCCAGCAAGGCGAGAAGCAAAGATGCCTCCAAAGACGGGGCCTTTTGTGCGGTTCAAACTTAATCGTTTAGCAACGACGGCACCCAAGCTAAAAGTTGTGACTCGAAACAAAGCATGGTGTGAAATGACAATATCAGGGGCACTAAGATTCCCAATGTTCCCACGACCAATTAAACATCTACTAGCAAATATAGCAAAGTAGCGCACAACAGGAAAATGTATACTAGTAATTCTTGCCCCTGCAACTTGCCTAGTTTCCCCTACAACTATCATGTCAATAAACCCTTCAACATCTTCACAACGTGGTCCTTGAAGACTACCAGCAAAGGGTATCGTGCATACTTCACAAAATTTAAAGAATGCCATCTCCTTAACCTCATCATATAAACGAAACTCCACTAAAGGTGGTGATTTCTTAGCATGAAAATGAAACTTTTGCGTGAAAATATTAGTGAGTAAGAGATACTGTTCACGCTGGTCATGGGGGAAGTCGGTGAGGCCTGCATTGTTCGCCAAATAATAAAAGTTTTCATAAATCCCGGCGGCTTCCAAGAGCTCATTACAAGGCCATTCACACGGCCGAACTTCAGCAGTGCGAGGAAGAATATATTTGGGTATCTTCTTTTCTTCCTTCTTCTCATCCTCTGAACATTTACTGGAAGAGCCTCTCAACAATCTCTTTATCATTTTCCTCCTCTGAAAATTTCTAAATTTTTTAGTAACTCAAAATAAAATTGAACCAAACTCAACAAGATTGATAGAAACAACTCCTACAAGTGTCTAGAGACTATATCATGCATTAGAACTACTTGGGACCAAATAAATTTGACATGCAAGCTCAAGAACAAGGTCACCACAGCAACAAAAATTTGCAATAAATAAAGCACTAGAACAAAAACTAATTGGACAAATGGAGGAGTCACATACCAAGGAACAATCTCCCCAAACAGTTTTGTGAATGGAGCTTTGAGCAAGGAGATCGAAAATGGCAGCAAGATGAGCTAGAACTCGTGCTTGAGCTGGATAGTGATTTTTTTGGGAGGAAGGAGTGTGTGGGTGCAGGAATAAGAGGAGGGGGGCCATGTGGGGCCCACAAGGCAGGGGGCGTGCCCTGTGAGGGTGGGCACGCCCTGGACCCTCGTGGCCATGTGCTGGCTCCCCTCGATGTGTTCTCTGTGCCAAATATTCTCAAATATTCTAGAAAAAATCATATTTCATTTTCAGGGCATTTGGAGAACTTTTATTTTTGGGGTATTTTTTTTATTGCACGAGTAAGTCTCGAAACAGACAGAAAATACTATTTTTGCTTTATTTATCTTAATTAACAGAAAATAAAAGGTGGGTACAGAAGGTTGTGCTATCTAGATTCACCCATCTCATGCTCATCAAAAGGAATCCATTAACAAGGTTGATTAGGTCTTGTTAATAAACTCTTTCCGAATAACATGAAGCCGGAGAAATTTCATATAACACTAGGTTACCTCAATGGGGATATGTATGTCCCGAACAATAAGAATATCATATGTCTTCTTGACAGTAGGAAGAGGAAATTCAAAACCTCCAATAGTAATAGTCGAAATTTTTCCAATAGAATTGATAATGTGAACCTGAGGTTGTTTCCTCGGAAAGTGTACCGTATGCTCATTACCATTGACATGAAAGGTGGCATTGCCTTTGTTGCAATCAATAACAGCCCCTGTAGTATTCAAAAAGGGTCTACCAAGGATAATAGACATAGTATCGTCCTCGGAAATATCAAGGATAACAAAGTCCGTTAGAATAGTAACATTTGCAATCACAACAGGCACATCCTCACAAATACCGACAGGTATAGCAGTTGATTTATCGGCCATTTGCAAAGATATTTCAGTAGGTGTCAACTTACTCAAATCAAGTCGACGATATAAAGAGAGAGGCATAACACTAACACCGGCTCCAAGATCACATAAAGTAGTTTTAACATAGTTTCCTTTAGTGGAGCAAGGTATAGTAGGTACTCCTGGATATCCTAGTTTCTTAGGTATTCCACTCTTAAAATTGTAATTGGCAAGCATGGTGGAAATTTCTACTTCAGGTATTTTTCTTTTATTGGTAATAATATCTTTCATATACTTAGCATAAGGATTTGTTTTAAGCATATCAGTCAAACGCATACGCAAAAAGATAGGTCTAATCATTTCAGCAAAGCGCTCAAAATCCTCATCATACTTTTTCTTGGATGGCTTAGGAGGAAAATGCATGGGTTTCTGAACCCATGGTTCTCTTTCCCTACCGTGCTTCCTAGCAACAAAGTCTCTCTTATCATAACGTTGATTCTTTGATTGTGGGTTATCAAGACCAACAACAGGTTCAATCTCTACATCATTATCATTGCTAGGTTGAGAATCATCATGAACATCATCATTAACATTATCACTAGGTTCATGTTCATTACCAGATTGTGTCTCAGCATCAGAAACAGAGATGTCATTGGGATTCTTAGGTGTGTCAGCTGTAGGTTCACTAGAAGCATGCAAAGTCCTATCATTTTTCTTTTTGTTCTTCTTCTTCTTAGAAGAACTAGGTGCATCTAAATTAGTTCTCTGATAATCTTGCTCAATTCTCTTAGGGTGGCCCTGAGGATACAAAGGTTCCTGAGTCACTTTGCCACCTCTAGTTGCAACTCTAACAACATAGTCATTATTCTTACTATTTAATTCATTGAGCAAATCATTCTGAGCCTTAAGTACTTGTTCTACTTGAGTGGTAACCATAGAAGCATGTTTAATAATGATTTTCAATTCACCTTTAACTCTAGACATACAATCACTCAAGAGTTCAATCATATAAACATTATGTTGCAATTATCTACCAACATAAGCATTGAAGTTTTCTTGTTTCACAATAAAATTATCAAACTCATCTAAGCATTGGCTAGCAGACTTATAACGAGGAATATCACCTTCATCAAATCTATAAAGAGAATTTATCTTTACTACCTGTGTCGGGTTATCAAGACCATGTATTTCTTCAATAGGTGATAAATTCTTAACATCTTCAGCTTTAATACCTTTTTCTTTCATAGATTTCTTTGCCTCTTGCATATCCTCAGGACTGAGAAATATAACACCCCTTTTCTTCGGAGTTGGCTTAGGGGCTGGTTCAGAGAGTGTCCAATTATTTTCATTGGTCAACATATTATTCAATAGTAATTCAGCTTGATCAACTGTTCTTTCCCTGAAAACACAACCAACACAACTATCCAGGTGGTCTCTGGAAGCATCGGTTAGTCCATTATACAAGACATCAAGTATTTCATTCCTCTGTAGAGCATGTTCAGGGAAAGCATTAAGTAATTGGAGAAGCCTCCCCCAAGCTTCTGGGAGACTCTCTTCTTGAATTTGCACAAAGTTATATATTTCCCGTAAGGCACCTTGTTTCTTATGAGCGGGAAAATATTTAGCAGAGAAGTAATAAATCATATCATGGGGACTACGCACACAACCAGCATCAAGAGAATTAAACCATGTCTTAGCATCACCCTTTAACGAGAACGGAAATAGCTTAAGGATATAGTAATAATGAATATTTTCATCGTTGGTAAACTGGGTGGCTATATCATTCAACTTAGTAAGATGTGCCACAATAGTTTCAGATTCATAGCCATGGAAAGGATCAGATTCAACCAAATTAATTAACTCGGGATCAACAGAGAAATCATAATCCTTATAGGTAACAAAGATAGGTGAAGTAGCAAAAGCAGGTCATATTTCATTCTAGCATTCAAAGACTTTTCTTTCAGCTTAGCTAATAATTTCTTAAGATCATATCTATCATTGCAAGCAAGAAAGTCTCTAGCAGTTTCTTCATCTATAACATAACCCTCAGGAATAGCAAGCAATTCATATGTAGGGGGAGAATCTTCATCATCACTTTCATAAATATTATAAGTTTCAATATTTGCATTCTCCCTAACCTTAGCAATTTGTTCATCTAGAAATTCACCCGGTGGCACAGTATTAGCAAGCATAGAAGTAGTTTCATCATACATAGCAGAAGTGGCATCATCAAGAACATGCGATATATTAGATTCAATAGTAGGAGTAGGTGTCGCAAATTTACTCATAATAGATGGTGAATCAAGTGCAGAGCTAGATGACAGTTCCTTACCTCCCCTCGTAGTTGAGGGAAAGATCTTGGTTTTTGAGTCCTTCAAGTTCTTCATAGTGATCAACAGATATAAATCCCAATTGACTTAAAGAATATAGCTATGCTCCCCGGCAACAGCACCAGAAAATAGTCTTGATAACCCTCAAGTGTAGGGGATCGCAACCGTTTTCCAGGGTAAAGTATTCAACCCAAATTTATTGATTCGACACAAGGGGAGCCAAAGAATACTCTTAAGTATTAGCAGCTGAGTTGTCAATTCAGCCACACCTATAAACTTAGTATCTGCAGCAAGCTAATTTAGTAGCAAGGTAATATGGAAATAGTGGTAACAGTAATAAAAGTGACGGTAGTGTTTTTGTAGTTTTTGTAACAGTAGCAGCAGAAAAGTAAATAAGCAACAAGCAATATGTGAAAAGATCGTAGGCATTGGATCGGTGATGGAGAATTATGTCGGATCCGATTCCTCATGTAATAGTTATAACATAGGGTGACACAGAACTAGCTCAAGTTCATCAATGTAATGTAGGCATGTATTACGAATATAGTCATATGTGCTTATGGAAAAGAACTTGCATGACATCTTTTGTCCTACCCTCCCGTGGCAGCGGGGTCCTAGTGGAAACTAAGGGATATTAAGGCCTCCTTTTAATAGAGTACTAGACCAAAGCATTAACACATAGTGAATACATGAACTCCTCAAACTACGGTCATCACCGGGAGTGGTCCCGATTGTTGTCACTTCGGGGTTGCCGGATCATAACACATAGTAGGTGACTATTCACTTGCAAGATAGGATCAAGAACACACTTATATCCATGAAAACATAATAGGTTCAGATCTGAAATCATGGCACTCGGGCCCTAGTGACAAGCATTAAGCATGGCAAAGTCATAGCAACATCAATCTTACAACATAGTGGATACTAGGGATCAAATCCTAACAAAACTAACTCGATTACATGGTAAATCTCATCCAACCCATCACCGTCCAGCAAGCCTACGATGAGATTACTCACGCACGGCGGTGAGCATCATGAAATTGGTGATGGCGGAAGGTTGATGATGACGATGGCGACGATCTCCACTCTCCGGAGCCCCGAACAGACTCCAGATCATCCCTCCCAAGAGAGATTAGGGCTTGGCGGTGGCTCCGTGTCGTAAAACGTGATAATTCTTCCTCTCTGATTTTTTTCTCTCCAAAAGTGAATACATGGAGTCCGGGGGTACGTCGGTGGAGCAACAGGGGGCCAACGAGGCAGGGGCGCGCCCAGGGGGAGCGGGCGCGCCCCCATCCTCATAGATAGGGTGTGGGGCCCTGGCTTGAATCTTTCCGTAGATATTTTTTATATTTTCCAAAATAATTCTCTGTTGATTTTCAGGTCATTCCGAGAACTTTTATTTCTGCACAAAAATAACACCATGGCAATTCTGCTGAAAACAACGTCAGTCCGGGTTAGTTCCATTCAAATCATTCAAGTTAGAGTCCAAAACAAGGGCAAAAGTGTTTGGAAAAAGTAGATACGTTGGAGACGTATCACCTCCCAACAAGCGCTATTGTTTAATGCCCCTAGCTAGGCATAATGCATAGATTCAAATATTGTCATCTTATTTTTCCAACTCCCCAATCACACAACTAGAACTCTTGAAGGATTTAGCACGCATCTTTTCAATGACAATACTTCTAGGAATAAGATTGAAAATTTCACCATTACAAGTAGGGATTTTTACTACTTCAATAAAATTGGGATGAATACTAATCATTTTAAGATCTTCCTTGTGGCTATTAGAAGTAGCGCCCTTGTACTTCATGACTTGTGTAGACTTGCAAATTTTCACGCGAGTTTTCTCAATTGTTTAAATAGAAGAAAAGGTCGAGCTTAAGTTACTAAAAATTTCTTCCAACTTATCAATTCGAGATGGGGTTTCTCCTATTATTTCGTTAACTACATTTTCCTTTTCCCTTAGTAGTTTAAAAACATCTCCCTCTTTTGATGCAATTTTATTAGCAAGATTATGCATTCTTTTATCCAAATTTTCAATATGTTCTTTGACAATCATCTTCTTTTCAATAGCATCTAATCTTTGCATAACATGCTCAAGAGTTAAAAAAATTCATTCATAATGATAGTGGTGTGCCCACTAGGTCGCCAATAGAATTCAAAGCATCCAAAGGTGGACACGTTAAGAAATTCCCATTGGTAATCGTATGAAGGACAAATCTATACCAAATATGGCCACATAAAAACTGCGAAGAAGAACAATGGTAGATTGCTTACGTATAGATATATTATGAGCACTACAAATCCTATACCAAGCATCTTTTAGATTCTCCCATCCCCTTTGCTTAAAATTGAGAACTTCATTCTCGGTGGTGCATGCAATAGAGGAAGAACTAATCATAGTAGCAAGCAAGATCACAAGCAGACAAGAACTATAACAAGAAAATGGCAAACGAAAAAGAAGGTGAATAAAATGGCAATTTTTGTGAAGTGGGGGAGATGAAAACAAGAGGCAAATGGCAAATAATGTAAATTGCAAGGAGATGAGATTTGTCATTAGGAACCTGATAGATGTTGATGAAGTCTCCCCGGCAACGGTGCCAGAAATTTCTTTTGATGTGGCTTGAAACTGTGTTGGTATTTCCCCAAAGAGGAAGGGATGATGCATCACATCTACGGTAGGTATTTCCCTCAGATGTGAAACCAAGGTTATCAAACCAACAGGAGAATCAAGCAACACTGTGTAAATGGTACCTACACATAAAGAACAACTACTTGCAACCCGACGTGTAAGAGAGGTTGTCAATCCCTCCTTAGTAAAAAAAGATAGATTTGTTTGTATAGGATTGAATAAATAGATCGTGCAAGAACACAAAAGAAAAGATGCAAATAAAAAGTGCAGCAAGGTATTTTTGGGTTTTTGGAATAATATATCTGAAAACAAATGTGATGAAAAATAGATCGGAAAGCAACATGATAAAAGAGAGACACGGGGCCCTGGATTTCACTAGTGGCTTCTCTCGAGAAAATAGCATACGGTGGGTAAAGAAATTACTATTGGGAAATTGATAGAATATCAAATAATTATGACGATATCCAAGGCAATGATCATAATATAGGCATCACGTCCAAGATTAGTAGACCAAAATGTGCATCTACTACTATTACTCCACACATCGACCGCTATCCCGCATTCATCTAGTGTATTAAGTTCATGGAGAAACGGAGTAATGCAATAAGAACGTTGACATGATGTAGACATGATCTATTCATGTAGGAATAGACCCCATATTGTTATACTTAATAGAAACGATAAATACGTGCCTCGCTACCCCTTACGTCTCTGAGTGAGGACACTATAAGATCGAACCCATCGCAAAGCACCTCTTCCCATGGCAAGAAAAATCGATCTAGTTGGCCTAAATAAACCAAAGATTCGAACAAGAAATATGAGGCTATAAGTAATCATGCATATAAGAGATCAAAGAAGACTCAAATAATATTCATGGGTAGAAACTGATCATAAACTCAAAATTCACCGGGTCCCAACAAACACACCATAAAAGTCATTACATCAAATAGATCTCCAAGAGACCATTATATTGAGAATCAAAAAGAGAGAGGAATCCATCTAGCTACTGCCTACGGACCCGTAGGTCAATGGTGGACTACTCACGCATCATTGGTGAGGCACCAATGAGGATGATGAACCCCTCCGTGGTGGTGTTAAATTGGATCCCGTGGTTCTCGAACTTGCGGCGGCTGGAAATTGTGTTTCGTCTACTCCCCTAGGGTTCCTAGAAATTCTGAGGATTTATAGAGCGAAGAGGCGGTGGAGGAGACCCCCGTGGTCCCCATAACCCATTAGGGCATGCCAGGGGCCTCTAGCGTGCCCTGGTGTCTGGTGGGCCCACGGGTCTCCCCCCTAGGTGCTTCCTTGGCTCCCAAGTTGGCTTCTAGTGCAAAAAAAAATCTCCAAAAAGTTTCGTTGTGTTTGGACTTTGTTTGGTACTGATATTCTACGAAGTAAAAAACAAGCAAAAATAGCAACTGGCATTGGGCACTATGTCAATAGGTTAGTCCCAAAAATGGTATAAAGTTGCTATAGAATGATTATAAAACATCCATGAATGAGAATATAACAGCTGAAAGGATCGATATGGTTGACTAGAGGGGGGGGGGTGAATAGGCAACTACCAATTTTTAGGCTTTCTTAAACAAATTAAGATTAGCAACAAATAAGTTGTCTAGATATTCAACTAGGTGATCAACCTATATGATGCTAGCACAACAAGCAACACAAGAAAGTAAGGAAAGCAATACACCAAAAGGAAGAACAAAGTAAAGGTAGAAATAACCACAAGTGGAGCCGGTGAAGACGAGGATGGGTTACCGAAGTTACTTCCCTTTGAGCGGAAGTACGTCTCCATTAGAGCGGTGTGGAGGCATGATGCTCCCCAAGAAGCCACTAGGGCCACCGTATTCTCCTCACGCCCTCACACAATACAAGATGTCGTGATTCCACTCCCTTGAAGGCGGCGACCAGACCTTTAAAAACAAGGTTGGGGCAATCTCCACAACAAGCTTTGAGGCTCCCAACAACACCATGGAGATTCACCACAATGGAATGTGGCTCCAAGGTGACCTCAACCGTATAGGGTGCTCAAACACCCAAGAGTAACAAGATCCGCAAAGGATTAGTGGGGGAATCAAATTTATCTTGGTGGAAGTATACATCCGGGCCTTCTCAACCAATCCCTAGAAAATCAACAAGTTTGATTGGCTAGGGAGAGAGATCAGGCGAAAATGAGCTTTGGAGCAACAATGGAGCTTACGGGAGAAGAGCTAGGTCTTCTTGGAGAAGAAGACCTCATTATATAGTGGGGAATCAAATCCAACCGTTACCTCACATCTCAGCCCGCAGAGAGCGGTTCTACCGCTCGAGGCCGTGGTACTACTGCTAGGCCTAGCCGTAGACCGCTGGGGAAGAGCACATAGAGAGTATAGAAGAGGCAGGAGAGAGAGGGCCCCTGCGCGATACTAGAAGCGATAGTAGGGTGGTATGATGACCCACAAGTATAGGGGATCAATCGTAGTCCTTTCAATAAGTAAGAGTGTCGAACCCAATGATGAGCAGAAGGAAATGACAAGCGGTTTTCAGCGAGGTATTCTATGCAAGCACTGAAATTGTCGGTAACAAGTAGTTTTGTGATAAGATAATTCATAACAGCCAACAAGTAACAAAAGTAAACAAGGTGCAGCAGGTGGCCCAATCCTTTTTGTAGCAAAGGACAAGCCTGGACAAACTCTTATATAAAGCAAAGCCCTCCCGAGGACACATGGGAATTGTTGTCAAGTTAGTTTTTATCATGCTCATATGATTCACATTCGTTACTTTGATAATTTTATATGTGGGTGGACCGGTGCTTGGGTGCTTCCCTTCCTTGGACAAGCCTCCCACTTATGATTAACTCCTCTCGCAAGCATCTGCAACTAAGGAAGAAGAATTAAGATAAATCTAACCATAGCATGAAACATATGGATCCAAATCAGCCCCTTACGAAGCAACACATAAACTAGCGTTTAAGCTTCTGTCACTCTAGCAACCCATCATATACTTATTACTTCCCAATGCCTTCCCCTAGGCCCAAATAATGATGAAGTGTCATGTAGTCGACGTTCAAATAACACCACTAGAGGAAAGACAACATACATCTCATCAAAATATCGAACGAATACCAAATTCACGTGATTACTTATAACAAGACTTCTCCCATGTCCTCAACAACAAACGTAACTACTCACAAAGCATATTCATGTTCATGATCAGAGGATTATTAATTATCATTAATGATCTGAACATACGATCTTCTACCAAATAAACCAACTAGCATCAACTACAAGGAGTAATCAGCACTACTAGCAACCCTCAGGTACCAATCTGAGGTTTTGAGACAAAGATTGGATACAAGAGATGAACTAGGGTTTGAGAGGAGATGGTGTTGGTGAATATGTTGATGGATATTGACCCCCTCTCGATGAGAGGATCATTGGTGATGATGATGGCTTCGATTTCCCCCTCTTGGAGGGATGTTTCCCTAGCATAACAGCTCCGTCGGAGCCCTAGATTGGTTTCGCCCAGGTTCCGCCTCGAGACGGCGGCGCTTCGTCTTGAAAACCTCCTTCTGATTTTTTCTAGGTCAAAACACACCATATAGGCGAAGATGGGCATCAGAGGCCTGCCAGGGGGCCCGCAAGGATGAGGGGCGCGCCCTCCACCGTTGTGGCTAGCTGGTGTTTAGAGATAGAGGTGTTGATAAAATAAAATACGGACATGAGGGCATTATGATCATCTTTAGAACAACAATATAGATATTGTCATATAATTTATTATGCTAAAGTAACAATTCATTCACAAGGTAAAGTATGAATCAGAAACTTCACTGAAAACTAACAGACTATGATCTTAGTCATTGAAGCAATTGCAATTTATCATAACATCAGAAAGAGTCAAAATAAGAGCCTTTTCAGAAAGTCCACATACTCAACTATCACTTAATCTTTCACAATTGCTAATACTCAAGCAATACTTATGGGTACAAAGTTTCAATCAAACACAGAGAAAGATAGGGGCTTATAGTTTCGCCTCCCAACCTTTTACCTCAAGCGTAATGTCAACAATAATACTTTATGATAACCTACATCCGAGTGGATATATATATCGGATCTCTCCAACACAAAGAGCTTGCCATATGAAAAAGTGTAAAAAGGAAAGGTGATGATCACCATGACTCTTGTATAAGGGTAGGAGATAAAAGTAAAAGATAGGCCCTTCGCAGAGGGAAGTAGAGGCCGTCATGCGGTTTTATGGTTGGATGCACAAAATCTTAATGCAAAATAACGCCACTTTATATTGCCGCTTGTGACAAGGACCTTTATTATGCAGTCCGTCGCTTTTATTTTTTCCATATCACAAGTTTGTATAAAACTTATTTTCTTCACACTAATAGATCATACATATTTAAAGAGAAATTTTTATAGCTTGCACCGATGACAACTTACTTGAAGGATCTTACTCAATCCATAGGTAGGTATGGTGGACTCTCACGGCAAAAATGGTTTAAGGGATGTTTGGCAGCACAAGTAGTATCTCTACTTGGTGCAAAGAATTTGGCTAGAATGAGAGAGAAATGCAAGTTCAACATGTTGGATGATCCATGACAATATAAATTTATAGCGACCCGATCCGAATGGATCAAGTCTCTGTGCTTAAGTGTCATCCCTGGATCGGTATGCTGACACACACAGTACTCGAGGATTTATAACAGAGGTAAATCACATGTATTAAGTTACGTAAATACTATTACCTCAATCTATCATAGTGGAAGCAACAAAGGTTGTGGGGTTCCATCAACACCAACGGCAAAGTTGAGTGTAGACCGCGCAACCCTAACGTAACACTTGCTCGTCGAATAATTCCTGCAACATGAGACGTTGCAGCCATGTAGGTCAGTACATTGAATGTACTGGCAATTTCACACTGTAATGAGAATGATGAACAAGGCCTACAACTACATGCATATTTGGCTGGTGGAGGCTGTAAGGCTGTTTTTGCATAAAGCTGATTTTTCCCTACCACGAAGGAATGCATTTTATTTAACTACTTTGTTAAATTTAAAACATGAATAATTGAGAATGGTACATCCATCTCAATCCCAAACAAAAGTCATTATTAACCCAACAAATTAATTAAATAGAGTGTTGAGATCAACAAATAATCCACTTCTAGATACTCAAAGATGTCCATAACCGGGGACACGGCTACTCATGAATAGTTTGTACACTCTGCAGAGGTTTGTGCACTTTTCCCACAAGACTCGATCGCCTCCGTTTGGTTTCTCGCACTGCATGGTGTTTGAGGAACGGATGACCGAGACACAGTCTTTCCGAAGAGGTCCCCTTAACCAGATAGATAGGTCGTACCACCTACAACCCCCTACATCTGCTAGCCCATCATGGAAAGGTTTCCCACAATTTACTCAACTATGCCAGAGCCCATATTGGCATGTGGCTGCACATGGAAGTTTCTAGGCATGAAAATATTATATGATTCCTTTGAGCCTGGGTGGCATTCCAATTGGACAATCACACGGAACCCCGGGATTTCCTAGGACAACACTGGCATCACCAGGTGTCAGGGCAAGTCCACTGGTTCACTCCCAGGGTGCCCCAACCAATCCACCCAAATGTGTATTCAAGTAGCCACCTTAAGTTGAACCATTAATTAATAACTCACATCTGTCATGGATTTCACTCAAACCCAACCGACGTCTACGAGCATAGCTTAGCAACCTAAGAAAACGTAGAAATAACTCCCAAGGGTTTGAAAATAATGCAGGTAATAGGTTCTACCTCAATCTACTTCCCAGTCCCACAAGTTAAGAGATCCTACTGATGCAATGTGTTTGAGGATATAACTAATGCAATGAAAACTGGGTATTGGAAAATATGATCAAAGTGTGAACTTGCCTTGTACTGACGATGTAGAAGATTCGCACTCAGAACTCGTGATAGATCTACTCGTCACACTCCGGTCAATCTATCGTAAGCAAGCAATAGTAACCACACATAAGCAGTCACTCAAAAGACCGGACATGGCGAATAAACACTTCGGAAAACTTCGAATAAAACGAATGACTCTTGAAACAGAAACCAATTTCTAACAGTACCAAAATTATGTGAATTTGGCCTTATCAGAACGGTTAGGTCAAGAGCTTCGATTTGCAAAAAGAATCAACTAAATCGGAGTTACGGTTAAAAAGATATGATTAAAAGAAGTTCGAATATGAATTTGAACAAATTTCGAAATTTGAAAAGTTGTAAAAAGTATATTTGATAGATCACTGGATAGGTGGAATCAAAACGAAACTATGGGCACTAGTTTCATCTAATTTGGATGAATGAGTAAAAAGTTATGGCTATTTGAAAAATAAGGGCCAAGCTGTTTTACGAAAGAAGAAAAATAACTACGGCTAAAAGAATTCTAGGTCTAATGTATCAATACATAGACTAATTTATAAATCTAATTATTCTACCGTACTAGTCTAGAAATAATAAGCTACGGGAGTATATACAAGAAATACGAAGAAAGATACCTTTATAAGGTAGAGAAAAGATGACTTCGGAGAGAGAAGACGACTTATAGAATTTCCGCCGGAGGGAAGAAATATTTTTTTAATTTAATCTAGTCAAACCAAAATATTGATTTAACCCGAATCGGATGATTTTTGGAGGCCCTACGGGTCTATATTTATAGGTGGAATAGAGCTTAAGAGTTAAAGGCTAGGCAATGTGGGACTAAACGTACACGTACAATTTAAAATAAAGGGAAAATGCAACGTATGGGCCCAAAAGCCAATGGGCCGGCCGCACGCACGCACGCACATCTGCTCTAAATTTTATTTTTTAAATTCGGCCGAAGCGGGAAAAAAGAAAAAAAAGAAAACTGGAAAAAAACTGCTGGGCTTGGCCTATAAGGAGGAAAGGAAAAAAAATGACGTCCGCTGCTACTAAGCTGCGCACGTAAGCGACTAATAAAGAAAGGCGCACGCGCAGTTTTTTTTAATAGAAGCAGAAAAGAAAAACTAAATAACGAAAATAAGGGAAATATTTATATAGGCATATTATATATCATAATTTTCAGAAAAAGATTTCCCACAAAGTGAACATTTTTCTACAGTCAAATATAATCCTCGCAAATTCCAATAAATCAAAAGGTGCTACTGTTGCAATGAAATCCAGTAAAATCATTTTTAAAAATACCAAAATGACCTCAAATTTATTTCTCTTCAATTTTCTACTGTTGAGAATCATGTTACCCTATTTTCCATATAATTTATTTTTTTGGAGAAAAATATTTTGAATAAAAACCAAATAACTCAATATTTGAAATTGAGTTGCAGAAAATTTCAGAAAAACTTCCAACTCATATTTCCTATAATTTGAAGAAGTCACTTTATCTTCTCTCGGGAAAATCATTGAGTTGCTTAAAGTTTCTGAATTGAAAATATTTCGAGAATGAAATTCAAAATCCTTTCAAAGCCCTTTTTCATTTAAAATAAATGGAAGAAGTCATATTATCTTCACTCTAGGGTTTTGTGTTGAAAAGAATTTGAATTCCCTCGGAGATCAAAATGCAAAGTGAAAGTTTTGGGAAAGTCATTTTATTCCCTCTCATTTAACTTTCAAAAGTTTCAATTTCACTCAATTTCACACAACACATCAAACAAGCAATCAAACTATCTATTTATTATAACATTCCAAAATTTAGAATTTTGGGATGTTACAAAATTATATTCGGATATAAGAAAACATAACCCATTATGTTCTCTTCCTTGTCCAACATCAACTTTTTAGCATGTCATATTTCAATGAGTGCTCACAATTACAAAAGATGTCCAAGATAGTATATTTATTTGTGAAGCCTCTCTTTCTTTATTACTTCCTATTAATCGCAACAATGACCAAAACTATGTTGTCAACTCTCAACAACCTTTATTCCTCATAGTCATTACTCTCCATAAGATCAATATATGATCTTTTTATTTCTTTTTATTCTTTCATTAATTTAATCCCTCAAGATCATAACAACATAGCAAATCCCTCAACTCAAAACTGCTATTTATTATATATAACTCAAGGACTCTATTACATAGATAGAGATCGAAACAAAACTCAATGCTAGATCATACCAAAAACTTTATTCTACTAGATCAAGATATAATCAAAAGAATCAAACTAAGAAAAAGATAAAGATAAACATGTGATGGTGATACGATACCGGGGCACCTCCCCAAGCTTGACAATTGACAAGGGGAGTGCCCATACCCATGTATTTATATCTCTTTCTTCGGAGGCGGTGACATGATATTCTTGGCGATGATGCCCCTTAGGATGCGATTCTACTCATGGGATTATTAACTTGCTGCTTAAGATCCATTACTTCCTTGCAAAGTTTACCCATGACGGCTAGAGCTCCATCCACCCATGGATGTTTCCTAGCTGCGGGAGAAAAAGCAACACTCGAGAGCAATCTAGCATTTGGAGGAATAACCAAATTTGGACTTGCCGAGTTCCGAAGTTCCTCCAGCATGAATCTAGTTTGAAGATGAGAGGTAACTTCTTGATCCTCCCCAATGACATCAATCCTTTTCAAATCAGCCTCCATCTCTTCCTCCGTTGATTTCCCAAAGTGGTCAGCGTTGTTGTATGCTCTTGGGCCCGGTGTCGGGTGAGATTCCCGACTCTCCCCGACTGACTCTTGCGAAGACATCTCGCTCCAAATCTGTTGCAAAAACATCTCCAAACAAGAACATAGGGTTTTGCCGTGGTACGGTGGTCAAACCTTCGGGAGATTATATATTGAATTTTTATCGACTAAAATAAGTATCGGGCAAGAAAACGGAGTCCGAAGGGCACACGAGGTGGCCATAAGGTCGGGGGCGCGCCCAGGGGGGTATGGCGCTCCCTCCACCCTTGTGGTGGCCTCATGTCTCTTTCGGACCACTTTTAATTTTCCTAATTTTTTAAATGTTCCAAAACGGAGAAAAATTATCACTGGGAACGTTTTGGAGTCGGTTTACTTACCGTACCACATTCCTATTCCGTTTCGGAGTCTGAAACATTCTGGAAAGTGTCCCTTATATACTCCTCCGGTGTTACGATATTAATTATATTGGTCTCAACATTTATGGGAGTACATGAGATATAATGTTTGATTCTTTAACCGTTTACCACCTTCGGATTTGTACCTTTGGCATTGTTGATTTTTATGGCACTGGAACGATAGACCTCCTCGACAATATAAGGACCTTCCCATTTACAGAGAAGTTTTCCTGCAAAAAATCTTAAACGAGAGTTGTATAGCAAAACATGATCACCTACGTTAAACTCACGCCTTTGTATTCTCTTGTCATGCCATCTTTTAACTTTTTCTTTAAACAACTTGGCATTCTCATAGGCTTGGGTTCTCCATTCATCAAGTGAGCTAATGTCAAATAATCTCTTCTCACCGGCAAGTTTGAAATCATAATTGAGCTCTTTAATAGCCCAATATGCCATATGTTCTAGTTCAAGAGGTAAGTGACATACTTTTCGATAAACCATTTTATACGGAGACATACCCATAGTGTTTTTATAAGTAGTTCTATAAGCCCACAATGCGTCATCAAGTTACTTAGACCAATTCTTTCTAGATCTATTAATAATCTTTTGCAAAATCAATTTAATCTCTCTATTTGTCAATTCTACTTGACCACTAGACTGAGGATGATATGGAGATGAAATTCTATGGCTGACATCATACTTAGCAAGCATTTTACGGAAAGCACCATGAACAAAATGTGAACCACCATCAGTCATTAAATATCTAGGGACTCCAAACCTTGGAAAAATAACTTCTTTAAGCATATTAATAGAAGTGTTATGATCAGCACTACTAGTTGGAATAGCTTCTAACCACTTAGTAACGTAATCAACATCAACTAAGATATGTGTGTACCCGAGGAAGGAAAAGGTCCCATATAATCAAAGCCCCAAACATCAAATGGTTCA
Organism: Secale cereale; assembly: GCA_902687465.1. Lineage (NCBI taxonomy): Eukaryota > Viridiplantae > Streptophyta > Magnoliopsida > Poales > Poaceae > Secale > Secale cereale. Next base: position 518,277,836 of record LR738710.1, read on the forward strand.
ATAACAAGTGAATAGTTCATAGGCATTTCTTGATGTATACTAATATTACCAATTCTCTGGCATTCATCACAAGATAGGACAAACTTACGAGTATCCTTGAAGAGAGTAGGCCAATAAAAACCGGATTACAATACCTTGTGTGCAGTTCTATCTCCAGCATGGTGTCCTCCATAGGCCTCGGAGTGACACTTGCATAGGATCTGTTCCTGTTCATGCTCAGGTACACAACATCTAATAACACCATCTACTCCTTCTTTATAAAGGTGTGGGTCATCCCAAAAGTAATGTCTTAAGTCATAGAAAAACTTTTTCTTTTGCTGGTATGTGAAACTAGGTGGTATAAATTTAGCAACAATATAATTAGCATAATCAGCATACCATGGAGTATTATGTGAAACATTTATGGCAGCTAATTGTTCATCAAGAAAGCTATCATCAATTGGCAGTGTGTCATCAAGAACATTTTCTAACCTAGACAAGTTGTCCGTAACGGGATTCTCAGCTCCCTTTCAATCAATAATATGCAAATCAAATTCTTTTAGCAAGAGAACCCATCTAATAAGTCTAGGTTTAGCATCTTTCTTTTCCATAAAGTATTTGGTAGCAGCATGATCAGTGTGAACAATTACTTTGGAATCAACAATATAAGACCTGAACTTATCACAAGCCAATACAACTGCTAAAAATTCTTTTAAAGTAGTAGCATAATTTCTTTGGGTATTGTCTAGAGTTTTACTAGAATAATGAATAACATTGAGTTTCTTATCAACTCTTTGCCATAGAACGGCACCAACAGCATAATTGCTTGCATCACACATAATTTTAAAGGGTAAATTCCAATCAGGTGGTTGAACAATAGGTGCAGAAATCAAGGCTTTCTTAAGTATTTCAAATGCTTCTACAAAATCATCATCAAAAACAAAAGTAACATCTTTTTGCAAGAGAATAGTGAGAGGCCTAGAATTTTTAGAGAAGTCTTTAATAAACCTCCTATAGAAACCAGCATGACCAAGGAATCTTCTTATACCTTTGATATCTTTAGGACATAGCATCTTTTCAATAACATCTAATTTAGCTTTATCAACTTCTATACCTCTTTGAGAGATCTTATGTCCCAAGACAATACCTTCATTAACCATAAAGTGGCACTTCTCCCAATTCAAGACAAGATTAGTTTCTTCCCATCTCTGCAAAACTCGATCAAGGTTGCTTAAGCAATCATCAAAAGAAATTCCGTAAACTAAGAAATCATCCATGAAAACCTAAACAATCTTTTCGCAAAAGTCAGAGAATATAGCAGTCATACATCTTTGAAAGGTAGCAGGTGCATTGCATAAACCAAAAGGCATATGTGTATAAGCAAAAGTACCTAAAGGGCAAGTAAATGTGGTCTTCTCCTGATCATATTTTGACAAAGGTATTTGAGAGAAGCCAGAATAACCATCTAGAAAGAAAAAATGTGTATGTTTGGATAATCTTTCTAGCATTTGATCAATAAAAGGTACAGGGTAATGATCTTTTCTAGTAGCTTTATTCAATTTGCGAAAATAAATTACCATTCTATAACATGTAACCATTCTTTGTGGGATCAATTCATGCTTATCATTAGGAACAAAAGTAATGCCTCCCTTCTTAGGGACACAATGAACATGACTTACCCATTGACTATCAGCAATAGGATAAATTATACCTACCTCTAGAAGCTTTAGTATTTAATTTCTTACAACCTCTTTCATCTTAGGATTTAACCGCCCTTGGTGATCAACAACTGGTTTAGTATCAGGCTCCAACTTAATTTTGTGCTAACATAGAGTGGGACTAATGCCTTTAAGATCATCAAGAGTATATCCAATAGCAGCACGGTACTTCTTCAGAGTTTTCAATAATTTATTTTCTTCATGCTCTGAAAGGTTAGCACTAATAATAACAGGATATATCTTATTTTCATCAAGATAAGCATATTTCAAAGTATCAGGTAATTGTTTAAGATCAAACACATGATCACCCTTATGTGGAGGAGGATCCCCAAAGATTTCAACAAGCAAGTTGTGTTTCAAAATAGGCCCCTGGTTAAAGAATATTTCATCAATTTCCCTTCTATCATTCATAAACATATCATTCTCACGGTCTAGCAAATATTGTTCTAAGGGATCAATAGGAGGCACAACAATAGAAGCGAGACCAATAATTTCATCCTTACCAGGCAATTCTTTATCACGGGGTTTTCTACTGAATTTAGAGAAATTAAAATCATGAGACATATCCCCTAAACCAACAGTAATAATATCTTTCTCGTAGTCTATCTTAGCATTAACAGTGTTCAGTAAAGGTCTACCATATATAATGGGACAAAAGTCATCTTGTGGAGAACCAAGAACAAGAAAATCAGTAGGGTATTTTATTTTCCCACACAAGACTTCAACATCTCTAACAATCCCAATTGGTGATATAGTATCGCTATTAGCAAGCTTAATAGTAACATCAATTTCTTCTATCTCAGCAGGTGCAATATCATTCATAATTTCTTTATATAGAGTAAAGGGAATTGCACTCACACTAGCACCCACATCACATAAGCCACGATAAAAATGATTTTTTTTAATAGAAACAACTGGCGTGCCAACAATAGGTCTATGTTTATCTTTAATGTCGGGTTTAGAAATTCTGGCAGCTTCATCTCAGAAATAAATAACATGCCCATCAATATTCTCGACCAAGAGATCTTTAACCATAGCAATACTAGGTTCAACTTTATTTTTTCAAGGGGTGTAGGTGTTCCAGTATAACTCTTATGAACCACAGTTGAAGCTTTAGCATGATCTTTTATTCTAACAGGAAAAGGTGGTTTCTCAATATAAGCAGTAGGAACAATAGGATCAACAATATAAGTAATAGTTTATTCTTCAACTTTAATAGGTTCTACTATATTAACTTCAATGGGATGATGATACTTAAACCACTTCTCCTTAGGGAGGTCAACATGAGTAGCAAAAGATTCACAGAAAGAAGCTACTATCTCAGAGTCAAGTCCATATTTAGTGCTAAAACCACGAAAAGCATGGGTATGCATAAAAGATTTAACACAATCAAACTTAAGGTTTATACCTGACTCCTTACCTTCGTCAATATCCCAATCTTCAGAGTTGTGTTTAATTCTTTCCAATAAATCCCATTTGAATTCAATAGTCTTCTACATAAAAGAACCAGTACAAGAAGTATCGAGCATGGAGCGATCATTATGGTAAGCCAAGCATAATTTTTTGAATAATAATTTCTCTTGAGAGCTCATGATTGGGGCATGAATATAAAATTGACTTAAGCCCC